>CM029531.1:11989616-12589616 GCA_017141395.1 Laodelphax striatellus | reverse complement strand
TATAACAATCAATCAAGAAGGAGCTCAGTATGATGGTAGATACAAAAAACCAAGCACTCCATCTTTGGTTGTCAGATTTTTACAAGCAGATATCCATGTGTCTTCATAATATTTCTTTTGCTAGGGATGATGCCCACATCATCTTCCTCAAGTATATTAGTATTTATTATTAATTAATTTATAAATTTTGATTAGTATATGATATACTTAAGTATATCACATAAGTATATTAATTGTGCGTCGGTAATGAAGTGATGTATGTATGGAACGGGGGAAAATGCCAGACGGAAATGGGAATCGAACGTGTGTAGCAATAGCAGACTGGAGGTGTAACAAAGTTTAAATTTGAAGCATCTGAAGCGGTTGTTTGTTAATACAAAAGCCTATAGAGATACACAAAAGACGCATATTAATATTTTGCCTAGAAAACAATTACAATGCACTTCCAATGTCGGATAGTTTGTGAATAAAGATTGATGGTGATGAAGACAATGGTAACGATGTTATTATCAAAAACCAATTAATTCATCCATGAACCTTTCAGCAAATTCAATTACAGTAGAGGTGTGAGATACATGACATATGCGACTCAGTATTACCGTGAGTCAATTTATAACCGAGCAAGTGCAACAATGAAAGTGCACATAGTGACCTGCCCTCGCCAACATGACCTACCTCTATTTCAAATACAGTGGCCGCTGTGATCTATGCACATCATTCAGTACTTTATTAAGCGTGACGATGATAATCGCCGAGAATTGGATCCAGGATAGCAATGACCCCTGGAGACTTCATCAATTCGCTGATAGGGATAATAGCTAACGAGCTCTGCGAATTGTTAGATGGCCCGCTGGATACAAATAATGATAATTAGCTTAAACAGAATTGGGATTCAACAGTGGCCAAGTACATAATACAGGAACATCAATATTTCGTTGTCATTGCAGGAAGACTGTTATAATCAGAGTGACAATAGTCATGAGTGCTCAATGCAAACTGAACCGGATTATTCACCATGAAATCCTTCAAGATTTGCAAGGTTTGTGGTTACTCTTTACATTTCTCAAGTGGAGAGAGAATACATTGCAATACTTTTTTCAAATTATTTTTATTTTAAACTTCATCAACTTGAGTAACCTAACCCATTGCAAATTTTTGTAAAAGAGTAAAATACTACAGGATTAAACGATTGAGTTGAATACATATATTTTATGAGTAATGAGAGTTTTATGAGTATTTGAACGTTTAGTACCTAACCAGAAACAAGGTACAAAGTACAATATTATACGAGACAATTAGAACAATCAGTTTCACAGATTCATTGTCGAACAGACTGCACTACTAGTTCAACTGAAATTTCAATCAAGTAATGGTGGAGCAGACAATGCGGTAATTAACATGCGAGTCTTGTTCATTTTATGCTAGATTCAATCAAATCTCATCAAATTATCAGTGGCGATGCAAATGAGTCTCTCTAACCTGGTTTGACAGCATATAATGGGGATAATTATCATAATATCCGAAAGTTCATCATACGAATTCGATTTGAAAATTTATATTAAAATTCAAGTGTTACCCAAATTAAACGACATTAGAACCCAGTATTATTAATCAAACCTTATTCATCAAAATATAGTGGTTCAAGCTCGTTAATTGGGAGACCCTATAGAGTCAATTAACATACAATGTAAGTAGACTGATGTGATGGGAATTATTGGTCTGTGATTTCCAAACGTTAATTATTATTATTATCATTGCTCTCCATTCGTGTATGACAGAGGATTAATAAAGTAAAATTGAACTACTGTAATTAAACTGACAACCTTAACCTGTTTTTGATGATAATAGTATAACACAGATTTAAACGTGCGCTTTATTCGGATCAGAAGTTATTTCGGTGAAAAATGGGATTAGATAAAGTATAAAGTGAAAATTCGGCTTAGAAATCATAAAAAGGTATTCTTTGAAAAAAATCCGTGCAATTACAGTATCACTTAACAGATCTACAGTGGAAATTGTATGCAATCACAAAGGAATGATATTGTTAGAGATGCAAGAGTTTGGAAATCATTTTGTTAAGAGTAAATCCTTCTGCAAGCATAAAAGTTATCAAGTTATGCACATTGAAGAGTCAGAGATAAAAAAATTAAAACAAACTGTTTCATTACATAATGGACTAGTCACTAGTCATTTAGACAAATCCAACAACCAAAATATTATTAGTAGTAGTAACAAAATGCCGAAAGTTTCAACCCTATTCCAAGTTAGATGAAAAACCACGAAGAAATACTAAATATTAATTTCTACAAATATTAGAAATACTAAAAATGTTGAGTCTATTCTAAAATAATCATCAGTTACCACGAATACACGTACCTGAAAAATACAGTCCACGATTGCATGATAATTAGCAGTAGACAAATTCAAATCTAATTTCAAATGAATACGATTACTTTGCATTTTGTGAGTTCAAACAGGTCTTTGCTTCAATCCACGACTTGAGTACCACAAACTTCCAGCTACTAGAACAATGAATAGCGTTCTACAACACCATACCACAGTTGATTTTTCCACATGCGATTCAAACAACAGCATCTACAAGAAAAGAATAGAGCAGGAATGTATGATGAATGTGCATGCAGCTACGTGCCAGACTCCGCAGATTGAATAATTAACAAGCAGTAGTCTGCTCCTATTCTTCAACGCTCTATGTTTTGCGAAAGTAGGGGTGGATAGAAAAAGGAAGCGACAGTTGTGTCAGAGAACTAAAATTGTTGTGTTTGTGTGTGAGTGTATGTGAGGTGGAACAGGAAGGTGTCCGGTAATGTACAGAGAGGACGCGATTTGTAGCGAACGCCTCGCAATTCATCAGGCTTATCTGTAGAGACCAACCGAGCCTCCACCGCCCAAATCCCGCGCAAAAGACGTCGAGACGCCCGCGTACACCACCGCCGCCTCCGCCACCCGCCACTAAAAACGTTTGTCACAAGCTCCAACTACCCACCAAACAACACGAAAGAAAGAAGTCTCCCATCAGATAACAACTTCACTTTTCATTCTGACTCGGTTTCTTTTGTTTGCTGTTCAACCAGAAAGAAAACCGCACCATATCAAACGGTAAAATGGAAATCTGTTAGGATGAGAGCATTCTTGGAAACCAGAGAAGAATAATGCACAAGCTAAATCATTCTACAACCCCTCTTCACGAATAATTACAGCGACCGTAATTTTCCGGTTAGTCTACGTTAATTTGTTTGATTACTCTTGAAATATTAAACAGTTTTCACTAGCAGATCTGATATAAAGTCAAAAAAGTAATGTATTTCTGATACCCATCTTGAGATTTTATTTTCTACTATACTGGTGGCCTAAACACAGCCAATTTACAAGTGCTTGAGTAGATGAATATTACTCTACATATTGTAATAATGCATTCTACAGGAGCAGGAGCATTCTGCTATGATAAGAGCAATATACAGGTTTTCTGTACAATATACAATTTCTGTAATATTGTACAATTATTTTGGAATTATAAATCATTTTCTCGAGAGTGTCTTATCCTATTAATATCAAGTTGTATTTCTATATGTTTTAGATTGTTTGTAAGGTTGTTTATTTAAAAATAAAAGTATTTATTTAATTAATGAATAATATAATTTATTTTCCTATGAGCATCAACCATTGCCTAAGTCTTACTATTATCTGAGCTATCCTCCCAATTTCATCATTGACTTACCATTTTGAAAATTCTCAATTGATTTGATCTGGAACAGAATATCTACGATATGTTTTAGTGATAATGTTATTATCGTTCAAATCATTATATTAAAGCTCTATGACTACGATATGAATAAAAACCCGTTGAAAAAATATTTAAAATAACAGATCCATTCGGTGATGATTAAACCGTTTGAATATGACCTAATTTCAAAGGTACAGAATATATTGAGTTTTATTATCATACTCAGTTCAAAAGGAAATAGAAAGGACTTCAAAGAGAAAGGAAACGAGACGGAAAGTGATTAATGACAGGCTCAGAAGTCAAAATAACTGCAGTATAATGGAAGTGCGAGTGTACAATAATATGTGATGCAAGCCAAAAACGGAATTATCATCATTATGCCTTATTATTTCACCGAAGACCTATTTCTCAAGTCGACCTCATCTTCAAGATCTTTTCTTCTAAATCTTTAATTTAATAATCTTCTCTCTTGAGGAAAAAATGTCTTCTCTCATAAAAACTCGACCTTGGAAGACTTAGTTCCGTGACTGGCATGGTCACATCTTCACCAGTAATCCAACTTAGTTGTCTGGATGGAATGTTTTTGCACGTCCCTTTTTAGATTTGTGAAATTCATTCATTATTCCACAGCAATATAGAATGTGTTGAGTAATCCTCTTATTCTGCCTAGTTTACGTAACCCTCAGACCAACTAGACTTCTATAAGGACTGTCAATGAAATATTTAAATGACTATTGAGAAACTGGAAATGAATTTACCATCTAAGGAATTGCATCATGTAGTATGTTCAGTCACGATTTTACCTCAAGGTATTGCTTCTTAACATAAATCTTTGCAATAAAAAATGTAATGAAGAAGACTATGAAAAACGTTTAAACGTTTATTCCTTGATTATTCTATTAGCAATCGATTGCTAATGTTGATATAGCATACAGAATTTTTTTCAATGAATGATTACTCATCAAATGGATAAATTGAAGGCCTGCAGTATTGAGAACTTTATTGATACTAATTTCAAGTAGGCTGATTAATAATCATATTAGTATGGCTTTTATTAGTGGGGAAACCCCTTTTCTTTATAAATTGGTGTGGTGTTCCACCTCGCTATCTGTTCCATATTATGGGAGAAATGGTGGTCCTACTGTTTTTTAGGTGGGTTCAAAACTACCAGGTATGTGATAATAGAACAAATCGACTGTTTTTACTTTCTGCGTAATAATTCAAGATTATTTATTGTAAGTGTATTGCAAGAAAAGTAGTTGGAATTCAGTAACAGAAATACTAACTTACTTCCGGGTCCAAAACACTGACTTGAACTTACTACTAAACTTATCCATTCTTTAAACAATTATTTTGACAATAATTTCGCCCGAATAAATTCAGAGCAGCCAAAAATAATTTTCCAACACCGTTTATAATATTTCAAACGAAAACAATTTTCCTAACAATCCGGAGAGATGAATCAACCTTTGATCCTTTAGTTGGAGAGGGGGAGTGACAATGCAGACCGTTGTTGAGTTGGAAAGGGGGAACTGCTTGTGCGTTGGAGAGTCGAGCTTTGCACTGGAAAGATATGAGAACAATCTGACTGCATGTCGCCTGAATAATTAAACGCGGCCCAGAAATGAGTCTCCAGCCAGCATGAGCACTGAAATCACTGGCGCTGTTCTCTCACTTCCTGACACTCGTTCTCACACAAACACCAAGTGATTTTCGTTCGTAAGACATATCAAAATATAGACTTAGGTTTTGTTCGACAAAAGGCTTCAGCGACGTACATTCAAAAAGCTGGAACGACAGTTTTGGCATCTCATAGTGATGACAAATAATGGAAAGAAAAGAATGTGATCATGATGACGTCAAAGGAATTCAGTCTCATGCACTGGAGAGTATAGTAGAAATGTGGAAGGAGGTTTTAAATTTAGGAGCACATATGAAAACCTCACCATTATATTCGCTTTCAATCATTACGAGAGAAAATTCAAAGAGATTTTGAAAATACACTTTTTTCTTAAAAATATTTTGTGTGGAAATCATTTTTTTAATCAGTTTCTCCTTATGATGTTATGATGAATTTTCAGAGACGGAAGAGGATTGATTTTATTAAATTTAGTTATTATTCAATTATGTAGGTTGTTAAATCTACTCTCCTCATAAGGTTGTTAAGAAATTATAAAATGGCAAACCAAACGTCTCAGGCGAATGTAAATGTTACATTTACAACATTATAGAACCCAGAAATTCGTGATACCTAGGAGCATGGGAGACCACTGGGAGTCTCACTGTTAAACAAACAAGGATAAAATGATTGGCAATGTAACTTGACAACTAGCGAGAAAATATATACAAACAAAATTTGATCAATCATGATTGTATTTTACGAAAAAGCAGAGAAAAATAATGATAATGATAGCCTAGATTAGACCAGATTGGACTTCGAATAACGCCTGTGTTTTAGTTTGCTATTGTGGGAAAACTGTACGATCACACAACTGATGGACAAACTGTTCAAAATTATCGAAAAATGAAATTGGAAATAAGCAAAAGAACTCTTGCCAATCAAAACATACTTTCGAAGTTCTATTATTAATGAGAAGGTGTTATAATACTTGTCCCCTATTCAACCAGTGTACACAAAAGCTGAAACGTATAACAGCTAAAAATCCCGTAATATGAGGGTTCAGCCTTCCGGAGCAATTTTTATTCTGTTCTGGCCTATGCCCTCTTGGACAAAACGAGTGAGTTGGGTACGTTCAGCGACGTAAAGAGCGCTGTATCTGTATGAGACGAGAATGCCATTCCATCGAATTGCTTTTCTCCCTTACAGTTCCTTGGGGAATTTCAAGAACGAGAACTAATGCAAGACTGTGTCTTCTTTTTACAAACGATAAATTCAATCGGAGAATAGATTTTTTTACTCAATGTATCGAAATGTGTCCCTCCTCGCATCTAACTGTGCCACTATTTGTCAATGTGAATTTATTCGAAGAAAACAATTTTGGTTCAATGAGATTTGTTTGGACAAGGGCAGTTATTATTTGGTTATGGAAATCTAAAAACAACTAGTCAGCTTCAAGTATACAGAAAGTCATCAATTTGAACAGTTTTACTGAAAGTATTTCAAACAAAAATTAGTTCAAAGGCAAATTTCATTTAACGGTATTGTGCTTGGTTGTACATTAACACTAATTTACTTGTACCACTAAATAAGTGTTAATACTAGGGAATAGAACCGTACTTGGATTCTCATGTTTTATTGGTCAAACATTGTGATTTGAAACGTTTTTCATCCAGTCTAGCATCAATAATTTCTCCTAATAACAGTTCCAAGTATTTGTTGTAACATATCCAATCAACTGCAGTATCAATAAAATATAACTTATAAAATTTACTCACTATAAACCGGACAAATAAAATAATGTTTAAAAAAATTGAAATTTATGTTAGACATCACCCGAACACATCGTATTCTTTACTTTCAGCAGGCACCAAGAGAAGTTGGCTCTCATCTATGGTCATACTTGTAGTAAACAAGTTCGCTTTATTATTACTTGTCAGTCTCATCTCTGGTGATTACTACTACATGGAGATCATTGATTAGAAGAGAAGAAGTAAAGGGATAGGTAAACATGAACTTGAAAGTAAACCCTTGAAATGCAATACTGCACCGTTCCCCTTGCGGTCATTTCTTGAAGTGTCTCTCTCAAGCATTTTTGCTATCTCTCTGTTCCCCTTTCTTCCAATAGCTTTATGCTCACTCTCTCTGTCTCTCACTCCCACGGTCTCTCACTCTCTAATTCTTTTTCACTCTCCATCTCTATTTTCTCATCTCTTACTGGCTTACTTTCTCTCACTCCCTCTCACAAACACTCTCCTCATTTTACTATTACAATCCAGAATTCAAGCCAGAATAAAGAATCTAATATTTGTGATCTTCATGAATTAAGTAAATAATCTTATTCAATCTAATCTCTCTCTTTTCCTCTCTGTCTCTCTCTTTCTATCACTTTTCTCTCTCTATCTCACACACTGACTGTCCACATCATGTGCTCGGCTACTTTAGTTTTCCGTTAGCGGATCGAAACAACAGAACAGTCGATGTACAGTGCAATGCAGTCGTAAAACGTTGAACGCAACGGACAGGGCAGAGCAGAAGAGGAGAACACTCTCAACTGGATAAGGCACGTCGGAGGTCGGACAACTGACTTGTTCCTGAAAGGAAACCGACAGCCATGACACAACATTAGAGCTCAGCTCCTCACACAGAACTTTCTTCTCTACACACTGAATCATTCGAATGAAAGTGGTTTTTCAACAACCGCTTCTTCGCTGGTTATTTCAATTACAAACTGCTGGCTGGCGCTTTTTATCTCGCCGAGATCGAGACTAGATGCTCCCGCACACTGTGTTTACCTAACACAACCTTGGCTCATCTCACAAATATATTCAATATTCGGGTACAATATTTGCAAAAAAATCATTGGAGTTAATGATAGTTTAGTGTTATTCTGTAAAAATGATGATGTTAAGTGATGTTAAGTTTGAACAGAACTGGGCATCTAATACCCGAGGTAACATCACCCGTTACCATGGAAACGTTAAATAACAGTCATTCGGCATCTTCCAAATTAAAAAAATTGTACTTTACTTTTTTACACTACTTATTTTCTGTAGCATGTTTTTCTCTTATGAACCGTGATTTTAAATTTACACTAGTGATGATACTTGATAATCTAGAGCACAGTGCGGAGTCAGATAGCAGCAAGTGAAGTGCATTTCATTGCATCAAGCTGGCTGGCATCTTGAAGCGAGTGTTCTGCCAGCCGAAGCCGGAATTACATCTGGCCGCAGATCGTCACGCGTCGCAAGCCCCGGTATGCACCTTTAATTATTTATCAACTAGACCAAGTTCACAGCTCTGTGCTCTAGATCTCGAGATGTGCAACAAGAAACCGACTCTAGCCATGCTTCTCAGCTATGCTGTATTTGAACAAAAACGCCCACAACAGAATGTAAGCGAACAACAAAGTTTTCGAGACAAAAAACAATTATCTAGCGATAAGAACAGCGACACGAAGTTGTTAAATTCTTAAATAGTTTTTCATCATAAAAGAAAGATGAATAGATTATTCATAAATAAATTGATAATATGGCTATTTTTGGACTTCCATATTATGAATTATAGATCGCGTTTTGAATAAAAATAATCAGTCCAGAAAGAAAATAACTGTATATTATTCGAAATTTGTCTAGTGCTCAGTTTTGGAGTGAAAATAGGTGACTGTGACATATACATCTACTTAACCTAGATTTGGACAGTTATTTACATTGGAAAAGGGACAGTATTGGCTATACCAGCTATACATAATGAATAGGATTCAGGATAGACCTGGTGATGATGCAGAATAAAAATGTCATTTCTAGAATTGGAACCACTACCCGGAAAAAAGCTTAGTAGTCAAAATCAAAATATATTGAGAAGCACAATAGAAAGGAAATATAAATCACAGCTATTCGTCGACAGATCATAAAGGAAGTCGACAGCAGCTCCAGAAATAAAACTTTTATTGAAATTGAATGAAAAAGTCTAATAAAAGAGAGTCCCTGATACAGCAATATTATTTGTTTCGTAGTTTTCTAGCACAGGAACCGAAACATCATTCAGCATTCAGAAACATCAATCGATTATCATATTCGATAAATATCGATTATCGATTTCATCATAATGATGAGATGTTGATAAAGCACAATCTTCTACTGTTGTCAGTTCATACATGCAATCTAGTTACAGTTATTGCCTTGCCGATAATCATGTTCTATGGGACAGTCACAGTGGCACAGTAATGGTCAAAACCCAACGATGTACGCTAGAACTGCCATCAGTGGGTGCACTGCACTGCAATGTGCCATTCGATGCGGAACAGAACAGTAATAGAGTGAAGAGATATTCGGGATGCGGCCGAAATCCGAACAAGCCCTCGTCTCTTGAGCAGAAGCAGACCCACTTCAGATATTCAAGTCGTACAAAAGAGAAGCTCTACAAGTGGCTGTTAGCAGACAAATGTCAGCGAGTCACATCACTGCTGCACATTCGTAAATAAACACTCTGTGATCATACAAACACTCTGCCAGTCATATTTGAGAGGCCAACTAGTCGCTACTGCAGCCCCGCTGCTGCTGTGAATATGTTAGCAGCATCCACCATAACCGTTAAGTTTGGCTGCAACTACCACTGATTTCTCCATACAGATGTACTTCATCACGAACCAACTACCATCCTACACTGCGGTACACTTTCAAACCAACTATTATAGAACATACTAATTTGTTTCGTAGTTTTCTAGCACAGGAACCTAAGTTCAGTTGAACATTGATTTCCATATAAAACACATCGATTATAGCACATCATAACATTTTCCACTACCACTAATATATATTAATGTATAATATACTATAAATGTTTATACTATAATGTTTATACTGTATATACTGTAATGTATAAATATACTGTAAAATGTAAAAACAACTGTAAATGTTTATAAAATTGTCTTGAAATTTGTATTCATTTAAATTTGATATCAGTTTTTGGGAAATAAATCATCTATTTAGTTCTCTTTTAATACCTCTCTTTAGTTCTCTCCAGTATCTATTCTGTTCTATTCAAGTAAACATAATGAATCAGTTTGTTCTGCAATAGACGAATTTTAGTTTCCTGCTCGTTTAGTTTGATACCAGTGTTACAGATCTTGAAATTATATAATTATCCTCCTGCTCTTATGGCATTTTGTGACTCATGATTGATGAGATGATTGGACTAGAGAAAGTTACCTGAGGACTAAATTGAATTAAGATGACAATTTTAAGATTTATAATAAAAAATAAATTATAAAAATTTAAGATGTTTTAATTGAAATGAAAATTTCTATCATGTTTTTGATATTCTTAAATATCGATTATCGAACTCGAACATATACATAATTTGTACAATGGTCCTTTTTAATCATGTTGAATCTTTCCTTCAATTAGTTATTCTTAATTATCATCATCATCATCTTCATCTTAATCTATAGCTTATGTAAGACCTGTGTCTATTGAGAATGTTGGTAAATTGTGAAAGCAAGAAAAGAGCAAACCAATAGACAGCTTCAATTGAACACCTGGAGAAGCGCCAAACACCGCTTTGCCTGAACGTGAACTTCACATAACAAATATCATCAAGTCATCGACTTCCAGCGTAATTAATAGGTCAGTATCATCATAGACAATTCTATCAATAAGAAGTAGAATTTTCTCTGGTAAACTTTTTTTCTTGCACGCCTATTATTCATACCATAGCAGGAGCCGATAGGCTACCCTCATAACATTGGCCTTGAGAAATCTGTATCATTCTTTGCCCACTATGAAGTTATACAGCACTCCTACTATAAAGTTTTTCTGTAATATTAAATGAACTGTGAATTTAGTATTCAATACAGAAAAGTGTTCATCATTTTTCCAAATCAGTACTGTATAAGTAATATGTTTTAAAAAGTTGATGATATTAGCAATGGCACAATTGAAAATGAAATTAATTGAAAATATTCACGAAAAATACAACCCAATCATTCATAAAGTACAATTATTTTTTCAAATTTCATGGAATTTGGTTGAGAATTCATTCTTGTTGAATATCAACTTTCCGCTCTTGCATTTTTCTTCAGAAAAACCTCAAGTAATCAGAACCAAGTAATATGAAGGATTTTCAACCAAGTCCCCAAGTGAATTAAAAACCGATAATAGCATTCATTTTTTGTTCAAACACTAATAGCATTAGACTCCTACTAACCTTTACTGTATCCGCCACACCATTATCTTCCAACCTTCACCTAAATCTCCTAAGCACATCTTTTCACTCTATAGTCGTGTCGTCTTATCATTCCGGGAACACATTCTGGAGAGTGCTAAATATCTTCTTTTCACATTGGATGATGTAAAATTTTACATGGTTATCAGTGACAACATTCTAGCAGAATGAATAGCATTAAGCCAACGTCATAGAGATTGGGTAAAGTGTCCAATATCGGAATTGATAGAATTTCATATCAAGAGCCATTTCAACATTGTTTCTAACTTAGAAGTGAGATTATATGCCAATCTGTGAGCTAGTTATCGTGAAGTTCATGTGTGCAAGAAGAAGATGGGAGTCTTAACATAAAACTATAAAATTCTAGATAAAGACGAGACCTGCAAATTCACAAGAAAGGCGATGAGGATTACCGAAGATAAAACTAATAGTCCCAGTTGCACAAAGTTTTGTTAAGCTTAACCTCCAATCAATTTATGAGTAATAGAGATAATTCACCTCCGTGCAACCGGCCCATAGTAATTACAAATTAGATTTTAATCTGAGCCCATAAAATTAAGTAATGGAAAATGGCATTGAAACTTCTCCATTTTGGATTGACGAGTTTTAAAAAATACATTGAACAAAACCAAATATCAATTTTGTGATAATTTTTGTATATTGTAGCCTACAATTACTACATCATGCCTACTACTATTGGTAGAAAATGGTTTTGGCTAGGAGATAAGAGAATAAACCGGAACATAAACAGTGCAAATGCTTCAAGTCATGAATCAATTTTATGCATTTGGAAAAGCAATTGAAGTAAAACCAGGGCATTAGAGCTACTAAACTCACGAAAGCACTCAAGATTCAAGATCACGTTCAAAATAAATTGAATCTGCCACTGCCAAGTTGACAAATTATAGTTATAGCTGGCACGTGTTTACAATCAAGTCGTTTTAATAGTCGGTTCGAAATACACCGATTTATTGTTCAATAGGATGGTTGATACTTCTGGAAGCAAAACGTCGAAACGACTTAGCACACTATTCTGCTAAAGGTATGACGGCATTCTTTTATATGACTGTCATTATCAATTCTACTCAATTCACTCTTCCACACATTACTGCCCGGTAATAAATATTGCTTTTATCGGCCATCAATCATTGCTGAAGTAGATTCTTCAAGCTTATGCGAGCATTTGATTAATAGTAATTGAAACTCACAGATATAAAACTATGATTATTTTTAAAAGAATTTCAAACTTTTAACAGTCTATTTACTACTTTAGGTGATAAAATTATAGGACTATATTACGTTTCCCAATGCGGGAAATTGGTGTTTAGCGATTATGACTATATAACTTATTACTTATAAGCATGTTATTAACGATTATTTATTACGAATATGATAATAGAATAGGAACAGGTACAAATACTAATGCTTACAAATACTTTTGCCTGTATTCTGTATAATGTGATTATCACTAAAACTAACGGCCGGTCGCAAAAGCCAAACACGTTAACCGCTGTAAAATGATTTTTTCCCATTGAGCTACGTCGTTAGATGACGTCATTTTACGGCAATTAAATATTTTTGCTTTTGTGCAACTGGACCCAAGACGAGCTTGGTTTTCGAGTTCTAGCTGACTTCACAACAGAAAATATTGCTGGTGTTTTCTTGCACGTTGTTATTAGTGCAAGTTGTGGACCATGCATTTTTGTTGTTGTTGAAGCTAGCCGGTCGCAACTGGCGGAATTAATTATTATTATTTCTCGGGCTGTAGTAATGCATGTTGGGATGTTGGAGCGAAGAACATACCGGCCATTAGTCCTTCATATGTACTAGGCCTATTAGCAGTCCTCAATTTGAGCAGAGACGATAACAACTTGGGGAAGGGAGGCCTATTATCGAATTGTTCACTCGCGATGTGCTCCAAAGGATGTGCTCCCACCTGTGATCTCCGTTCCATCACTGAGCCTCTCTGTCCCAATCCCGCTGCTCCCAAAATTCTCTCCCATCACTGTTCTAGATCCCAATCACATGCACTTTCTTCAACATGATATCATAACAAGACACAAATTCAAAGTTCCCTATATAATTTCATACCATACATTTGAACACAATCCTCATATCCACAAATAACTTGGAAATCAATCCCAAATAAATCCAAAGCTTAATTCCTCCAAAAATTCCAGTTTGGAAGGGCCCCTGAACTTTTTCTGTTTACTAATTCTTCCCTCACAGTTCTGCTTCAAATTTTACACTTTCTTCCTTTCATTTTATTTACACTCCGTTTCATTTATTCCATGATCTCATTATGATTACTGCAAACTGCAAATCTAATCAACTGTTCTGCTACATTAAACCTCTCTTCTCTATTGTGGAATCTGTTGTGACATCACTCAACATCATTGATGTATTTCAACAATAATTCTTATGAGGTTGTCATAGTGATAGTAAAAATGTCTCTTCCTTACTTCATGACTCTGTTTTTGTTCTTCAATCAAATGCTTCTGCTTCTCACACTCATCAAAATTTTCCACTCTATAATTCACCATATCTCTCCGATTACATACATTTTTGTATCTCTTCATCTCTTATATCCTCTTACAATACTTTGTATCCACTTAGTTTCTCTCAAATTCATCACAATTTTCACTCTACTCTATCCAATATTTTTTTCGAGGTATTGATGGCCACATGAGCTCAAGGCTTGTCATCAGTAATGAGAGGGGTGATTATAATAGATAAGAACTGCTTTTTAGACAGACGGGACCGTCAGAAATGTTCACAAATCTCTCACTGAGGAGACCCTTTTCTGGTCCTCTATCATTTTTGTTAGTGACAACGCAATATCAGCTAAGGTTTCCGCGAAACTAGTTTCCATCACATCAATTGCTTGAGCTTTGACAAGCGCTATCTCTTCCCATCATTATGCCCAAACTCCCAGTAGATGGGAGAGTATTATGCCCAATCTCTCAATCTCCACAGGTCTAGGCTGCCACTTCCATTGTCTAGTTCTCAGAATTGTTCCATCGCCTGATTACTGTCAATATATTCTCATCATCTGGAACTGGCATTATTGCAACAACTCAATTGATCACATTGTGCAATGGAATTTGAGGTTATCTTATACTGGTACACAATAATAATAATAAGGAATGTGTATTTCCAGAATTCTGGCATCATTTATCACTCAATACCAGACTTCACAATCTATTTGCAATAGTTTCGAGAAGCAAAGGGATAGGATTTAGATTTGAATTGACATGAATCTATTCCAAAAAATGAAAAATAAATAATATGTACGATAAAATGAGTTGTTCATAAAAATTAATACAAAATAGAATATACCTGATTGTCATGAGTTTATTATCAGAGCATTTAATGAAACCAAAAACATGAGATAACTCATGATTTGAAAATTGAATAGAGTTTTCATTCCATTGAATTTCTATAGAATAAAATTAGAATTTAATAGAATTTCTCGAATACTTTGTAAACATAGGAAGTTACTAGCAGTAATTTTACCAGAACATAAGTCATCTGTGTACTGTGTATAGAGTCGTGATCTGGTACTTACATTGATACTATACTTATGTACTTCAATAATTATTATTCAAAAAGCATATCTTCATTAATATCTCGATAATAAACATCGCATTATTAGAGTTAAGCACAGTGAATAAGAATCTATTTGCATTTAATGGGTACCAAATATGAAAATTCAATCTTGAACTCTAATCCATGAAGAAGCTGTCAAGATCACTGAGAGCCAAGTGTAGGTCCAATAAAATTTTATTCCTATTCGACTTCGTAATAGTCATTGACCAAACAACTCCCTAAATACAGCATTCATCAACTGTAGATACTACATTATTACAGTTCAATTGATGATTTCATTATAGTCTAGCTGTGTGCTTGAAATGAAATCTATTGAGCCGTATAATTCGGTCACGATTGCGCGGTCATAATACGTTTTTTGCGTGTGCTATCTAGAATGATATAGTAGAGTCCGAAAACGTCTCACTAATGATAAGAAGCTTTTGCTGTATCACTGTAGAGGTATATTTCAAGTTGGTAATTGTGTGTGTTAGGAAAGCAATAAGAGGTGTTCTAAATAAGAGTCTGCTACAGTACCAGACATTATTGATGACCATGTGTTGGTACATGTGGATCACAAATACAAATGACACTAAAAAAAGAGCAATGTATGTAATCAATTGCAAATCATCAAACTCACTCAACACGGTTGAGTAAAAGTTCATGAGTACAAACTATGTATCAACCGAGCTTACAAGAATCAGTAGTAAAACAACTTTGATAGTAAGTACTAATAGTACAGTCATTGATTGAGAAGAACGATCCTAGTAGATTGATGAGAACAGAGGTCGTGCTTTTGCAATAGAAGAACAGGTGTACACATTAATCTGTGTTATCTAACCATCTTATCTACGAGGATGACATAGATAGATGATATATGTGAAAGTAACATTTACGGACTTGAAAAAACAGATGTTCCCATTGCTGTTTCAAGAGATTAAATTGAGCCATTTTCAGCACACAAGATCGACATGGTTTCCTGGACCTTTTGGCAATCATATAAATTCCAAGAGTAGAAGTTCAAAATTTGAATAATATTAAAAAAACATTTATTCATATGAACGAACGAACACGATCAACTCATCTGATAATATTTGGTAAATAGCTGAAACAGAACGATTTCATCTCGAGGTGGACTTGCCAGAGATTGTATGCCATTTTGAGAGAATAATTTGAAAATTAGAAGATTTCTGAATATCACGACTATTTTCTCGAGAAATTAATGTAATCAATACAATATTAATGGAATCAAAGATTATGCGACTGGTAAGATTATTCTTTCTTTAATACCTAGCCTACTATTTAATTCTAGTTGATCAGTGGGAATGTGATTAAAAAACATAAAATAGAATATTCTTCAACAAGATCATTAAACGCAAACTGCATACTGCAAACATCATTTTGCAGTATTTCTCAGTTGACGATGCATCGAACCCATAAAAATACTTCCCTCTAATTTGCATCTTAATTCTCTATTTCTACAACTAGCAGATGGATTCGAGTCAAGTAGTTGGTAGGATTTATTTATCAAAGTAGATTTTTACTCAAGGAAAGAAATAATTACTCAAGGTAGCGTCATTAATAATACTATAAAATGTCTTATAAATACTACCATGCATTCATGTTCTTCATGATAGGTTCATCAGTTTTTTTCCTTTTTATGAGGTTTTCATCCATAAAATGAGTAATATCTTTGAATGCAGAAAGCAATTCTCCATGCATTCATTACACATTCCCCATTGAAAGAAGAAGTAAATTTAGCAGTTACTTAACGACAAATATAATTACTGTCCTATTACCATTACTCTCACTTCTGTCATGACATCCGCGCTTCTCAAGGTTTTCACCTGATTACGAAATTATCGTAACGATGATAACACCATAATGCAATAGTTTTATGTCAGGATGTCGGAAATAGTTTCCAAAAATGCTAGAGTTGTCATTGAACATTTTACGGAAATATTCTACAAGATTTTTTCGAACCAAATTTCCATTGAATCAAATCAAATTTATGTCTCGAACCAACCTAAATGGAGAGGAGAGCTGGAATACAAACTATATTTAATTGTAAAAGTGACATATTTAAAAGTGTAATGTTTATCAAGAAATCAACACTCACATTCTAAGGAAACAAAGCCTTTACAGATTGCTGTTGAAAAAGCCTCTGAAATTTATTTCAGAAATAATTCTCAGAAGATTCAGTTCCGAATCATACTCAATCGAGAAGAGTGCTAGAATGAAATCCATGGATTTTAGATTCAATTGAAGACCAAAAAATCATTTTATTCATTTAATACTCTACTATAATGTAGTTCAATTTGGAGGCACCATCTTTGCAGATTTATGAATTATCACCAGCTTATGTAGCAGAATTATTGAAACTGATCAGATAACTGATAACTGAACTATGAAATGGAATCGGATCTATGCACCTATCAACCAATGACACTGAAAGTAATCATACCCGATTAGGGATGAAATCAGAATTCATGCCTTTGTCTCACAATTGTCACTTTGTCTGACATTGTTGCTGACAGGGGGAGGGGCAGCATTAGGCTAAGCATTACAAGGGAGGAGGGGTAGCTTGATTTGCAGCGTTAATTCGGCACCTCGCATCAGCTCAGCTCAGTCAGCTGTCATCGACGCGGATTAAAATTGAATTGACGAGAGCTCGTCCTTTCATTCACCTCCGTTGGTTTGTCGTCTTCAACGAAGACGACCAATTACGAGTGGCATTGAGCGGACGAGAGAAGCCTTGACTTGATCAAAGCCCGTACTTAGCTGAGCATTTGCAAACTTCGCATTCGCAATGAGCGCAACGTAAACAGACTGATAAAGCAACACGTAGCCTAGGCCTACTCGTGTAAGTACGCACATCCTTAGAGAAGGATTCTTCCTTCTCTATGGCACATATTTGAATCGGTTTAAATAAATACATTAGATGGATTGATGAGAAATGGTGACATATTTGAAGCGATTATCGACAAACAGGTTTCAATTAAATGTTGGAATCTTCAATATTTGGGCCTACAGATCACTATAATTTTTGAATCACACTATTCCTTAACATTCTCAATAATTATTTGTAAAGCTTATTTCGAACTCACCATTATTTTAATTCACGATTCTTAATCCAATAAATGTTTCTAACCAATAAAGCACTGTTTTCTCATCTAATTCTATTTCATTCTGTCGTCTTAATAGCCCATTACCATTATTAACTGGATTCTAATCCAAGTAACCCAATCCAATTTATTGTTCAGTTTTGATATCATCTGAATAATATCATAAGGGTTTTCTATTTATATTTAATATTAAATTGAATAAATATTGTTTTGTATATTTTGTTTATTTGGCAATGAATACATTTATCTATTTAATTATACAGTATGTTTTACCCCACTTTTCATTATTGAGGGAATTTTTAACAATTGCATTGGGAATTTTAAAATTACCATTGTACTTTTCGATGGGCTAATTGTAAAGTACATTTGTATGTTCGATAGGTGTGAGGCTAACTGAACTTTCATTTCAGTGTTGTTTACAATTACTTTCCCTTTCTAATTACATGAAATTTATTTACAGTAGCATATAAATGGAACAATTTGGATAACTTTAATACAAGTAGGTTTAATATAATGGAGTAAGCTCTTTTCAGATAACAGGCCATTGGCCGAAATGGAAAGTGGATCAGAGTCCTCTTTGTATTATTTTGTATCTTCTCGATAAGTACTTTCACTGGCTTTTGAACGTCAGATGCTTTATATCTAGTCATTTTTTATTATTGAATCTCAACACTTTCACTGCTGAACATTGTTGAGTGGAGATTTCGGATATTGACAATAAATAATTTGATACGAACATCAAACATCGCCAATTGTTTTTAATTGGGGCAATCGATTTCTTAGAGCTGGAGTCTTCTAGGCTTTCAATTTTTCAAATGCTCACAATCAGCGAATTGATTTACATTGAAAACAATTTTATACGGTTGTAATAGCGATAATGAATGAGTGATAACATTCTGAATCAGATTAATGTGCTAATTTTCAATTAAGGAAAGGATATATAACAATGTCTCTTAAATACCACAGCTCAAACTTTCAGGATATCAAGGTACTGTACTTCAAATTAGTTTCTTCAAAGAAAAATCGTATTTATATCTCTAAGATACTACAAGATGCACCGCACCAATCATAGGAAAGATTGCCACAAAAGGTTACGCAATTCGGACTAAATAGCAGATTTCATAAACTTGAGGATTTTAGTGAGAACAGCGTGTGGCATTTGAAGAAATGAGAATTTTTAGACTTCTCAATTATTGTTAAAGTTTGTTGAGACCAGTTTTTAATAGCCTCTTCATTGTTTTCAACGTACATAACACAAAAAGAGTAAAACAAAAATATGAAATCGCCATGTTACCAACCACGGCAGATAATAATGGTGTGCCTTGCCTACTATAAGTTCAGTGCGCTAAGTACTTTCTTAATAGCCAGGTTTAATGATAATTGATAACGACCTTGAATCAAGTAGTAGCAATTATTATTGTTTCAAGAATTTTGTTTTCCTCAAACAATTCCTTCATTAATACTCGCCAAGTATCTTTTTATTTGCTCGAGTCATATTTTAAGTCTGAAGCGGAATTGATTTACGTTGAAAATACAATTTGAAACGGTTGTAAAACGAATAAAAACTTTTATTATTTGACTCACTAATTAGTTGACATGAAAATGTCAATATTGATTATCTTTGTAATTAGTCATTAAGTTATTTTTGAACATAAATTGTTTTCAGACCCTTTTCATTTATTCATAGGCTAAATGTTATACTAATTGAATTTATTAACTTTAATATTTAATTTGCATCATTTCAGTATTGAGCAAGAATGGCTATTGCAAGGAGCTAGGTAAGCATAAACATAGTTCAACAATGAATAGAAAAACTTCAATAGAATTCAAAATGGATAACAAGTACAATATCCACCTTCACTTTACACAACGAGATAACTCAATAACTTCAAATTAATTTAAATTTATTCAATTATTAATCACTTATTTGATAATTCCACTATATTTTTCACCAACAATTTATCTATATTGAGAAATTAATTGATTCAATTCAAATTTTTAATCTAAAGCATGGTGCCACGAACAATAATTTATCAATATTATTTGATACTATAATTTTAATTGTCAAACAACGAAAATGTTCTATTCCTAAAAATTACGTTATATAATTATACATTGAAAAAAAATTAACACAATTATTTTTCAGAGGAGAATCATACATAAGTTTGAGTAAGTTCCAGAGTTCCATGATTCGCTTGTAATGAGTAACACTTTGCATCAACTGCTTGCAATCTGGAGAATGTCTCATGAAAATTATTAAAGCCACTTAATTATTCATTTTCATTAATTATTCAGTACATCAATTCATTATTTGGTTAGTCTATGATAGTAACATCAACTAATCAAATAAAATGAGTTATCTCTGACAGTCCTATTCATGTCTACTGTATATCCGCCTTTTTCCTGTACCAATATGATGCTCGGTTTTTCAGTCGTTCAATAAACTTATTGAACCAATAACTTTTTTTTTTGCATTTGAAAACACATTGTTATTGATTCAATAGGCTATTTAGCATCGACAAACGTTTGTCGACATAGTGGCATAGATCCTTAATTAATTCTATCCTAAACGTTTGTCGATGCTACGGTGGCCACCGTTTATTACTTAGCTAAAAATAATTCTAAAAATTCTATGAAACAGGCCCCACGTTTATAGAGCAGATGACTGCACTTCTACTAACGGTTAACTAGGAATTGCATAACATAGTTGGGGGAGGGGGGAGGGTACGATAGACAAGCACAATGACCGGTAGGAAAGGAAGCTAGTCTCGATTGTTGCACTGCACTCATCATTGAATGCACCGCCGGTCATTAGTGGGCGGCATGGGATAGCATAATATCAGAGAGGCACAAAGTGCAGTGCCGCGGGCCAGCTGATTGAATTGCTGGCTGGGTGGGTCGGAAAGGGGCAAGGTCACCAGCTCCCCCCCACCACACACCGCACCCACCGTAATAAAGTGCAAGCAACAGTCAGCTGATCTCCAATCCGCCGCTGACAAGTGGAGCGAAACACACCGCGGCAATGATGCTGCTGCTGCTACTGCCGCTGCGCTTTCCTAGCCCACGTGAAACTTGTTTCAAACTAAACTCAAAAAGACTATCTTGTTGCTGATTCTGATTTTGATTGAACAAGGAAGTTAAATCCAATTAGAAATTTTCTACAGCTCTACTTTCAACAATCACCACTTATAATTGACGCTAATGGCGTGGTGATGGTAAAGGCTTCATTATTTGTTGATTTTAACAAATTTATATTGATAATATTGGGATGATTTGATTGGTGTACAAATTAGAATTGAAAGTTGCATATATTATGTTTCTCTTATACTCAGTAAAGAAGTTATATTGACAAACACCAAGGGAGTGTTGGGATTAATAAATTTATTATGGTTAAATCAGCACCTAGTTCTAATTACCATACCTTGTATGGTAATCTAGTACATTGTACTAGATTGATTAGCCCTTAGACCATGTCACTTCTATACATGGTCTAAGAAGTAGCCCTTTCTTATGAAAATTATCACATTAAAAAGCCAATTTTTATTGCATGTCATTAACATGTATACACAGAGCAAAGGAAGGTGTCAAATTGTTAATATAATTTAATGAGGAATAGACCAGTGAATGGGATTCAAATGTCAAAAAATCCTGGAAATGCATTTTTGGTGTAAGTTTACAGGTCCTTCTTTTATAGCATTCAATATGGACTCGCAAATTTGTGTTTATTATGTTTTGTGAAAAGTGAAAGCTTCTAATCAATTACTGTATTATCAAATGTTACAAGAATACAGTAAAAAAATGTAATACGCTACAGCAAAATCGAAAGTGATCTGTACTAGCAAAGGTTGGTACTTTACAAGTTGGTTCGGTTCAGTTTTACGTCGGCTAGGAAAGCGCAACTTAACAGTGACCACGACTTGCTGCAAGCTATTGACCCAATTTGAATGATAACAAGGCGTTCGACTACTGTAGTAGCCTGCTACTAGGTACAACATTGCAACAATCAGAGCAACTTTTATCAGATTCGGTCGATTGCAATACCGAGCTTTGAAGTACTTCAAACAAGATTTCGCTCAATAGAAAGGAGATAAAATTCGTCTCTTGTCTCATAAAATTATCATATTCGTATCTCGTAACTTTTACATATTTCTTATAATGAGAAGATTGAATAATTCAAAAGATGAGAAATCTTCATTTGAAGGTTTAAAATCAAAAGTTGTCATCAGATAACTATTATTATAACTTATCAAATAAAGATATACCTTATGTCGAAAATACAGTGAATAAATAATCTCATGTCTATAACTATTTATCAAAATTTGGGTTATTCTTTCTTTTTTTTTAAGAAGCATGGTGCCTCAACAAATGTCTGTTAACCATTTTTCGCACATTTTGTAATGTATCTTGCCAATAAATGAATAGATAAATAAATAACTTATCAAATAAAGATATACCTCATTTTGATTTTATTCACAAGTTCCCTTTGCGTAAAAAGCTGAAACGAAGGATCCGAAGGAAAAGAAGGGTCCGCCCCTCCCGCTCCCTATCTGCTATCACCCACATTCCTCTGATAAGTAATAAAGAACGAATTCTTTCTTTGTAGAGCTTCTTCATCCAGGTATGAGGCCTACAGGAAAAACATGGTTTTATCTCTCTAGAGCCTACAGCTCATAAGGCTTAAGAGAAAATAAACGTATGTATTAGCATGTTCTTGCAGAAACAGTATGCGTTAGAAGATCGAGAGATTAGGTATTTTGTATGTATAACACGCTCGCTTTTATAGACCGTAAGTACGTTCGTATGTAAACTTACAAGTCAGAAGCTGCTGGGAATGTACTTTTCACGACAATCGCTCTTTTCTAGAAGTGCACGATGCTGAGGATGACAGAATATTACGAATGGAGTGGTTTTTATTTGACTGGTTCGCCAGGAGAAAGGGAAAGTTGTCTGATAAAGAGTGCAAGCGAGCGGACAACTCACTTGGCACCCAGAAGAACCGGTTGACCCAGCGACTCATATGCTGATCTAATCTCGGCCAGCCCTGCCTGCTCCCTGCTGCTGCTGCTATACCATTCAATGCTACACACCAATGATAAGCAAAAAGCACCGCTTAGACTCCAGTCCAAGTCAAGTGTACACGTAGCAAGTGCAAATGTATCACTGACATTGCAATTAAGGCTAGACTAATTTTATGATATTATAAGCGTGGAAAATGGAAAATAAAATTGGTAGGGCCTAAGCGATGGGCCTACTAGTTTATTAGGTTGAAATTTAGAGGAACCATATTATAAAGTATTACTAAACTATATTTTTAGTAAATTCATTAAGATTAAGTTCATGTTGGTATCATTGACGAGGGGAGTTGCAGAGACGCTTAATAGTTCTGCCAGACAATAATTTTAATATTATAATAGTTTGAATTTTTATCAAAGTCATGGATAAAAGGATAATATGCACTCACTTGGGAACAAATCGTCTGCGAAACAGAATTCAATCATACCTGAAACAATAAGAAAAGAAAGTAAATATCAAGTTCAACACAAGACAAAACAACATTAATCTTTTCTTAAAGAGAATGAAGTAGCCTACTATTTCATAAAACTTGAGAGAGTCTCTCAGATAAGGTGAGCCTACTCAGATTAGTCAGACAGGCAATTTTTCTCCTGCCAGGTTCTCTTACGTTCTTTGATTTCAGACTCTCTGACAAAACTCAAAAATTATAGCTAGGCAGATGAAGTTTACAAAAGTCTAATCAAGAAGCCTGGAAGATTTATCAATGGAGCTGATTATTAAAAAAAGCATATTAGAAAGTTATCAAAAGTAATATTGATTCATTTTCGAAGGCAAGCAAGACTCAGTACGGCGCTTCACTAATTCATCTGTGACTTGGGCGGAGAATCTTCGCTGAATCTTTGATGAGATTATAATCTTAGTGAAGAGGATGAAAAATGGCCTGTATTGAGCTTCCGAAATTAAACTTCAAGTTTTCTGAATTAAACAGGAACCAAGAAGCTGAATCATCAGTAAAAAGAGGAAAATGAGCAGGCTGCGTTGCTGTTGAAATATTTTGTAGATATTGAAGCTATTAATACCAGATATTAGAACTCTGAAAATCCCACGTAATCATAAAGTTACATAAACTTCAAAAGAAAGCCGATTACTATATAAAGAGAAGCTTCAATCTAACCAATTAGGATTATCCGGATTTCTTTGTCGAAGAAAAGAGAAGCTGTCATAATCAAGAGGAAATATCTTGATCCCAAGGCGTGAAATCGGATAGAATATTTACTCTGAACTGTAAATTTGCAATTGTGCGTTTCATTTATGAACACCAATTCAATTATTATTGAATAATAGATTATAGAAGCTCACTGATCAATTCAGTTACAAATCTACAAATCACAAAAAAACACAACAAAAATATGATACGAGTTAATGTTTTACTTGAGAATGGTTTACGCAGGGTTGAAGAGGAGGAGGAGGGAGGAGGAGGCGAAGAAGGAGGAGTAAGAGAGACATCTAGGGCCTGTTTTATAGAGATCCTGTAAAACAGGAAAAAGACGGGAACACACTACACGTCGATAGCACATCTTAATAATCAATTGTAACTTGTGATGGTCAATCTCCTGTTTTACAGGACCTCTAAAGTTTCATGAAAAAGGTGACGAAGGACAACGGAAAATATGGAGAAAGAAGCAAGTGAAAGGTGGAAAGAAAGAAAAATAAGGCATTCTTATTGAAAACAACAATTGCTTTAGTAAAATAACATAGATGTAACTTTTGTGAGAAAATAATTACATTTCACAAGATCAGTCACTGATAATGATAAATGAAAGAGAAAAAAAACTAGAAGAAAAAGTACCGTGATTTAAACAGCTCACTTGTCGTAATAGACACCTTGAATAAGCCTGAAATTAGTCCATCAGAGACGGAAAGCGGTTGCATAACGGCGAAAATCTCAAGAGCACGTTCCATTCCCATTATCTTGACTAGACAGAGTAGCACAGTGGGAGCAGTATAGCGGTTTGGAAATGCACAATAGAACAGTAATCCGAATGGATTGGACGATTGACTCGATAATGATAAAAATTATTTCTTGTGGTTTCCAGTATCTGCAGCCTCAAACACACAAGCACAGAAATCTGTTGAGCTTAATCTTCAATTAACAATGTTAATTCTTGTGAGATATTGAGGAATAACTTCAATCGATTTTCATGCAACCGGCCTCATGTATTCAGTTGTCTATTAATTCTTTATTTTTTCCGACTTTATTCGTGTGACTGAAATTTACAGTGATACAGTGAGATGAGAGAGTATTGGTTAAAAATCAATGAGATTAAAGATGATGAAGAAGATGATGATTGGAGAGAGGGATGTGTTTGGAAATATGTGATTTGACTTCTAATTCATACTGAATTACTTTAAAATATTAAAAAACTTTCAATTACAGGCAAATTCTAATATTTAGAATATCTTTCTTTCGGCTTTTCGTCTTTCGGAGGAGACGAAAAGCCGTCGGGACCGACTGCCTAAAAACAGTCATCTCTCATAACCACCACTCTCATTACCCACGCACAAGTCTTGAGCTCATGTGAGCATCACCCTCAGAAAAAAATTATATAGCCTATTTTATGAATCACGAGTTATGCAATATTCCATATTCCAATAAGAAGCATTATCCAAGTGTTCCAATGGAATAATGCTATTGTAACTACGATTGTAATAAAAGGTCAATAGAAAATTAATCTTTTGAAGAGAATTTTTTATTTATAAATTGAATAATGATTCTACTACAAACATGTTGGCATTGCGAAAAATTATTCCTGTAATTTATGACAAAACATAGTTATAGTTTCTTTGATGTGTATGATACACGGAGAAAATGATACCGAAAGGACAATCATGTTTAGGTTCCACAACATGAATTAAACAAGAGTCATAGAATCCAAAAAACAGAAAAATCTGTTCAAATGTCCCAGGATTCATACTAACGAGTTTCCATTGGAACTGAAATAAAAAGCAAGATGCAGTTGAGAAGCATTATTGAGCTCAGGAGACAAATTCGTGGATGAGAAATGTGCTGCAGTACAAGCACATGAAAGAAAAGAACCGAAAAGACAGCCGTAAAGACAGTGAATCTTCCTGGTTTACAATCACTTAAATTTAATAACAACATTTTGGCAGCTAAAAGTCAACTTAACGACCTTCTAGAAAACACTAGTTGAACTACGCCGTTGAAAAATGTCACTGAGGACGTAATTGATGTCTCACTAGTTAGGACACAGGCTGTCATAAATTGCTAACTTCAACTAGCAACTAGCATTCCATACGTGCGTTTCTTAACAATTATTCTCCACTTGACTTTGACATACTTGCAATATCTTCGATCTCTTTACATGATCAGAATTTCGCGATTGACTATAAAGAACTTTCGATCGGCTTTCTTTTTGCAAAGCTTCTTCATTACCCAATACATTATGCAATAATTAGTAATCAATCCAATGATACAAGTTATTCAGAGCTCGTATTTGAGAGTTGCAGTTCTACATCATTGTCTATACTTTGTATAGATGTTTGACCTGCCAAGACTTATACAGCACAGGATATAAGATATGATAATATAGAAATGATAATGTTTAATCAGGAATTCTTACAAAAAAAAACCTCTGAATTATAAGTAGGCTACAAAACAAGAGTGAAAATTAGTGACAAAAAGGGAAAAATGACATGAACTTCAAGTACAAATACTGATACAATAATTATCAATTCAAACTCAGAGCACTTGTCAAGCACAAATAACTACTGGTCAGGTCCTTAGATTATGATGTGGTGTTCACTGAATTGCACTTTTTTGAATTATTATTTGTCAAATGCATTTCCTGCACTATTATTCTTTCTCTCTCACTGTTAACTTCAAAATCCATAATTTTCATTATAATTTGTACATTTTCCACCTCTTTCTAGACTCCAACTGTTTCTATTCTATACTCTGATTGAAACTACTTTAGGTTTGAGACCCGCTCGGCCTTAGTGCTTACCCGATCTAGGCCGGTCCTAAAACAGTATCAAAGTATCACTCATCTCCGCATTTTCTTATTTCTATCTTTCACAATTAATTCTTATGTCCTCTCTTTTTCTCCCCAATTTCCTTCCCCTGTATCGTATTACAGTATTACTATCAACCTCTTCCCTCTCTTGTGTACACCCAATAAGGGTGAAATCAAGGATGATCGTTCTCTAAGAAACTTATTCTTTTCTTATGGAGAGCAGAGTAGAACTTTCTAGAGGTTTTCTCAGAGAAGGCGAGCCTACTCAAATTGGCCAAACAGGCAATTTTTCTTTTGCCAAGTACTTCCTTCCAGGACTCTTTCTGATTTCAGAATCCTTTATGTCAACTCTATATTTCTTTGATCTCCCTCATCCTCACTACTGCTGTAGACATTTACATGGTACCTTTCAAGTTCTCTATCAGTCTTAAAAATCATTCTAGTCCAGTCAAACTCTATTATTTAGTATTGTGTATTATGATTTATTAGTTTTTAGATATCATCACCACCTAAAAAAGGTGATTTTGCTCCGGGAATTTTCAGAGTTGGTTCCCATTGCTGACTTTCTTCTACTACAAGGCAGAAAGGGAATAAAATGAGAAATATTACTGTTTTCATGGGAATAGAGAAAAAAGGAATGAATGTTTGAAAAACCCCGTTCAATAATGTTTTTGTTTAGCCATCTTCGTGTTTCGGAGTACACGTTGACACAATTAGTATATTTCCCCGGCATCAACCAAGTATACCACGCTTCGCCACGGGAAACAATAGTTGAATTCATCTCTTATTGTCATTCTACACATTAAGACATTACCTAAGCACAAGCCTCAGGTTCATTTGGGCGTCACCCTCAAAAAAAGATAAAAAAACCGATATGACAATATTTGGACAACAATTTTGGATTCGTTGTTACGCATATTAGTCAAGCATGATTTGAATGGAGAAAACCTAGCATCAGATTTAGCGTTCAAGGCTGTAATGCAGCATTATTATAAATTTCAGTCAGCGTCTGTGGGTTACATTGCGAATAGGTGCGATGCGTGCGAGTTTAGAGGAAGAAAAGAAAGTGCAAACATAACCGTGAAAATTACTTTTCGTTCACATTCTGAGAGAAAATATCAGTACAACATGCATGTTACGCACACGCTCCACTTTCACTGCACACACACCCACATATCTACTGTAAACACTCTACAACATGGCGGAATAATAATAATTATTATTTGATGTGCAATTAAGAGCCTAATAGAGATCACTGGACTGCGGAAAAACCAAGATAGTCGTCTCGGCGATTCTCCGAGCTAATGAGAAATTGTCCGAATACCATACTATGGGGAAAAAATTAAGTAAATAATATGCTATGAGATAAAATCAAGTCTAAATACCATACTATGGAAAAATAATCAAGTCTGAATAGGCTAGTATAAGTATCATCATACTACCATAGGATGAAGGATGAAAAAATATAAGATGGAAAAATTATTAATTACAGTAGACAGCGAAATTACAAAGCAATTTTCTTTCATGGAAATGTCAATACTCTAGCATCAATATTCGAAATTAAAATTAAATCCAAAAATAAATTTGATATTCAAATAATTAAATCTAGCCAATACTAAAGTTTATGAAAATGGATTCATTTTGAGATTGGGATAAAGATTAAATGAATTTGAGGAGTTTTTACACATTAAATTCAAAATGGATAATATATGAATTTGAAGAAAGATTTTACATAATACAGTTGGGAGGGCCGCCAACGGTGTACATAATCCGTGTGGGTGAAGTTGTCTGACATTTGCATTTTCGGTTGAACTTTCTTCAAATTCGTACATTCAGAATGCACTTCAGCATTATCTCCAGTTTTTAGTTATGTAACAAGGCACTTTTGTATGTCAACAAGCTGACAGTTTCAGCCAAGCTTCAACTTATTAAAATGATCAAAAAAGTCATAGGAAAGTCGTTAAAATGCAAATATTCTAGTTATTCATTAAAGTTAGAGCTTACTAATTACTTTGTAACATGATATGAAAATGAACAACTGAACAGTAATTTCTTATTGAAAAAAAAATTTATTATAAAATAGCCCTAATATAAATCATGATAACAAGTCATGATAGCATATCAATGATAACAAGTCATGATAGCATATCAATGATAACAAGTTGAAATAGACTGCTTCACCAGCTCCAACAATGAGTAGAAAATTCCATTTTTCCTCCCATTCCATAAATCTCTATAGTATTGTTCATATGAGTGCTTGAGCGGTTTAAATGCGGCCCTCTGTCTCACCGATACAAATAATAGCTCACTGGAATCCATACCGAGATTCCATTCGATATCGTTTTTTTATTGACGAAACATTCCAAGAGCGACCGATTTCTTTCGGGATCTTCACTGTCTATTGTTTGGTGAGATCCGAAGTCTTTCCGATATAGCCTCGAGATTTGAAAATATCTCGTTAAACGCAGTTATTACTTCCGGACTATCGGCATGGACGTATCCTCTCCCCAAATTCCTTCCCCTTAGCTCTTTCATTTATACTATTCATTCACCAGAGCCCTTTACTTCTTGATATAAATTTTTCAAATGACGTCTGATACTGATCATTGAGTAGATTTTTAGATGAATGCTAGAGCCAAATAAATATTTTATGAATCAACAGATATAATTTTGCAAGTGTGTCAAATGTGAAGATATGAATAATTATTTTTCCAAGGACGATTCATAAGAAATTTAAATTCTTCATTGAACATAGCTGAAAGACGTAAAATAGAACTATTGGGTTTTCGAAATTGTTATTCATGTGACTCTTTTTAGTTGATAAGAAATGGCTCTGGAAGCGTTCTGTCAAAACAAATAAATTAAAATCTTTAATATTGCAATCAAATATTTCAAAAATGGACACAAATTAGTTTGTAAGAGTGTCTACAATGACCTTCAAAGAGAATTTCATATATCTATGACAGAACAGAAAAACTGCAGTACAATATTTTATGAGCCTGTCTCATTAATGGAACCATCAATAAATCATCATACCTGTCAAAGTTAACCGAAGTTTGTGAAAAACCTGTCCTCATTTTCTTATCTTGTTTCACTTTCTTCTGGCTAGCTAATAATTATTAGCTCAAGATTATCGTAAACACATTAGAAGATTACTTTTTAAAACTTAAAAACCTCGTAAATAGGCTATTCGGTGTATATCTTATATGTTGGGTCATTCACTCAAAAATAATAAGTGATTTGTCTTGATTAAGAGCTTAGGAACTATTAATTCCGACAGGCATGGATAATGAATAAGAGCTGGTAATTAACTGCTGAATCTATCAAGGTATAGAAAATTCCATTGTGTTAAAAATAATTTTCTTGAAATTTAATTACAATCAAAGAGCTAAATCATCAATAATTACATGAGATTTAAAAAACATATTATATTTATTTCAACTATCAATATTATAGTTTTCAAACGAAATTTGATAACTATGGATTTTAATAATTGATTTATATCCGACCATTGCAAATATTCATCCATTTCTTCCAGTCATGTTACCGAGACATTAAAAATCAGACAACATCGTTCATTGAAAGACATTACTTTCAATCTGAAAACAAATTGAATCTATCTGATTCTATGTTTCTACCAAGATGAAATCCAGTCTTACATGAAAGAAAATGAAGTTGTAACACGTTGACATTAAGTAGGGTTAACATAATAACAGGCTTCTAATTTTAATGACCTACAATTTCGCGGTTCACTACAGTTTTCAAAAGCTAGATTAACTGAGCCTACTTTACGAATCAGGTTCTTACTAAACAAGATTAAAAAATGACGGTCCTGGTACAATCAATCGTAACTTTGACAGACGGTTTCACTGGATGACGAGCGCACATACCACGTAACATACCGATAAAAATTTCGAGATGCCGAAACAAGTTCCAACAAATAGAACCACATCCAATGGGCGAGTAAGTACTACAGGTTGGAGTTATTACTTTTTTCTGTAATAGGTTCGGTAATGAAGAGTAAAAGTATGGTTGAGCAAGCATTAGAATCAGTATACAATGAGTAGTTTGTCATTATTTACTGGTTTCATGGGTGACTAGGCGAGGTGCTGAGGCTGACCTACTGGACCAGCGGAGTCTCAAGAGAAAGAGAGAGAGAGAGAATGAGTAGGAGTTATTTAAAAAAGTCACCGCCTAACAATCCCAGCCAGACCCGTGTATCAAAGCATTATGGGTGTCTGGAGAGTGAAAGCCCGTGGAATAGAACCTGTCCCGACGCATGGTACCGCGATCTGAACCTGGAGACCCCTATTATATGGTTTGTTTTAATAAGGTGCTCACCGGAACCAGTCAACTAAATATACTTTCAATTTATTTATAATGAGAATATATGTATACACATTTCCCCAGTTATATATAGCACCACTGTAAATGTCAGCTATCTTTCTCAAAGCCTGACATCGACTTTGATACCAATAATCGAGAGTCTTCCTCACATTCATAGTCACCGATTGACGATGATCAACAGAAAAGAAATCGGTTAATGTTGTTTTGGCGAGGCTGCATCATCACAGCCAGTCATCGCAGGAAATCAAGAGACCGGTTAGCCGGCTTATCAACACGCCGAAAAGCATCTTCCCGGAAAGCGAAGCCAAAGCCGGTAACGGAATCGCACACTGACTTTCGTTTTCACTTCGGCTGTCTTCGCTGAATTCACGAGGAGCTGCGAATAGAGGTTCATTCTATACACATTGGGCTGAAACTATACGACAGTTGATAAAGTATAATTGATTAACTCCATCTAGAGTCGTTTGGTTTATGTAATACCTTTGAGACATTGCTCTAGAGTTCAGAGAGAGTCAAATTTATAGTTTGATTGATTATGTCTACTTTACTCAATAGAAGGCATACAGGCTAGTGGCGAAGCGTGGTATACTTATTTAGTCATCGCCGGGTATATTTCCTATAGGATAAAATAAGTATACCACGCTTCGCCACGGATACAGGCATACTCTACTACATACTTTACAACCAATGTCTACTTTACTCAAATCCTAGACAAATCTAGGATTTGTCATGAAGAAACTAATGCCAAGAATGACCAGCCCTAACTGATTTACTTTTAATCATTACACTCTACAACAAGAACATCGTTATTTCAATGATTGAAAGATTTTCAGACACTCTAATATTTCTGTTCAGTATGATTTGACATAGAAATTATGAAGCAAGAAAACTGAAGACCATCGTACGGTCGTTAATGACTATTATTTCTATGAATCACCAGTACTTGAAGAGCGTTGTCCGCTTTTTACAGAACAGTAGCAGGATTAATTTAACTTGTCAGAAAACAGGTGTTTCAACTTTCAGTATCACAATACTTAACCTACAAATGCTGAATCTCGCAGATTATTGAAAAGGTCTTTTAAAAAGGTATTCTTTGAAAGATCTTCTTTTAAAGACTTTAAGGTCTTTTAGACTTTTAAGCCTTTGGATTATTGTGTCAAAGCTGGGTAAAATCACTGTTTACTGATAGTCGAAACAGCTGTTTTCTGACAAGTTAAATTAATCCTGCTATACTAATAGCAATAAATGGGCAAGGAAAGTCATGTGAGTTTACCACACCAGATTTTTTATCTTTTGATTCAAATGATACCGGTCTTCTTCCGGAAGATCGTGAGGAACTGATTCACTCTCAGCCTACTCTTGGAGTAGATATGAAAAATGGCACAAAACATAGGTTACAGGTACTACAGCAAAATATTTTGTCCAGCTTATTCATTGTTCTCTCATCAGCTCGCTACATATTTTTACATTACATGGAAGTAGTTGCTGAAAGAGTTAAAACAAGATTGTAAGACAGGGATCCGCGTTTTGGAAGTTTAATAGCCTACTGGTTCGTACACAGTGAAAACATGTCCAGCCTCTTATATTTGGATTTATGGACTGTAACCGAAATCGTTCTTTCAAAAACAGGATTTTTACATCTGTTTAGTTTTGGTTTGCCGCCAAACAGTTTTATGTCTCAGTTTTGAAAAGATAATGCGTTAGTTCGATCGCTAATTTTATTATTTTCAACAGTTTCTCTCAGCACAGTAAGACATGAAATATCTTTCAAAACTGCAAATAAAGTTGAGAAGAAATAGACGGGTAACACAAATAGCTCGAGTAGCCGCTCAAGAGTTTAGCACTTTTCAGACCCCAACTTCTTTCAGAACAAGCAGGCAATCAACACTTTCGTAACTATTTCATCAGCAATAAACATAGAAATTCATCAATATTAGCTGATGAATCGTGTTTCAGCATAATTACTAGAAACTTATCTATTTTATTTGTAACTAAATTAGTATGACCACAAATAGTACACATAGTATTATGACCACTCTCTTCTACTATTATTTTTGACAAACATTTGAGAGAAAGTATTGTTTCTAAAATACTGCAGTTATAGAATGCTTCACATACTATTGATTTTTTTCAAGTACAATGTGAAAAACAACAACCTTATGGTTCGCCATGTTGGCGTAAATTTGGTTCTACGATCAGATGGAACAACCTACGGGTTTCTCAACCATCAAGCCTCAACTTGACAACACCCACAACACCTTTGTATTTATTGTACAAATGAAAAATGAAGTCATTTATCTAGTTTATCTAATTTAAACTATCTAAAGTCATACGATAATAATAATAGTAGTCTGAAGTTATAAATTTTTATTTGTATTCAAGTACTAATGATTACTATACTGCTTATTAACTACCAGTTCATTAGAGATGATGAAAGTTGTAAGCATGCAGTCTAATATTAGAATCGTTATGAATATATTTGCTCTATTTATCTTACTGGTCACGTGTTATAGGTCTGCCTTCAATGAATGTGGCCCACTTTACCTGCAACAAAAAATAGATTGAATAAATTTTATGGAGCTGAAGCAAGTTGAAACAGGTGAAATTCATGATGAGGAACGAGATCTAATCGTTAATGTCGAGGAAATATTATTTTTTCTTAGTGAAGGTGCTAAAAATGTGGGAAGGTAAGAGAGGATTAATTGAGTAAGTAAAATTGTCCATTGAGAGTAGTGGGGAGTGGTCCAATTATTTTGCATGAAGTTATGGGAACGTGTGTGGCGGTGTGAGCCGTGGCGTAACTGACCACAAGCAAAACAGATTTTAAAAACCACATGCGATACAATTTTTCAAAATCTGTATCAGCACCAGGTGTGAGGCATTTTTATATGAAGCGAAAAACGCGAACGAGTATAGTCAGGAACGATGACAGCGGCCGAAATAGCTACCCTACAGTATTTCCAACTTAATCGGCTATTCGTTAAGGAATAACACACCTGCGGAACTATTTCATGCTTCGTAAAACATATCTAAATTTGTGTCATGCTATTCTGTCAATGTCGGTGTCATTTAAAAATATCTGTAACAGGGTCAGGGTGGCTGGAAACATAGGCTGATTGATTGCAACATCTCGCTATAGATGTCACCGAGTAGCTATTATCATTAGGCTAGGCGTACACCGGTTAGTCAAGACAAGACGAGATTAGTCACGTTTAGTCACAGTAATTCACATAGTTGCTTATGAAGCAGTACACACCGATGAAATGACTAATCGGTGTGTGTTGCTTCATAAGCAACTATGTGAAGTATTGTGACTAAACGTGACTAATCGCGTCTTTCTTGACTAACCGGTGGACGCCTAGCCTTACAGAACTTTCGACAAATACTTGTTTAAAAACTGTGTATTTCGATGAGAAAAATGTAATCACTGGACCAATTTATTCCTATCTTGTTTATATTGTGAGTTGGGAGGATGATTGAGGATTTTTAAGGTTTTGGATATAATAGCTTTGATCTACAAGGATGACCTTACTCCTCGCAGAATGATACACAAATGAGATTAAGTTATAGTTAATTTTCAGGTTCCTAATATTTATATAGTTGTAGTCAATTTTCACCCTAATATTGTCAAATTACTGTAAAATTGATTACCAGAGATGTGGAACTGAGCATGTTTATATTGAAAATAATGTGGAGAAAGAAAATGTGTAATAAAGGAAAAGGTGTACATCGTACATTCAAATCTCCGCCACTCTCTTCATATCTGCTCCACCCTCCACAGGGATTTTTACACAAATTTAAAATAAACCTCAGTGTTGTACAGAGTTTGGAACGTGGTGTTCGAGATGATTTTGCTGAAAAAGACTGCGAGACTCAACAAAGGAGCATTGATGATTTAAGCAAGCGGTTCCTGAAAAAGGGTGAATTTCTAGTCCCTTAACCAGAAATTCTTAATCCCTTGAGCGGCTGGAAAGGAAGAGTTAGGGAGGAATGATGATAATGATGAAGAGAGCTGGAGGATGAGAAAAGTAAATGGAGGTGCGAAATAGAGGCTACATTTTTATGGGGATGAGAAAGAGAGTAAGAAGAGAGAGAGAGAGAGAGAAAACTAGAGAGAGAAGTACATCAGGGATAATACATGCTCCCGTTCCCTTTTAACAGTATTAAACTAGTGCTCGCTCTCGCTGGCCAATATTTCATACGGCCTTCGCCTAATAGGAAGTCTCGACTTAGCATTCAGCTGAAATGTTCAGTATTAATCGTGAGCTAGTAAAAACACATTTGTCAGGCAAATAGCAATATTTGGCAAGTTCAGCGTGGGGGTGTGGGTGGGGGTGTGGCGACTGTTTGTAGGGTGCACTGTGGAATGCATGCAGGAGTTTTTAGCGAGGATTTGGCGTGGTCGCGACCGTTGGCTTGGAAGAGCTGATAGCGATAGCTGAGGCTGTTGATCATCGCTCCACAACCAATGCAAATGCGGGGGTGAGCAGCCGCTGATCCGCCTACCACTATATTTCTACCAGTTTACTTTTACTATCATGTGTCCCGCATCCCAGTGTGATCCCACATTTCCTGTATGCTTTTTGAACGAGTGCATCATACGAAAATAGCTGATTAAGCACCTTGCTCTCCCGAAAATTTAATATAAATTATATTAATAATTCAATCGCTGACGTGAAATTTGCTAGTTATTTTAGAGGATTTACATGAGAGCTACGACTTCAGAGGATTTATGGTAAATTAAAATAAAATAAATGTGTTTAATGAGGAAATTATCGGAGAGAGATGATTTTAAAATGTTATATTTTCTCTACGAGACTTCTAAGAATTTAGGTTATGGCTCAAGAAAATTTATTTCTGAAATATCGGAGAAATGCAATAAATTTACAATAAGATTTGATTTACCTTCTCATTGTCGTTATGACGTTCATTTTTTTGAGCATCAATTGGAAAATTAATACCCATAAATATAACTGCATAGTTTCAACATCTAAATGAATTTGAATGTGTTTTTTCTTGCTACAGGACATAATTTCATTTTTAAACTGCCTAAATTGAAAACAAAAATACATTGAAACTATTATGAGTGTGATGGATCACCCAGCTAGTGTTCATTATTAAAAATTATTCTCTTGCGAAAACGAAAAATTGATGATTTCTCACAGATATCAAACAAGAATTATGATGCAACCAAAGTGGATTTGCCGAGACTGGTTGCGAACTAAAGAAAGTAAAATCTCCACGAACCGATAAAATAATCAAAATCAAAACGCCAAAAGGATGCTATTTTGCATGCTTGAACGGGTGAACTACCTTACTATAATCACAATATGGATGCAAATTCACGATAATTGTGAATTATTTAGACTTGATACATGTTAAAAATTCAAAGTTAGCGAAGGGGATACTCAAAATTCCAAATGAGAGATAATTTGTGTGCTCACACGGAAACGTGATAGGTTATTGGTTGAAAGTGTTTATGAAAGTAGGATACCCAGTGCTGCTGCATAATGGGAGAGGAAGAGTCAATGAATTTATTCTCTCAGACAAGTCGTTGGTGTCTTCTGCCTCGTGACCTTTCACTGGCAACAAGCATTCCCAGTTTGTAGAAAGTGAACGATACATATGACCGAATCGAACCCGGCAATAGCACCTGATCACGAAATCATCATCGTTTCGGCTATTTTGTGTCTGTCTTGCAAAATTATTCCTGTTTCGATACTACGATGGATGTTTGCTTTTTCAAGGGAATGCTGCTGACATCGTTGTAGAAAAGTGAAACGTTGCAGTATTCTTTTTGCCGCATTGAACAATTTTTTTAAACAGTCTTTTAATATAGCCTGATATAATTTTGATAACATTATTCATAGAAGAATTACTGAAATCAGCATTCTATTTGTAATTAAATTTATTTCTAAAAAATTAAATGACAAAAATAAAATTAATATTTATAGTTTCTAATGAAAATTTATCAATTTACAAATGGAGTGCTGATTTAAGTAATTGATGAGAGATTTTGAGGTTTTTAAAAACTATGAAATTGAAATATTGAAAATCGAGTTAAAATAACGAGAAATAGAAAGAATATTTGTTTTATTACACGAAGAAGAGCTTGTTGACTACCATACAGCGTAGTCATTTATTGTCATATCAATGTCAATATCATCTAACATTAGATTTCTCAATTTTATTCAAATGATATTAATGAATTCAAAATAACACAACACAAATAATTCAATACAGTAACATAGAATTTTCATACTATGGTACGAAATTTAATACATAGAATAAGGAAAGATGTACAGTTGAAAATGCCATCTGCATTTCAGTTGAAAATACTGTCTGCAGACCGTATCACTGCTTTTTTCATTCATATCAGTGCAGTTTTTTATAAAAACAATTCCAAAATAATTCATATCAGCTACAATTCCAGAAGCAGATTTGATGCTTCGTCAATAAATGAAGGAAAAAATGATCCAGTATTCCATTCATTTCCTTATTAAATAGCAGGTGAATTGTCCATGGAAGAAATCTACTGTTTCACTATTGATCCAACATCCACCAATACGGAGAGGCATTATTGGGGTAAACAAATAACTTTCAAGCTATATTGTTTTTTCGAACAAATATCCAGTTAACAACATGAAATGAAATGATTAATTAGTGGAGTTTTGAATATATTCATGCAGAAGTAATAATATTTTCATAACAAAACAAATATAGAATTTTGAGCGAGATACGTATTTCATTATTCCTTTCCTCTCAAAAAACACACTCGTTTGAGGAAACATATTCAGTTTTGCCCAAAAATTAACGAGAGAACATTTTTTATTGAAGAAGTAGAAAGATATGACAGACCTTTCAAGTTATTCTCAAACACTCTTATCCTACATGTTCAAATAGGTTAATACAAATCTTAATTGCCAATTTGATCCAGTTACATAATTAGGTTGAGGACAAAGTCTTGACGATTATAACACCATTTAGGATGACAGACAGAATACTGAGATGAATTTAACATCTGCTAAGCTACATGAATAATAGGTCAACAGTGTTGATATTCTTGCATGCATATGCAAATCTACTTCGCATGAATCTAGATTAGAATAACAGACAAGGTGAAAGGATTCATTATTTAGTGTGTAGTTCAAATTAGTATTATGTATTTAGTAATTTCAAGTAATCGAATAAAATTATGGAGAATCAATTCATGTTGAACAGAGATAAATATGAAAGATTTTTTTCTTTTTTTAGTTTCAAACCCAGGAAATTATCATAATTATACTGCTTGAGGAAATTATCGTATACTGCTCGAGAAGGCGATTCAAGTATGAATACAATAAAATTTATTGAATGTGAGAAGCAAAAAAGGAAAAGACTCCAATCTCATCAAAGTGAAAATTTGAAAAAAAGCCTCCAATTGCATCACAGTATTCTAAAACTTCGTATGAAACCCTCGATTTTTTTAGGCAATCTTCGAACTTTTAGATATCTGATAATGAAGACAGTTATTAATTTATGAAGTTCATCTTCAATAAACCTTATAGATAAAATATATTCAACTGAGACTCCGATTTTTCCAGTCCTCTTTTTCACTATCTTCAGATATTTGTTGAAAAAACCACGAGTTATTGAGACTAAGTTTAAACCAATGAATGAGGAAGGATAATAAAATGTATTGTATATATTTTGTGTGTTCAGATGTTTTGGAAGTAGAAATAGGTGATTTATTATCATGATATGACGTAACCTGGATTTAGAGTGTGCGAATTGGAATAGGAGCTGTTTTGGGCATTAACCTGTTGAACCCCTCTTTTGTGAATGACTGATTAAGTGGATTGATTACGTTGCTCAAAAGTGGATTGAAGTTAATTTTGGATTATCCATAAGATGAAATTTTTAATTGAAGATTGAGCACAACAGACGTCTGTGCAACTGGGCCTAAATTATTAGATACAACTATCCCTTTGTTAGAATGGACAAACTCAGTTTGCTAGAGATTAATTGATTTCCAAACTGACGTAGACGAGAAATTCAGTCAATTTTCACTTTCAAGTGCCAACAATATGCAGAGCTCCACTAGCCCAGTGCTGCTCTCAACTGAGCGCAGAAAGTGAAGTGGCCGTCGGGATTATTAGTACAGTATCCACCGTGGGGAGACCGGGGCAAGTAAATTCGCTCAGTTTGGATTTCGGGAGGTCGCTTACAACCCGTTCAGCATTCCGGCACAGTTCGAACACAAAATTGGTGTCGTAAATCTAGCGTCATTCGAGGCCACGGTAAGGGTGCACGTGCACAAACCCCTCCTAACCACCCCCGACCCTGCACACCACTATATTAGCGCACAATATTTTCCACCTGTCAACATACCCTCTACTGACAAACCCAAACCATTCAACCACCACCATCCTGCCCCCACCCTTTTGCCAACATCCGAATTAACTGAACAAATGGTGCGCACGTACTACAGATGTACTTTCACGTTCGCAAATAAACCGCGCAAAGCTACAGGTGACCCATTTAATCATCACGATTGTTAACGGCAACACTATCTTCAAGGTTCGACGTTGGAAATCTTCTTCATCTTCCATATTGAAAGCTCGAACGTTAACGTTTTGGAAAAATTGTTTTATTCATATAATTATCAACTCTCTCCCATTTATTATTTTGTAATATCCTTCAATTATAGTCCTAAATTGGGAGAATTTTGTTATTCTTATAAACCTATTAATTTTTCCCCACTTGCTTTAAATAGCTTTAAATATGCGAAAATGCTTCAGATAGCAAATAAAACCATTAATTCATAAGTATTTTATGGTAATGAATTAAGAAATTCTTGATATTTCTTAACTTGTTCGAAAATTTTCAAATTTCCTTGTTGAATTTGAATTTTCATATTCATGACGTGTACTCTTTTTAAAACGTAATAACCATCGTAATAAAACATTGAGTTGATTCTCCATAATTTAGTGATGACGAAGACCAAATTCCAATTGTACCATTTTGTACTGTATAAATGCCATTTCTCTAAACTACTACTATGAATTGATTAATATTAATTAACTACTATTTATTAATATTAACAATTAATTAAACCATCAAATTCAACCACTAACCGTTACACGAGCTACAAGAATCTCGTGTAACGGAGAAGTAATTCTCTTCAGAAATGGAAAATGGAGTGTTTTTATGGAATTTGATCTTGCATGCGAGTTTAAATTTCTATTCAGATTGTCAATAAATAATTTTTGAGGATTTTCTTTAAAGAAATTGAACAAAAACCAGCTATTAAGATTTCTAACTATCATTAAAACTATTCTTAAAACTATCAAACCTCCTCAGAAACCAACAAGAAAATATTAATAAAGAAGTAGAGATTATATAGATTTTAATACATAAAAACATAATTCGATAACTGTTTTGGATAGCCCACATCATCAGAGTGAAAAATCCGAATCCGTGAAAACTCCTCTAACGAGAGCAAAGCAGGTTACTCTCCGATAGGTCTGAACAAGTTTCTTCACCTTTATATTAGAATTTCATTGAGGAAATGCACGCCCTTGAACGGAGCCGAGACATCCTTTCATGATACTTGCAGTGAGAGTGCTCAAGATTTGCATGCAGGAGCGACTGCGCGTATAATGTAATATCCTCTCAAAAAATTCTCCAAAAAAGAATTCGTCACCCGTCCCCTACCCCCGACCCTATTGAAAACGCTGGTGTGGAAACTAAAAATTGTGTACCAAAGAAAAAATCCAAAAAATTTTTATAAACTTTCAGTAAAAATGTTTGATATAGCCTAGTCAAGAAACCCGTCTCCCTCTGCAATATACATTTATACCATACAATATATTAATGTGTAGCCAGCAAACAAAAATGAAAACTCTGTTCTGGAAGCCATTGACATTGAAGAAAAAAATTCGGAAGAAATTCTGGGGGAGGCGAGGGCGCTCAATCTCACCCACTTAAAATCACGAATTAGAAATATGCTAAACTTTCAGGAATCATACTCTCAGTGTTTGAGCTAACAATTTTTATGAACTTTCTAAATTATTGAGCGCCCTCGCCCTCCCCAAAAATTTCTTCCAAATTTTTCTTCAATGTCAATGACTTCCTAGAACAGAGTTTTCATTTTGTTTGGGTTGGCACACATAGTATTATTATTGTATGTATAAATGTATATTGCAGAGGAGACGGGTTTTATTTAGGCTATATCAAAACATTTTCTTACTGAAAGCTTATAAAATTTTTTTGGATTTTTCTTTGGTACTTTTAGTTTCCACACCAGCGTTTTCAATAGGGTCAGGGTAGGGACGGGTGACGGTCTTCTGGAGAATTTTGAGAGGATATCAGTTTTTTTTAATCACCTTCTTGTTATAGAGGTATAACACTGCAAACACAATGGATGAGAGAGTTAATTTTTTAAACAGTGAAATGCTATGTTATTTGATAAAAGAATATTTTATCCTCACTATTTGGGTGCTACAAAATTATTCTAGCTATAATGATTGGTTAATACTGAATGAACAAACAAGACGTTGTGACTGTGTCTGTTGCATCACACCTTATCATTTACTATCCAGACTATCATTTACTATCGACATATCATTGTAACATTAATTCATGTATAACGGTTATCCAAAGTTTGAGATTTTGAATTTAGATTGAAATTTTAACCCATTACGATAGGTCACATGACCACTTTTGATGAAAAAATATTTTGTAATCGAAAAATGAAATCTTGTGAAAATTTGCCCTAACACCATTATTATACATTCAGGAACAAAATTCTCAAATTTTCCCCATTAATGATTCTAAAATGAACGATTCAATTTTCTATTTCCTGTCAGAGTTTTATTTCTTTTAATTGCTGAAATTGTTGAATTGACGCGACATTTACATTCTTTAAAACTTCAAATTCCAAATATTGCAACTTTAATTATTATTCGGGCAGAGCTACAGAGCTTAATCAGACATTGAATGATTTGAAATTTTAAATGTGAATAGACTTCTACTAATCTACTTGAAGGCCTATATCTTCAAACTATTAGGCCCTCAATGACCAATTAATTCTCAAATTGTAGGTATTTAATATTAAGAAATATGTTGGATGTCATATATGAGAAAGTGATACTTCACGGTCAAAATTCAAAAAAACAAATGAAAAATTACGATAATTCAATGAACTTTGAAGAGCTGTATTTCGCAAACGGTTGAGCCTACAATAACAAATTTGGTCTCAAATTGTAGGTAATTGAATTAGCTTCCAAAACTATGTTGAATGTTCTATATGGAAAAATGATTCTTCAGGGTCATAATTGAAGAAATGTAGAAAAAGTGGAAAAATTCAACAATTTGATAAACTTTGAAGGCCTACATCTCGCAAACTATTGGGTCTACAATAATCTATTTGGTCTCAAATTGTAGATTCTTAAATTATCTTTCAAAACTTTGCTGAAAGTCACATTCGAAAAAGTGATGCTTCACGGTCAAAATTGACCAAATGTAAAAAAAACAAGTGAAAAATTACGATAATTTGATGAACTTTGAAGAGCTGTATTTCATAAACAGTTGGGCCTACAATAACCAATCAGGTATTAAATTGTAATTATTTAAATTTAATTATAACACTATGTTGAATTTACTATATGAAAAAGTGATTCTTCAGGGTCAAAATAACGAAAAATTTAATATAGGGTAAATTCTCGTTAATTTTATGAACTTTGAAGAGCTGTATCTCGCAAACGGTTGGGCCTACAATGATAAATTTGGTCTCAAATTGAAGGTAATTTGATATGCTTTAAGAAATATGCAATGTCCTCTATGAAAAACAGATTCTTCAGGGTGAAAATTAATAAACATAAAAAAGTGCAAAAATTCCGCCATTTTGTACGATTTTGGAGATGAACCATTGGTTTACCTAGGTCTAAAACTTGATTTAGCATCCCTGGACTACCATAAACATTACTAAAAAACTTCATCCCATTCCATACAAGGTAGACCCTATTTTTGATGACAATTTTACTGGCTATTATTGAAAAGGTCACGAATTTGGCGGTGGCAACAGTGTGAAACTTTTTAGTTTTAACCGCTAGGATCGCGACATTTACATCAGACCACCTAGGAACATGGTCTAGCTAGACACTGAATTTAAACGTGCAGCTGACGTCATCACATCGTGTCCATAACAACTATGTTTGCAACTCATCCCTGCATTAAAATTGGAATTCGTGTTTGGTTTTTCTCGTCTCGAGTTTATTTCAACAATTACCTTTTTGGTGGGTAAGTAGGTCATTTATTTATTTTAAATAATAAAATTTAAATATTCAAACTTGGTTGTGATCAGTGGCTGTTTATGAACAGTATAGTGGAGTGGTAGGCCTCTTAGCCGTGTCGTCACATTTCGAGTGTCTAGGCCATGTTCCTGGGTGGCCCTGTTTACATTCGATAAAAAGCTTCAAATTCTAACTTCAAATTGCTTTAATTTTATTCGGACAGAGCTACAGAACTTAATCGGGCATTATTTGATTTGAAATTTTAAATGTAAATAGTTTAAACATGTCTTCAATCGCTTTTGGTAGTCCAAAATCTCAACTCATTACAGATTTTTCACATCAAGTGCTCAAAGTTGAAAAAAATTGAAAAATCCCAAAATTAGTAAAATGACAAAATACCCGTATATAGTATCTTTGCGAATTTATATCGTAGAAAGTTCGTTCTGATCTTAAATGAAAGCGCTCAAAAATCTAAGAAAATAATGTCATTACAACATTTTAAAATTTTCACTACCTTCCGCGTAAATTGAGATGGCGGCATGCGAACATCAAAGGGAAGTTCGTTACAGAATATATAGTAGTCCCGGTCTTTCATTCGTATCACGGGGGGGACGGGTGGTGGAACGACCGTTCCACTAGATGTGAGCGGGGTTAGTGGAAATGGGTGAGAGCGTTTTTCGGATGGAAAGGAACGACTCGACATTAATAATCGGAGCGCGGCGGCCGACCAAGAATGCCTTGATGAATGACGATTCGCGTTTTTCTCAATTACAGCCGGTGGATAGGATAGGATTAGAATGCCGCCGTATGTTCTAATGAATAACCGTCGCATAATGAAATCGCCTCGGGAATATTCATCTTTCATCCGCTGATCAATGAGGCCCATTCCATGATTGATTTTTTTCAAAAGCTCCGTCACCCAGATACGCTGTTGATTGTGTGAATGCACTAAAATAACCATAATTATGTGCCACAGCCAACCAATCACCATCATTAATCATACGCCGTACGCGATATTAACACGCTGAAATCCACCCCTTGCACGAATAATATAATTTTGAACAGCCTATACGAAGCGCAAGTCTCAAATACTGATTCCTATTTTTGGAGAGCGGGTGGAAAAGCCAATGTCAAGAGAGTTGAAAAGCTCGTGACAATAGATAGCCTACTATAATTTTAATTTCAATTGTTAGCAATTCAGTTATGGATGTAAATTCAAATAGGGCAAGGAAAGTTAAACAAATTTTTTGGCAATAAATAGTTTGATTCAATATAAATTTTGCCTCGAAAACTTAGAAAAGAGACTGAAATAGAAATGTAGATATAATATAAAATGTCATAAAATGGAGATTTAGGTGAGTTGTTCGTCAAAATGACTTTCAAGAACGTTAAAAGCTATGTTTGTAAGCTAAGAGAAGTAACTTGCCTCGATATAATCAATCATTTGAGTTTGAGCTTGAGAGGGATGAGTTTAATTACATGAATGAGAATCGAAGAATTTAGAACTCTGTCATCCACAAAAATAACTTGTTGGTCCATGACAGGTTCCAAGTCGATTCCAACCATCGTTGGAATCGAAAGGGATTTCAATTTGAGAGTGCAGTGCGGCCGAAGAGAAATCAATTGCAAGGCTCTATCAAATCAGTTGGCAGGCAAATGCCGAATCAAGTGGATGGCAGAGGAAGCCATTACAATAAGGAGCAGTGGAAACGTGCCCGGAATTAAAGTGACAATGAACAAACCTGATAAGGTCCCCGAAGAGACCTGGCGCGCACGTGACATTCCACAGGTCGATCAATGGCCACCGCTGCCTCTACCTCTACCACGGCCTCCAGCCAGGAGACACTGCTAGCGGATTACTTTTGTCTCAGCCCGAACCTCAATTCCGGAATATTCCGTTCTATGTTCAATACAATTAACAAATGCAAAACTCTACAGCGGAAAATTTTATTTACATTACCGATGAATTAGCCCGATTGGGAAGAGAAATCGCTGAGAAACTACAACTCAAACCTACATTTATTCAGAGGTGGACAGATCATTGAAATTTTTTATTCCGTTTTTATCAAACATTCATTCAGAGAAATAGTGTGATAATTTTCATCATATATTCTTTAGTCTGGTGTGGTAGAAATAAAACCTTGGGGAAAATTTTCATTTATTAAAACTATGAAAACGTATACGGTTCTAGATTAATGAGTATTGATGATTGATTATTATATAATGGTTTATGAAAAAATTGATGAATGAACATCCAAGCTATGGGTACGATAATTGAGTGAAAACTGCTTAATCTTCTTCTGTTCAACCGCCTCCCGTACTCCCTCTACCCTCCTCCCTGTTTTTGTTGAAAAGTTTTTTATATCGAACAGCTGTAATATGAGTAAAAACGTCCACTTAATGGAAAAAAAACTTTCTAGTTTCCCAACACCCTAGTTTGCAAAACGTAGTTTCTGTTGAAAAATAAATGTATATACATACACTTCTCACTTGGAAAGCATAAAAATCGTTTTATGAAGAGGTAAGAGGTGACGACTACGATTACTTTGAAGATGAATTTGGGAACCTGATAGGCCTATATATCAGAATGAGCATGTGAGTTCGGAACCCACATAATATGAAATTCGTTCCTCATAACATGGCACAAAATAAAATTACCCATGTGGGTCTCCCCACCATCTAAATCCAACCAATGTTGCCAGTTTGTTCGTTTGTTGGTCAGTTAATTATCAGTGCAAAGTAATCAATATGCCATATTTCAACGGTGCATGAAGTATAATAATTCGTATACAAATTTCCAATTTACAGAAATGCTGTTTCTCTATGGACTGATGAACGTGATGTTCATAACAGGGTTAAAGAAACAGAAATGTCGCGTTTCCAGGGTGAACTTGGATGGTGAGGGGGGTTTGGTGGAGCGGAGAGACGAAACGAGCTTAGTGACCCAGTGAGCCGGCAGCCAGCACATTTCATTCCAACAAAATAGTTTCGGTAAATCTCACTTGCCTTTCCACAAACAGTTCTTGATATTTTGCCAAAATTTCTTCATCCTCGATTAATTACTTAGAATTATCGAGACATCACGCAGAGAATTAAAATCAATTGCAAGAGCAATCCGTAGATATTAAATTGATGAGAAACTAACGAACAAATGACCACCTAGTTTAGCAGAGATATATCACAGTGGAGCAACGGTGAATCCACTTAATACTCCACAGTTATACTGTAGTAATATTAGTTGAGTTTATTTACTCATTCGTGTTATTAAGTTTTGGCGATGAAATTCAATTCAATTGCTGTATCACTGGTACACTGAAATTTTCAGTGCATTATTCAACTTAGAATATAAGGATAGAATGGTACATGAATTGCTCTATTTGAATACACTGAGTTCGTTTGTTAGCAATCTTCAAATTTAGAAATTTTAGCAATATTCCAAGAAATGTTTACAGGTTGCTCACAAATGATAAAATTTTAAAAAATGCTCAAATTTCTTTTATCAAATTTCATGTATCCTTTTTCAAAACAAGACCATCACTGGAATCAAGAGAACTCAAGAGAGTAGGCATAACACATTCAGGACTTCTTCAATGGATGACTATTGACTATCACCATTTAATCGCTGTTTAATCACTTCACCTTTAGTTTCAAAAAACTGTATTTCAAGAGAATCGAAGAGAAAGCTATTCTGGCCCAGAGAACTATGCCATAAAAATGTCAAAATTACAACCTGTAAGAGGAAACAGTACTTTCACTGGAATCCCAAATAAAAGAAATCAAATCTGTAAAACATTAGAGGACATTAAGAACAAACAAGACCATCACTGAAATCCCAAATGACAGAAATCAAATCGGTAATTTTTTTATAAGAAATCAACTATTTAAGAATGAAGTATTCTTATAGTTCACGTTGAAAAAGAAATGAAAAATATATACGGCTGATAACACAAATGCAATAAATTAAATTCAACTGCTGTTAAATAACGTCATTAGATTTCTTCCGTCAAACGACGTCATTTTAAGGCGGTTAAATTCAATTAGCTTTCGTGCAATCGTCCGCTTGACTTTTTTACAAATTACTCTTTAAAAGTCAATTGTGAAGTCTTCTGCAGCTCATCTTTACTTCTAGTCTGCTTACATCCACATCAATTTAGGAGCAATTGACGATTTAAGGTGTGGGGGGTGGTTAAATCAGTTAGCATCAAACGACTTGGCAGACGCAGGCAGTTATGAAAGCGAAAAAACCAACGTGCTATTACGATGGACAGTTGACTTCGAACGCAGACAACGCGCGAAAGTCAAAGTTTATTTTTTCCGAGTGCACAGACAGAGTCGTAGGCGAAAAAAGAACAGACTCTAATTAGCGGAGAGAATTTTGAAGGCAGGCCAATCCAATCCTTCTGATTCAATTCATCTGGACGCCAGCGGCCCAATACTCCACTTCACTCGTTCTAAATCAATCCGGAATTATCTTGAATAATTTTTCACATTGGGTCACCGTACCATACACTGCTTTGTTCATTACGCAACACGTATGACCATAACAATAATCAGCATGCTTCAACGTTATTATTCGCGCTAATTGAAAAATTAAAAATGTAATATCTCTGGAGAGATCGTGTTTCTCGCATGAACTAATCTCACACCAATTCTGTCGAGATTATGAATGTTTTTCATTCTGTCAAATGGAACAATTTTACCATGCATTACGTGATTATTTTCTGCAACGTAGGTAGAGACAATGTGTGTAAGTGTGTGAATGGACGAAATCTGCAGAACGTAAATGTCCTGACACATACAACAAATCTACACATTTGATTCTACTCCCTTTTACGCTAAAACCAACCAGAGGTGGTTCAGAACCCTCCGAAAACTGATCCATTATTCTGTCATCATACCCTCAGCGAAAAAACCTTTCTCTCCAACCACATGGAATTGGAAAAGTAAATAATTAAAACAATGTTATATGGATGGTGTAACATCATTTTAGTCTTCGTTCATTACCATCTTTATGATCTTTATCTCTTATATTTGAAATTCAATAACCAATTAAAAATAACAAGAGATCGTGTGATGATGTTATCAATTTTCCTACAACAAATTCAGGATCGTATAATGAGAAAGTATCGATGTTCATCCCAGAAGATAACTGGAATTTCGGAGGAACCGCGAAAGAAAATTCCGAAAATATCACTCTCTAAAAAAACTGTCAAGGTTTATCCGAAAAGCTGGCGGAGAAGAGCTTTGTTCGTGCGTGGAAAATTGAAGGTGGTCCAGCCTGAGGCTCAATACTGGCTCAAGATATTTTTGCTTTGGCAGCCCTGTCTTGATTAAAGACACATTCCCGGCCTTCACGCCGACAGGTTTCGGCCGCAAATATTTTTTTCATTCAAACTCATTTCTTTTTTTTTAGGAAACAAGAGACATTTTGTAGGTAGAACGTCTGGGGTTTTGTTAAGAATAGCCATGCTTCAAGAAACGAGTTTCAAAAAACAGGAAAGCAATTGAATACATTTAAATGGAAATGATTTGGCGAAGTATTCGGCTTATTTCGTAAGAAATGTTTTGGTGCTTGGACTTACTGATTGATATTGCTTTATCTAGATCGATCTCACAATTTATTGGAGTGAATTGTCATTATAAGTATAATTCAAATTCAAATCTATTTCCTTTTTGCCACTATACAAAATAAAATCTTACGTACTAACGTACTAATACATTTAACAAAATCAGGAAAAACCCTGCAAAGTCCTGAGCGCAGGAAAGTTAAACAAAAACATACGCATAACTCACTAAATCAAGCAAAGTTTACAATAATAATTCATAATAATACATAATGAAATGAAGATAAAAATATTTGTTGTTCGTTAAGTGAAAAGGAGGAAAATGCATGTTACTAATGACGGATGAACCATTAGAGTTTACTTACTGCGTTATTGGAATAAGTTATAAATATCAGACATCTTCTTAATATCTCTCAATGAAGTTCCTAACATCTCAACAACTCATCTACCTTCATCTAAAAAGTTTCCTTAAAAGATTTTGGAACACAGATTCTCTCATAATTTTTGAAAATTTTTCCTGTTTAATACGGGAATAAGTTATGACATTGGTCGATTGTCGATGGTCATATGACGATAGTCGATAATAGAAGAGGAATAGATGAAGCCCAAATATTATTTGTAGATCAGGCATAAAGGTATGAATATACCTAACAGCTTTTAGGTATAAGGTGGAGTTGTAGAATCCACCAAATCATGCTAAACCGAACCATGGATGGAATAAATGTGAACGATATACTGTGGATCAATTGAAAATGTTCAGTAGGAAAATTGCAGGGTGTTCCATTCCTGTATCTCCGAAACAAAAACATTGACAGCCCACCAGCATTCAAATTAATGCAGCAAAAATGCCTCAGACTGCCGCCAGTTAACTTATTTTAACGAGTTACAAAAAACTTCTGACAAGCTATTATTAATTCGAAATATTAGATGCACCTAATTACGAGGAAGCAAAAGGAAAGTTTGACTTCTGCTTCGGTAGACTAATGCACGGATGACGGCTGGTGGTTGTGGAAAAAAGAATACAAGTTTTCCGAACGTTTATAGCTGCAGTACACTCAAGACTTGTAGCGAGTCGTTTCGGGGGAGGAAAGTTGATGTTTGACACGCACCTCATGATGCAATATAAAAAGAATGGGGTGAGGAGAGAGAGAGAGTGAGTGAGAGAGGGTAGAGAGGAACCGAAAGGAAGAAAGAAGGAAGGTGAGAGTGAGAGAGGGTGAGGAACCGAAAGGAAGAGAGAGAAGAAGGAAAAGTTGGAGAGAGAGGAAAGAGAATGAGAGGCAGACAGGAACAGAGAAACTTGTGGAAAAAGGGTTATAAATAGGCTAAGGGATGTTTTTTAAATTATAGCACCAACGGGGACTGAATGAGCGATTTCAAAGGACACGCAATCCTTTTTTAGAAATTTTGCGTTCATTAGTAAATTTACTAATTAGATGCCCGTCATTAAATATGTGTTTTACAACACGTTTTGTAATGATAACACTGGGCTAATTGGAAAATAACGGTAGAAACAAGCAATTCTACTAAATAGCCAATAAATGGTGAGAAAACATAATACAGTATGCTGTAATAAATGAGTGGAAAGTGGAGTGGACTACAATCTTTTTTAATTATTAAAAAGGTGAAAGGTTGAGTTGATATCATAGACTATGATTTCGTGCAAAAAATGAACAAATTCTTACAATGAAAATATAACGTTTTTAAGAAAAGTAGAGTTTCCCGATTGCAGTACTAAGAATCCGTACAAAAATACCGTAGGTTTATTTATTGTTGTGATCCTGTTTCAATGGAAAGAATACTCTGAATAATCATCCACAACAAGCGTTATTATTCTTCATAAATTGTTTTCATCAAATCTTTCACACATTTTCACTTACAATTTAGGACTAGAAACGCGATACATTGTGTGTTAGCCTCCTAAAGGTTACCTACAACCTCGTACAATAGCTAATGAACTCATCTACTGCAATCTTACTTACTACACCATTTTAAACTATTAAATTCAAATTCGTATTTTAATTTTACTTCAATCGCCCGATATAGTTTTCTACTTTCGAAGTAATAATTGTGTACTCTATTTATTAGAGCATGAATGCTTCATTTTTGGATTGATTTTAATTTTGCATATGTTTCGACTTAATAAAACTTGGTACTCTATAAAACATACTACTCTATTATTATTACAGTACTGTAATTATAGAGATTGTGGATAAAAATTGATAAACCACAACTGACTTCAGTATCCACTAGATACGCTCATGGAGCGATAATTATTCAAATCATATACTAATAAGTTCAACAAACGTAAACAGTTTCAGTATTCCCTTGCAACAATATTCCACCAGCCTACATTATTCATGTACATCCGACCCACCCTCTGTATACGTTTGCATATGTGGAACGAAATGGCAACATGTTCCCAGTTTTGTACAGTTTACAAAAGTAACTTCTGATAGGAAATTCAAATCAGGCAACCAGCCCTGCTGCCAACAACAAGAAAAACCAGTCTGCTCGCATAAGAAACATTCATCAAACCTTTTTATTTTGTCTTCGATTTGACGTGTTTTAACTATCACCAATGATTTCTTCGAATGTTTCTTTCATTTGGATGGTGGAGACTACAAGCAAGTACTTTCTTACTGAAGAGAGAATATAACAACATAATCAATCCTTTGATAATCCTTTTATATTGAAGTGTTTCTACCCCTTTTTTCTATCATCTACAGCTCAATTCTCGACGGAATTTTAGCTTTGTTTACCTAAGAACTGGAAGCTTTGTTAGGAAGGAGTGGAGTTATCTATGTTCCCCATACATTCCAACACAAACATATTATATGGAAACTATAACATTACAAGATGGCAGACTTGGTCTACACATAACTGAATCTCCACTAACTACAGAGTAAGCCTTTAAGAAAATTATCTACATTTTTCGAGAAAAAATCTACATTATTTGAGTATGAGAAAAAGATTATAAAGAAGGCTAACTAAGGTATCTGAAGTATCTAAAGGTTTCCTGTGTTGATGGATGAACTATACAGTACTTGAATAGATATAACTTCCGTATCGGTGTAGCACGTATAACATAGGGAATACAATGTATTCCGATTCGGAAGTTACAACTTTTTAAGTTTTAGGCATCAATGGAATATCAAGTTGATACATTTCAGTGTAAAATGAACAAGATTTGAAGATGGAAGGAAATGAGATATTGCACTTTTTCTTCAATTTTATGTGATGGGGTAAGTTAAAACTGGATAACCTTTAAAATTTAGTGAATGATGAGTCATTTTTCACAGATTACTATTAAAGTTCAGTGCACCAATGTCCCACAAATGTTTTTCTTTGAGAAACGGCCGATAATAGACTAATGATTGATGCCAAAACAAACATTCGAATTCTATTAGCAGCTAATGTGCAGTAGTTGAGTGCCATCGCTTGAAAAGCAAACGAAAAATCAGGGTTAGGAGAATCTTGCAACTAAATTGAATTAGACAAATAGAGAATTCTGCAGCGCTGCGGCAGCATCTCACTTGGGATTGATCCGAAATAGCAAATTCGTTCTCTAGTATAGGTACTGAGCTATTTCAACAACACAAAAAGATAGCGTGGAACATGGCAGAGGTAGGGAGAAACGAGAGCTATTATACATTAAACTGGCTGGAAGATTCCGCAGATTAGAAAGAGAGAAAGATGCAAGAGAGAAAGGATGAGAGGGAGAGAAGAAAAAAGAGATAGTTGTTGAAGAACGTCTGGTCTGAAGCCGAGCAGATTCTAGTGGATTAAAGCCTGTTGTTTTAATACGAGTAGAAGCAGTGCTCCAGTTCACCCACCCAAATCCATTTCATTTTATATAATATTCGTTTGGTACGCTCACCCTTAACATTTTCAGCTTACTCCAACTCCATATATGTCCATCCTCCGCATCTCTCCCGTCAAAACTTTTTCACTCATCCTGCCTGCTTATTATGTCAAGCTAATACAAAATAATGCCTTTCTTAAAAATCACTAATTCACACGGTGCATATACGAGATGGAATAGAATCAGTATTTTTACTGATTTGTAGAAGCTGTTTAATTTTGCTGATGATGTGGTGTTATCTTCCTGTATCTCACATTTTATAATTACAGGACTATCATCATTATCACAGAATGAAGATTCAAATATATTGTTAACATCATCAAACCTTGTTCTCCAAAAATCATTAACGATTTCTAAATTAGATTTCCGAGATTTTTTAAACATATTTTTGAGATTTTGTCGTGTTGGAAACAGTTGGTAAATTGAGAGTTATTGGAGACAGAGATGCTGTCTCCTATTGATGCTTACATTTGAGGCAGTTGATGGGAAATGCCTGCCTACATGGTAGATGAAAAATAGTCCATGAGAAAAAATTTTCTAGATCAAATTAGATGAGAAATCACAAGTTCTTCATGGGATGAGAATAATAGTAAACTTATGGTTTTATTAGGAAGAGAATCGTGTGAAGCACCGGATTTCAGATTATGTGGAATTTCAAACTAATTTTGGAAGGAAGTCAATAATATCAGGACAACAATATTGAATCAAAACTGATATCTGAGGTATCAAAACTGGAAATATCGCAATCAAAATCTAAATTTTGTTAATACTCATTTTGCGTTTTGCGTTCATTAGATATTAAAAAAGTTATTGAATATTAGATTTTGAGAGATTTCTTCAACTGCATCTAAAATAATGTTTGTAGAAAAAACTGAAAACTTCGAAAAAATAACATTTAGGCGGCTAGCACACCGGAGCAATGAGCAAAAAGCAATTACAAATACGCAATAAGTAATATACAATGTAAATTACGCGTTATCCAAGTGGGCAATGTCATTCCGCATTCAAGAGACAAACATATCTAGCCTATTTACAAAGAAAGTTTTTTCCAAGCTTGGAAGTAGGTCCACGAGTGCTTCAAAGTTAAGAATCTTTTGTCAAGATTCGTTGTTCAATCGAATGAATAAGAAAATATTCAACAGCACGAAACCAATATTCAAGTGCTAAGGAAACAAACTTGTTGAAATTCAATCAGAATCCCATTAAGCAAATTGTTTTTCAGATAAGCCAAATTTATTGCACTCAATGCTATTCTTCAGATGATAATGCAACGAAGAAATCTTCTGAAACTTTTCCAATTACATCAATAGTTAGTCAATAGGTATTACGAATAATAGCAATTAAAAGGAAGAAGCAGATTATGTAATCTTTAATTACGCATGGAAACGAAAACAGTCGAACATGTTTACGCATACGATAGAGACGGCAATAAATTTAACCTACTCCGCTAATTTAAGAAAAACTTTAATTTAGGTGTGAAAGTTTTTCAATCTCTATGTTGATATTCATAGAAACAAATCAAATCAATAAAAAAACCTGCCATTTTTCTATAATTTATGATTGGCAATTGAATAAGGGAAACGGTTGGCTTCGTGGTGATGCCGGTGTCTAATCGCATTTGTTACTCCCCTGTTACTCCCCACTGTATGGGTGACCACTTTCGGTTAAAAACGTTTTCCGTCGAATGTCATTCATTCACGAGAATCAAAATCGCTTCCCAGTGGTTCGGAACCTAAAGCTGAAGGTCCACTCATCTTTCATCACTATCCTTCCCATTACCCACGCACAATCTAAGAGCTCATGTGGGCATCACCACAGCAAAAAAAAAGAGAAAATTTATTTGAGCTTGAAAGCTAAAATAATATATCAAAAATATAGTATCATTATCATAGTATGATTTATTTGAGGGCATCTGAGCTATAGTAGAAATAATCGATTATTATTACTATTATAGTGAAGAATGGACATGAAGTCCGGCTAAGCAGGAATTTACTTAAACGAGTACTTCAACTTTAAAATGCTGGAAATTCTTATGAAAAGGAATTTTTAAATTTCCAGATAATATTTATTGAAAATTTGAAACATTTATCTGAGGTAGGAATTCTGAATTAGGTAAGAATTCATTCGTTAAAGATGTTGAATACACATGTGTTAATGGACTAGTTTAGTACATTGCGCCTTCTTCTCAAACCGTCCAACTTCGTCTTGGAAAGTAGGACAAAAAGAAACTTAACTATATTTTGAGATTCAGAGTAATACTTAATTACCACGAGTGGATTTTTTACTAACCAAAATGCAAACCAGTTTTACTGAGTAGCAAACTCATTCATAGACTGCTTAGAAACAGATAGCAAAAAAGTCAATCGTTGCATTCTACAGACCAGACATCGTAAAACTCAAAGAAAAATTTCCTTATAGCAAGATAATAAAAACGGAATGATACTATTTATTTCTCGTACTGTATTGAAAAAAAGGAGAAAGATTTTTAATAGCTTCAGTTGTAGTTGCTGCTCCACTCTCCACTTGTATTGCAAAGTAAATTGAAAGTCGTGGGTGAAGTTCTGATTATTTTTATCAACCAGTGCCAGTTAGTCCAGTTTTATCAACTCTCTAGTTTAAATAATACGAATTTATCGATGAATACTACACTTCATAGATGTAGTTGGAAGATTTTGGGTCATAATGATTCAGAGTGAATTGATTTTAGTTCAGTTCTAACCATTTCTAAAATATCAATTTTTTTATCGATTCTAGATAAAATGTAACATCCCACATCTCACAAAATTTGTTTTTGATCTATTTTTTATCAATACCGTTGTTTTCCTTTTAAAAATTCATTCTATAATTATATAAATTATTTCATTTCCCTCCATTTTCATACTTTCAATCATACTCACGATAATCCTTTATCCTTTAAAATATGGCTGGGAATAGAATTCCAATGTTGGCCAGAAATATTATCCACATTCAACAGGAAAACTAGTCAATAGACAAACACACCGAACATCCAACTCACGATATCACGTAGTTCAATTTAAGCTCACTACTGCACTATAAAAGTCAATATTCACAACAATCACTCAGCACAGCAACAATTTGGGATACTTCGACTTTCTTAGCACGACAAGTGACATTTTGCACAATGTAGGAAAAGGAAATCTCAAACAAGGCCAACTGGATTGGATTGATTCAACTAACTTTGGAGCTCCGAAAACGACTAGCACCTATAACGACGCAAGAGGAATCACGCAACAGCTAAACTATATCATTTTTTTGAAACTTGACAGCACCTAGAACGTCAATTTGAAAAAATCACAATAAATTAATAATAATTATGTGATGTGGAATTTTCAAATACTGTACAGTATGTTCAATTCTGTAGCACCTATGACGACGCAAAAGGAACACGGATCACGGAACAGCCAAAATATATAATTTTTCAACTTGACAGCTCCTACTTGAAGACAGCCCTTAGAACGTCGATATTTGTAAATAAAACACATGAGATATCATGTGGAATTGCCAAGTATTTCCAATCCTGTAGCACCTACGAGTATAACGATGCAAGAGGAAACACGGAACAGCCAAACTATAGACTTTTTGAACTCGACGAAATTTTTAAAAATCACAATAAATAATGATGAAGTGATGTGACCAGTACCTGTCTAGGTCTGGGATGAGGCGGAGGGGCGGCAGCAGCAGCAGCGGCGGCGGCGACAAACGTGCGGATGGTGGCGAGAGGCGGCGGAGGCGGCGGCGCCAGCACAGGATGCAGATGATGGTGCAGAGGATGATGATGATGATGTGGGGGCGGCGGCGGTGCCAGGGGCAGGGCGACCATTTTGTGCAGGGCCACCCCCCAGGGCAGCAACCACGGGGCACCGGGATGTTGCATCACAAGTCACACTACTTCAAAGAACAAGTACGTCCGTCATCCATCGGCGCGCGATAACAACCGACTGACACTGACAACAGGTCTGGCCGCAGAGCACGTGTTCACAACACCCCCACCACCGCCACACGCCAACAGCTGACGGCGCGCAGGTCACGTGAGCTGCCCCCCACGCGACAACTCCTTCTCCACCCGACCACCGAGCGGCAGCAGATAAGCGAGGGTCATCGACGGCTGCACATCACCAGCGGCAGCGGCCCGAGCGACCACGTAGAACACGGAGGAGTCTGACGACAGGGAAGTGGTGCAGCGTGCGATGTGCTCTGTGCGCGGCCGCGTCTCGCTATCAACTGCTGGCTCCCGACGCCCAAAGCGCCCGCGCAACCCCCTCGCCACCCCCAACCAACCCCACCTGCTGGCTAGAAGACGCCGCATCAATCAGCTGCAACAGCTTACACACTCACTGACTGTTTTCATCTTTACGTTATGATGATTGTTGAATTCAGTTGAAGATGACAATCAGTTGGTTATTGTATTGAGATAAACATAAAAACATAATGTATTCACATTTAAAAATCATGATTGCCCAAGATAATTGCAGAGAAGCGATTGAGGTCGTGCCGGTGTCAAATCGTAAGGTTAGATGAGGGACTAGCTCCTGTTACTCCCATTGTAAGGGCCCTATTAGCCGAGAGCGACTCGGTCGCCGAGACAAAGTGTCCCACGGCTAATAGGGAAGGACACCTAGTCGCTGACTTCGTTCTCGCTCCCTCCCAAGTACCTCTTTCTCGCTCTTCCTCTGTGCAACACATTGTCAGCTAAACTCGATATGTATCTCTTTTTGATACATATTACAGATTTATTTTATCCTTTTTATTATACTATACATATCACATGTAATTTTTTTTTAAGTGTATGAAATGAATTGTAAGAAACTTACAATGTCAATGACTATTGATTAACAAAACCCATACACAGACCAGTCTTGAATGCTGATTATTATAGTCTTAAAGAGATTAATTAATATTTATCTTGAAAGGTCTGAAGCTAGTATCTATACTATGTAAACATCTAGAATCATCAGGAAGGCTCAAGCTGTCAATAAAACGGCAATATATAAACAATTTAATTGTCAACAACCGGATGAATGGCGCCAATCTTCTACCTCGCAATAGACAATTTTGTTCTCTCTCTCCATCCTAATCCAAAAGTAAAGTTAATCACAAATTTCTCAGTCAGTGATGGTGTTGAAAACTACAGAGTTCGTTCTTCTCAACCTTCTCTTGAAAAAGAGATGGAAGAGAATAAGAAAATTTCGAAAACATCCCATGCTTTCATCAAGGTTTACCAAAGGACTATATTAGTATAGTACACTTTTTGACGATCTTTTCGCCAATAGAAAGAAGTTTTTTAACTACTTTCGGATGTACAAACCTTCGTTAGTACTAAACACTCAACACCATTATGATAGATGATGCCATGAGCTTGAAACTTGAGTATGTTTTTAAATAATATTCATTGTGGAATAGACAACATTGTTTTCATTCTTCCACCTACTATGAAGAAATTCTACAATATCTCTTATTCAAGTGTTAATTTTACATTACACTTTACTGACACAAATGAATTTATTAAATTATTTAGAAACAATTTACGCAATGAGTCGTATCAGTCGTAGAAATATGTATAACTTCGGCAAAGGATACAGAACAACTAATGCTGTGAGACGGAGAACTGGAGTGGAAGAGAGAAAGAGATGAATGGCTGTCCTTGTCACTCCCGAGCATGCGCATTGGGTACATTTTTTGTTCGAGTCGGCCGACCTGGTCGCTCGCGGCTAATAGCTCCCATATAATCCAATGCCCCACGAGCGTTCTGGGACACCAGGTCGCCCAGAATCGGTGTCCCACTCGGAAGACAGCCCGAGCGACTTTTTCTGTCGCCGAGACTTGTTTCCGACGGCTAATAGGGTCCCATCTAACTCAATGCTTTTTGGCCCCCGGACACCAGGTCGGCCGACCTGGTCGCTCTCGGCTAATAGGGACTTAAGAGTGACCAGTGACCACTTCAGTTTAAGGCCTTTTTCCACTGAATGTCATTCATTCATGAGAATCCCAATCGCTTCACGGTGGTTCGGAACTCACCTACAGCTGAAGGTCCATTCAACTCTCATCATCCCTCCCATTACCCAATCACAAGCTAAGAGAGCTTGTGTAGGCATCACCATAGAAAAAAACTATGTTACAGAGACGTATTGAAATGAAATTATGAACTCTTCAGTAATACTCAATTCCCATCAACTATTCTTTCTCATCACCTCTTATCTCTCCCATCACTCTTATCGGCCCTTTGACATAACGATCTAATAAAACATCTTCCATGGATCCGCCTGCATCTTTAAATTGAATTTGCTTTTACATTTAATTTTCGCAAGTAAAATCTATTGTACTAATATCCTTCGTTATGTAGACTACATTATTTGATGATAGAATATTTTGATTTACATGAAGTTTGATGTAAATTTGAAATAATATGCTCTGTCTTGCAGTTATATTTTATTCTACAGGTATTTTTATGTGTTCTCTGATACATTGCGTTCCCTGTTCTATGATGCTTTTCTTCACCGACATCCATCAGTAATAAGTGTTCTGTGTACCTGTCTATCCATCTATTTTCAGATGCACCTGAAACACCTGACACAACCTATCGCTAAGTCCCTATTTCCGGAAACACCAGACATTCACACACATCCAGCTTCCTTGTAGAAAAAAGACGATATTAATAGACGCTGACGATCGTGTTTTTATGCACGACTGGAGTAAAATTAATTATCACCCTGGTCGGAAATTCACGCGCAAAAATATAACTGGTCAGCCGCAACCCCGCAAGTACGTATAAATCAGTAACTGAATCTGGGTTAAAGTTAATTTTAATAGCGCAATGGCAATTTTTCGTACTGGATGTTATTAATGTACTTGCTCGGAACTAGGTCAGTCTCAAAATTAAAAATGAGCAACTATTTACTACTAATAGTAATGATACTGAACATTCTTCTGCAGAATTACTATATTACTCCAAGAGGTTATAATGATCATCAATAGAAAATATAGAGCACTTAATGGTTAAAACAGTGAATATTGCTAACTAGTTTATTGATTAGTCTGAGACAAGACTACCAATTCTTGCCTTATGTGTATAATCTTTGAAATTCAAAATTATTGTTAGTTAATAGTTTTTTGGACTCAGATTTTCAGTAAGATGAATCAACAACATAACCTCTGGACTATTTATCAAAATTTGGGATAGAAGCTGTTTTGGACGAATGTCTGTTGATTCATCCCACATTGTAATTGATATTGCCAATAAATTAATAAATAAATACATAAATGAATAAATAAATAAAAAGAATAATTAAATGAATTAATAAGTGAATAAATAAATAAATGAATAATGACGCACCGAAGTTAGATTGAAATATCCCGCAACAAAGATTAAATTTGTGATAGTTTTGCCCGTTGTTTCTTTCCTCATTTTAACGTACATGGTCAAACAGATTAAATCTGTTTTCTGTTTAACAGAGAAGGAATGAAAATTATAGAAATTCAATATTGGAGAGGAAATACCATTTTGAAGTGCATGCATGACACCCAGCTACTTTTCTTGGATTCCAGCTGCCAGTGACGACTGAATGCTTTGCAAATGTTCCATCATAATTTGATAAAAATCCGACTACAATTACAATGCAACACGTCGCACAACTTGTATGGTTTTTGTGGTCTTCTTAGTCAGTATTGCAGCCATGATAAATCACAACTCACAAGTAAACTATTGTACATTAGAAAACACCACTGTTTTGGCACACTATTCAAGCACATAAATTCTTCATGAAGTGATGTTGAATCAAGATAGCCGTTCCAACGCAATGTTAATTCTGCCATTGAGAAGACGATGTATAAATTTAGGGAGTTCCGATTTTTCCCCAGCCTTTTTGTGGAGGGATAATGGAAATTATTAATAATTTTCCCACATTAAATGATATAAAAGTTGAAGTAACCGAGAACGCTATAGACACACACATTCATTATGTCGGATTGAAATCAATTAGATGTACAAACGTTTGAAGCTTGCTGATAAACATTATCTACAAGTGAAAATTGTACTTTATTTTAGAAACAATCAAGTTCTAAATTTTTTAATTGGTTGTAAATTCAAAAGTTAATCCAAAGCTCAGTAATAATATAATGATTATTATAATACTGTTACAATACACATTGGACTCGAGCTAGTTTATGATATTTAAAAGGAGGGAGGAGGTCGTTGTTCAGTTATGTATCTTTTTGAACAAGCAAAAGCCTCACACAATGTAAGGATCATAATTTCCTTTGTCCATTTCATTTGTCAGGCACAGATGTTATAAGTCATTGTACGAGTGATAATTCTTTCGAACTAAACCACTGTAGAATATTGTATCTGAGAAAAATGTTGTAATAAAAGGGTGATGTGTTGACAAATTAATTATCCTTTTGTGAAAGATGAAACAGAATGAACAGAAGCTGTTTCATTTGGTACTCTGTGAGCTGGGAGACGGAAGGAAACCTCAAAAATTGCGTCCGTTTACATCAGTGCAGTAAAGCCACGAGAAAGGAAAGCGGGCAGGCAGTGGCGAGGTTGCAGCGACCTTTCACGAGATAAACGAAGAAAGTCAGTTGGCTGCTGCCGCTGCTCTGTCATTTCCATCTCTAAGCAAACAAAACTGTCAAGATAGAAAAAATTGCCACGAACAATGAACGTGTTTTATGCAAAGAGTTTTTGCCGCCATTTTATTACAGACGAACTGTGAAAACGCTCGTTCATAATACTAACTCGCATGATAGAGTGAAAAGAATTATTTAGAGAGAGTTTAGAAAATTGTGAGAACAACTTGAAAAATGAAATTCTTTATTGTTGAATGTGTTGAGGGAGGGACAGCCGTCATGTTTAATGGACCAACTGTTGAGATACGAGTTCAGCTCACACGTAAAAAATCTGCCGTCTGTTTATCGCTCGCCGTATGTGATATTTTATTCCACTATCCAATTTCAGAGCTCAACAAAAATGAGGGGGTACAGTGCAGATTTTATAGGGAATAATTCATAAATTAACAGGTTTACAGCTCATTTTGCTTTCTGTTCGGAACGTCAATCATTCATGTACCTGCAGTAAACAGTGGACGATGTCCGTTAGCCATAAACAGGGCCTCGGCTGTATTTCACCGCTCCCGCTTTCATAATATCGGCCGTGCAGAAAATATTCTGCAAAGTTGCAGGCGGAAAATAGAAAAAGTTGTTATTTCAGTCCAAGGCAGTTGTCGTAAAAATATGCGCGACTGAGAATAAAAATCGTGGAAAGTAGGGAGAAGGGATGGAAAGTGCACACGGAGTTCTGATAAGAGAAGTGATAGAAACAGAAGAGGAAAAGAAGAAGGATAAGATAGGAAAGAAGGGAGAGCAGGAGGGGAGCAGCTAGAAGAGAGAGAGAAAAAGCCGGATAATAGGGATATGAAAAAAGGAAAAATGAAGAGAAGACGAAGAAGGTAAAGGAATAAGAGCTGGATAAGGCAAATCCCTTCTCTTCTCCCAAGAGATGTGAGGAAGAGAAAAAAATGTTAGGAAAGATCGTACTTGTGGAGGCGGGGAGTTGATGTAACCCTCGTAAACCATGGCCTCGCCACCCCTTAGGCCAGCGGGCCAGTCCACCGTGGCCACTTCCCATGAAACTTATTCCCAGGAAAAGATTGTAGCGTACTACTTCTAATTCCCGGTATTTGTCTGCCATAGTCGTCTCCCGGTGGAGTAATACATTCACAAACAAACGCGAATTGAAGTTTTCCATTAAGTTATATTAGGTGAAATAATGTGTTCGCTGCGCTCATTGCGCTCAGCAGTAGTTTAGTAGTGAGAAAAATTCGCCTCCTCATTTATTATGAGAAGCACAGCATGCTGTGCTTAGCCGGTGCCCTGCTATTAATCAAGCTCTGCTCCGGTCGGTCCGTAACTAGTCGATGAATGAACGGCACACCAACGAGCGACTGAAAAGCGCCAACGAAACCTTTCCTTACCCAACTCACCAACCCCCCCCCCCCTCCCTACATGCCACCAACCCCTTCCGGACACTTCCGGTTGTAGCCAAGAAACGAGATAGCCAAAACTGGGTCAACAAGTGCAACCTAGTAATCAAGCGTACCCACCGATGGAATTTCAGCGAATTATTGCACACCATGACAGATATGACACGAATTTATTCGAAAATATCTTTGATGTACCGCGCGCTATAAGTTGATGAATTTGTTACATCAAGTGTATCAATAATATTCGATTACACTGGCAGAAAGATTTGGTTTCAGAAATGTAAAGATGAGTATGGTGAAGTGATTCACCAATTTTATGGTAGTGTACTAGATTGCGAGAAAAGCGTGAGTTACAGCAACAGAAAACTATCAACGTTTGAACGTTTAAAAAAATAACGTCAAGTCAAGGCCTATACAATTTTACAAATGATTTGTTGGTTTTATAAAATTTGAGAATAATGGAGATCCATGGTAGATACAGTAAGAAATTAATTAACTGATCACCGTGAATCAATTATGTTTAAATAGAACTTTCATTACTATAAGAACTTAATTATAACTTTGGAACTTTATTATTAACTAAGAATTTTATAAGAATTACTATAGAACTTTCTATCAACAGTTCACCTTCATCCTTCAGCAATTATAGACCCTAGGCGACTGTCCTAAAAACCTGTCAGAAAGCAATGGAATACGATATAAATTTTTATAATTATTTCAAAAGGTTTCTTCATTTCTGCTAAACCTAAATGGGAATAAATCTCACACCATAAAGCTCATAATCACTCTTTTTCTTCTCTAAATTGGAAGGGAACACGTACGATATAAAATGGAAGAATATGTAGTAAATGCGTTTCTATATGAAGCGTTTAATCGGGGCTATAAATTTCAAAAATAAATTATATCAGAACTTACGTATAGACGTTATAAATTCTGTGTTCATGAGAATTAAGAGCATGATAATTTCTCTGCTACGGTAGTATGACCAATGCTTGCTTGAATTAAAGTTTTCATGATAATTTATTAAGGTTTTAGTGAGAATTTAAAGTCAGTTCGTTCTTTTCTTGTCATGAGTAGACGACAATCCTCTGTATGTCTTTTGATTCGTGTCTTTGTGCTTAGTTTGTGTGATTTGTTACACTGCTAAGAAATAATAGTCAGTGACATCCCTTTACAAAATAGGGGATCACAGAGCTAGGTATAAGTTTTACAAGAATGTTGGCAACTAGCACCATTGTCAGTTTCACGTTATTTCTATTCTTGTTGCGAACTAATCAAAGCACCTCTTGGAATCTGGTGATCATCTAGAATCTAGACAGATATTTGGCATGCTTTCTTCATTTTCTATTGTATTTCTATTTCAAGAAATTCTTCTCGAGACCTTTCTGAAAATTCACTTAGAAGATGGTTTGGAATCTAGTTTTGAAAACGTTGAGGCTGATGAACCTGAGAAGTAGATTATTAGAATAATCAATAAATTCATATTTGGGATCATTAACTGTAAATTTATAATCTAAAGGTTTCCAGAAGCCCACAGGCAGATATAAAAAGAATGAAGATTTAAGGCATCAAAATTGATATCCTGGTACAATAATAATAATAATTTACTCGATTATCAGAATAGTTATAGAACGATAATAATGATAGAATGATGATAGTGAATAGATATTTTAATAATGGCAAATGTAATGGCATGTATTTAGTTATTTTTCAAGTATATTACACGAAAACTTGAAAAGCTATTAGGCGGATTAGACCGGCAATTCTAATTTCCAACTACCCATCTATAGGACTCATATATTTTGATGTCTCACTTATTGACTGATGGTTTAAGCTGGTAAACAAGGTCTGGTTTAACAAGACTAATTCACAAGAATTACTATGTGTACATTATTTCCAGCTTTGAACTCAGCCCTTTCATGCTTCATAACATCACTATAGTGTTTTTCATCCTTGAAGACATCTGAGTACAGAAACAGTACCCCACAACTTTCCGAGCTAGCCAATCACACGCCTGCAACTTTGCCAATACGCACATTTCTATAATAGTGATAAACAGATGTTTAACTGATAATCCGCTCAACTTGTAAATCATCCAAGTTAACACACCGAGTCGTGATATCAGACTGAAATTTCGGTTAATACCCATGCGTGCACAGATGATTGAACAGCACACAATATGACAACATTGCCGGGCATTCCGATTTGATAATGTACCAAGCTGGCCAGTTGTTTTCAATGATGAAAAGCACGAACAAAAGTGCTACTGTACATGAAATAAAATGAAAAGATGATTTTTTGAAACCAACAAAATACATATCACATGTCATGTTATTATCATCACAATGTCATTACACATGTCAAGTGTAATAAACTTTTCCTTCTTAAAAAAAAACAATCAAATTAAACTTAACAATCATTTTAATATACAGTACAATCATCTACTATAGACTTGGCGAGGCCGTCAATACTTCACGAAAGTTCTATATTGTTTGGTGGAGGTTTTATTTTGCTTCATTGATTTTCTGTAACTGGTCAGAAGTGCACCATGATTCTACAGACACACGTTATGTACGAAGTATCGAAGGAGAACATGACATGATGCGAAAATTGAGTTCGTATTTCTGAGAATACAAGGTGAAATAGAAGAAAAAGACTTGACGGACGAGGAAAGTGAGAGAGTGAAAGAGTGATAGGAGAGGTGACAGCCAAGGAAAAGGAGAGTAAATTTGGAAGAAAGAGAATTTGTTCAGGTTAGAATCTGTATGAGTGAGCGAGTGAGAAGGGGGATTTAGGCCGAGATGGCAAGCCATTTTAAAAAATAGCTCTCCGTTTGTCGCTAGTGATAAAACTCTATTTTTACAGCAACAAACCCTGCCAAACGTCTTACAAAGCATTTCGGATGCTCGAGCACAAGACAACTTCAAGGCGTAGCAAAACAAAGACAATCTATTCTTAAAAATATCCTTTTCTACCAGATAAATTATATTTACATTAGCTGATAAAACACTCTGCTTACCTTCTTTTCATCTTTTCCTATCCATTTCTATTCCTTTCACTAGAAAATAAGCAACGTTTGCAGAGACCAGACTCAACATGAATTATTATTGAGTTTTTGAACCCAAAAACAAGAACAAGCCCAAAAATAAGACAATTCATTTACCATATAACACGATCATTCGAGACCCTTAACTTTGAGGATTTTATGGCAATTTTGTAATAAACAATAAAAATGATACCTTTTTAAAAAATAAAAGAACAATACCTTTATCATAAATTAAAATAAGAAATGAATGAAGACGCTTTCCTTGTGAAGAAACTGACCATCGCAAGGTTCAAAAAATACTATTATAAAAAATAATGTCAAGATTTTAGAGTAACTTGAAAAATAATATTTGATATTTTCCTCTCATAAATTTAACTTTCTAATTCTCAATCTTTTCTATCTTCAATTATAATAATCAAATAAAATTATAATCAAAAGTCCAGATATGGATTGCAAATCCTCACAATATTTTTCAAAATAACTCATATTTTCCTTATCTTTTACTGCATGAGTGATGAAAAATGAGCATAAAGGTCAAAGTAATTCTTATTTGATCAATATCAAGTAACAAAAACATCGTGATTGCACACAAAATCAACTCCAGTTCCGCCGACAAATACAAAACGAACACTTCGACTAGCCGATGTCAAATGAGCAGCGCGAGAATTAATTAACAAATTGACGTCACACCAGTCCATCTAATCAATGCAACAGTCCAATTCAAAGCAATGCTAGAGAGGGTTGAGCAATGCAACGAGCTGATTGCATTCATTTCCACTGAGATGCATGTCTAGTAATTCAGAACAAAAACTGAAACTCCGGTTCATTAGTTCATAATTATTGTTGACTGATATAGTTTTCCATAGAAATCAAAGCAATCTCACAATTTTATAATTTAGACATCGAAAATATCATTTTAGAATCTGGATAAATTAGTAAATGAATTGGGAGTCAAATACAGATATTTCATGACAATTCATGATACAAAAATTGTCAGGGTGATAATTCTATTTTTAGTATTACTGCATAAGATACCCATAATGTACAGTAGAATATTCAAATAATATTGACATTTTGGATCTTTCCGATTCCTATTCACCTTATTCCAACAAGAATTTCATAATGAAATGAAATTTCTATTGTAATAGAACGTCTTATGAACAAATACACCATTGAAAACACAAGATACTAAAATTTAATTGAATTTTAAAATAACTTACAAAGTAAGTGAATTAAAAATAATATGATAATATGAGTATGGACCGAACTACTATAATAGTAAAATACACATAATACATTATAAAAATTATACATTTCATACAACATTATGTATAATAATAGTGACAAAGGAGAACAGTTGTTCTGGGTGTTGCATAACCCACTCCTGAATAATAGGTTACCAAGATTCTCCTCCATTCATTGTTTCCAATCTATAACAGTAATTGCATTCATTCCCAATGAAAACGAATTGATTTGGATAACAGTTGTTGTGGGTGTTGCATAACCCACTCCTGAGTAATAAGTTATCAGTTGTGATTGATTCTTCCCAATTTCTTGTTTCCAATCTATTAATTTAGAATGAAAACTCAATTTTAAACCAAATTTACAAGTTACACACACAATATAATTTATTCACCTGAATAAGACTGCTTCCAAGATTCATGAAAAATACAATGCGTACAATATACGATACATGAAAGCAATATGAATCATTAAATTGAATAGTGTTGCCCACAATAACCTTACTACTCACAAAACTATGAATTTTCTATTCCTCAACCAATTTTAACAGACTGGAATACCTTCAAACAAGTCGAAACTAGCCCAGAATGACTGGAAGTGATCAATAAAGTAATCGTAAAATTATACCGGCGAGTTTAGTCAAAGCAGGGATAAAAAGAGGTCGTATATTTTAATGAACTGACCGTTATCAATAAACCGAACATATTCTTGTAACTATTATTGAATAAATTCGGATTGAATGTGGTCTCGACTATAAGCTGCTTGGTCCGAATTTATTTGAATGCTTGAGGTGGGCGTTCCTACACTGATCCATAAGCCGGTATATGGTATCAGATTATAACTTTCACTTACACTTGCACCGCCTGAAATGTGAATGTTAGAATACATAAACCACAATCCTTGACATTAATGAGTCGATCATGTAAAAACTCATTACCAAGGATTTCAAAACTGCCGTTCAAATTTGATTGAGCATTACAGTTTGAATTACTTACTAAATTTACAATAACGAGTTTAAACTTTGGTAATGAAATTAAGTCTTGTAATCAATATATAAAGAATTAAAATAATAAATTATCTATATCAATTAATTATATAAAACGAAATCATTATTTTCAAATAATATTGGATATTATCCCAATCAAACCGGAATTATTGAAGTGATTCTGTACTGATCCTCTTAATGAAAACCATAATATGTCATTTCAGAGCAAATTTTCCAATAATATCAATCTATACTTTTTGAACTCTACTTACAGAACTTCTTGAAGAAGCTTATTGAAATATTCCATTTTTATTTAAATTATACAATATTCGACTCGGAGAAGGATGACTTTTGCCAACTTGCCTACAACCAAATTACCTTAAAAACGTCTTTCTTTTGCATATTTAGTTGACTTTCCTCCCTCTCATTTATTCCCACCCTCTGACAATATATCTATTTATACTAAGATACATCTCCATACACTCATTTTGTTCAAACTTATTTATTTCCCTACCATTCTTTGTCGACATATATGTATTTCTAGATGTCTTGTGGCTGACGTCAATAATGGTAGCTATACAACGTGGTCGGGCGGACAATAAAAAAGGCGCATAATAACAGTTTGCCGATTCCCTAGCGTCCAGTTATCGGCTGGAGGTTGCTGTTACTTCCAAACCTGGCACTTTGTGAGGGAGGAAGGTGGCGGTGGGGGTGGGGAGGTTTCAGGAAGGCCTTTGTGCCAAGCACAAAACTACGGAAAAGTGTTACTCGCAAGTGACAGATGATCGCTTCTCAGCCGCGTCGGCGTTGTTAGCTGCTTTTCAGCCTGCATTTCGCACCAGGATCAGCTCCCACTTCCGATTGGCGACCGACTACTCTTCTCCCAAACTCAACTCTCACGCACTCTCTTTCTCTCTCTTCGCTGACGAACCTTTGACTGACTCATCTCCTTCAACTACAAAAGATGCAATCTTGTTCTCTGCCTTCTAGTGCTCTTCTATTTCAGATCAGCAGCATCGTTTCTTTCTATTGTCTCCAGTAACAAATGAGAAGAGATAGAAGATCAAACGGCAACAGATTACATTGACTGCCTTTCCAGCCAACATTCGGTGCCTGCAGCGTTTTCTATCTCTTACTTTTCCACGACAGTTCTTCATACATTTTCTTTTTTCTTCCATGCCTCCCAGCATTGTTATTGACTTTCAGCCCTCAACTTTTCCAAATCACACTAGACGCTACTCTTTCTCTCAGCCTACGTCAGTCATTCGCACTCTATTGTTAGATTAAAATCAATTCGGAATCTTTTCCTTTCAACTAATTACAGCTTCATTTGCCCTCTAGAGTTAGAGGGCGCGAATCAGATTCCTGCTTTCATCTGAATAATAATCATTGATCATTTTCCATGTGTATGGAAATATGTATATGTCATTTTGCCTAGGCTCCTGGACTGGTTATTACTATGGCACTACCTAATTACAGCGTTTTAAAATGTTCAAAATGTAAAAGAATTCATCCAGTATGATGCAGTCTTGTTAATATTGTATAGATGATGAATTCCCTTACACTTTGGATATTGCTAAACGTTGTTATGAGCATTATTCATTTTTCATTTTAAACAGGTCCCACGGAAAAATGAATTGGCTGTACCACGTTGATCACAAATAAGTATGACTATCATTTTCCTGTACAAAAACTGTTCATTTCTGAATGCTGTATTCATCGTCACATCACTTGACTAGCTCCACTTGGAAATTATTGGAATTATCAGTTTTCTTTCTTATCTTTCGAATTTTCCCCATTCCTTGACAACAATATTTATCAGAATGATGAATCCAATCTAACTCTTCATGGTGTTTCAGAATCCAATAAAAGGTGTGCTCATGTAATTGATGCCCCTGATCTCCATCCATTGTGGTTCCATTCATCTCTCATCAGCGTTACCTTTACCCTCGCACAAGCCAGGAACTTATTCAAGCATCACACTCAGCAAAATAGGTAAATAAATTTCGTGCTATGCATAGTGCCCAAAAAGAGAGCACGGCTGACTCTGGCTGGCTACGAGACAAGAGCAGCCTTACACAAGTAGGCTTACAGCATTCAGAGGATGGCTCGTGCGACCCCACCTTTTTCGCATTAGTCGAAATTATGTGGGTGAAGCTGGAGGAAGCGCCGGCTACATTATTATAAACATGCATATTTCATGTGAAACTGCTCGACATTCTAGTAATAGACTCTTTGTATGCCACCCGCACAACAGCCTAATATCAGGCCGTTGCCAGGATTTTCTCCGTCCTTGTCTTGGGCTGCTGTTTACCAACTTGATCTCAAGTAAACATTCAATAAAGCAGTTTATGCAACAAACTTTGGAGTCTACTCATGAATAATAAATAGAATTTTTGTAGGCTACTAAATGATGAACTATCCTATTTGAATGAGTAAGTGATGAAATTGTGATAGATATTAGATTGAAGATAACGAGATTAGAAACAGTGATAGAAATCTAGTATTTTAGTATTTTGTCGCATCGAATTTAAAGGTACAGGAATAATATTGGATGTACAAAACTATCTTATATTTTTAAAATGGATCATCAGAGCCACTGCGACAAAATACTCGTGAAAAGATCTTCAACACACTTATTATTAATAATAAATAATAATTATAATAATAATAAAGGAACTTGTTTCCACTCGCTAACAAGATTTCAAGATTGTACTGTATCAAGTTTTCACTGGACTACAGTTACGACAACCACATGAAACAATCTCTCTGTGAGATTTTAAACCCATACTAGTGAAGCAGGGAAATAATCTTACTTTGCAAACAATATGAACATCAAAATAGTTCTCTAATAGTGGGTACATTCATTTCCCTATCTTTGAGTCAGGAACAATGCAGTCGAATATAGGAAGTAAATGCACGGTTCCTACGTCCCAGCTTGCCCATGATAGAGCTTAGCTTTGTGGGGTGTATCATGATGTGATGTCGGTTGTCTGGCCTGTCATTAGCAGCGGGGCCAATATATTACTCCCCCATTTATTGACTGATATCATCGCTATCCCACAGACCTACGTTGTTCAACCTATAGACCACTACACTAATGATTGATGCAGGCTGCAGGTATAGCAGTCAATAAAGTTAGCCATTCACTAGCTATTCTATCTACTAACAGCGATATTATAGATTTCTGCATGATACATTCTTCACTGCATGAAAATATTGTGAATTTTTCCTACAATTGAATGAAAAATATCACTAAGATCAATTTTAACTGATGCCTGTCAATTTTATCAGTAGGCAACATGAAGAAATCCACCAATCAATTACTTCTGTCCAAATAAGTAAAAAATGTATTTTCCTGTAAGTCTTCGAATAATGAATGATTCCTGTGATTTAGTTTAGATAGTTTCCAGTCGAAGAGCCCTTCTTCAGCACTTGTATAACCCTCTTTCATTTTATCTGGAATAAGTTTTTATTTTTTATTCATTGACAATATACATCAAAATGTGGGAAGAAACAACAGGCACTCCCCTAAACCTGCTTGTAACACAAATTAAATTAAACAGACCAGTATGTTCATGACTAATTTCAATAAAAACAAGAAATTCGAAATAAAATTTTGATTTTCTAAGATTGAAAGACATGCCAATCACATAACCACATGGTAAAAAAATAATACTGAAGCTTGTAATGCCTAAAATATTACATTTTCACCCAAATTTTGCGACAAAAATATATTTATACCCATAATTTCGAAGAAATGAGCTTGACAAAGATATAATTTTTAAGAGGATGATAAAGTATTACTACGTGAAATAAGGAGAGAATGCTACAGTTTTTCAATAATAAGTCTTCGCATAAGCCTAATGGATTGAAACATAAGTTTAGCATTATTGAAACAATAATCCCTACATTATTTTAGCAAGCCACCGCTAATCAGTAAGCATATCCTATGATTCATGTGGGAATTTATGAACGGTAACGGGAAACTGTAGAACAGAAATAATTCTAACTCGCATTATAAGCGCTTAATCCCGGTACTCTTTAATTGACTTCGCTTTTAGCGGCTTAAATGTAGGAGGGATACGGAAGGTGAAATTAATGGAATGGAGAAGATTGAAAACACTAGAGACGGAGCATCACAAAAGACGGGCTCTTATCAGTCGCTCTGACAATTTTGTCAGTAATTAGCAGAGATTAATAGCCTGGAGATTTCAAGCCGAGTCAATTAATTATCTAGGGAGAGCGTCGCCGAGAACTGAATTCGTAATTGAAAAATATAGAATTTCCTTGCTGATTTTAACTAATGAATTTCTTCACCCGAGTGATGTACGAGGAAAATAATGGGGAAAGAACATTTTTATATTGTATTTCCAGGTTTGCCATTCTTCGGAAAAAAACATTTGTACAGTGAATAAATAATGAAGGAAGAGTGTTCATCAACGTTAGCTTGAAGCTCCCAAATCTCTCTCTCTAGTCTATTCTATATTTGGTTCCAATCAAGTTTGTTTCCTTCATTAATCTTGCATATTATTTTGCAATTTTTTTAGTGTGATAAAATCAGGTCAATATTATTGATTCTACAGCAGTAATGTATCTCAGAATAAAGATACAGTGAAAACCATTGAGTTCAACACTCTAAAAATTGATTTTACAAAATTATGCTCGTACGGTTGAGACTTAAAGGACTCTCAAAACCATCCTACAGATAAAAGATATTTTCCAAATCATTATTGATCGAGCTGATTAATTCTGAGAATAATAAATTCTATTGATAGCTGATAAATCGGAATGAAGTGCAACTTGAATATACTCTGACCTGTAAAGAAGACTGATATGTACCACATATTTCTAGACGATCATAGTTACCTGTAAAAACAAGAAAGGTATGATGAGAAACAATCATTAAAAAGTGTAGCTCAAAAAGATTAATTTGTAGTTGAAGAAATTGATGAAAAAATATAGTTTTTAACATTTACGTTATCATTTAATCATTATATATTATTTAATTCATTTTAACATCATCTTTGATAGGGTCATAACATATAGGTTGAAACTAAATGAAATAGTGCTGGGCTAAATAATGAGGAATAGTTTTTACTGGAAGATGATAAATAAAATGGAAATCTTAGGCGGCTCGCACACCAGAGCAATAATATATATTGCTTATTGCGTGTTGCTACATATAAATTGTTACAAGTTTGACACGTGAATTGTGAGCCACAAGGTAATAAAAAGTTTGATTGACATTAAGATTATGAATTGAAAAGTGTTATGAACTGCATTAAAACAGGTTTCTCAACAAGTATTTTCTGATATGAATATCGTGCTACAATTATTACAAAATAAGAGTCAAGTTGTAGCAACTCCCATACTTTTGTTGAAAACAGATTAAACATGACAGCTTAGACACTAACCCAGTAGCGAAACTCCGCTTTTACTTTCCGAGAATAAAATAAATTGAACGAAACCTTCACTCCAAATGCAGTGGAAATTAAATCCCTGAAGGGAGAATATAAACTATTAAACTGTCAAATACAGCAGAAATTATCAACAAAAAAATTAAAGGTCTATAAAACTTGTCATAAAATCGTTTTATTCAGAAGGTAATCACGTTATTAATTTGGATACGACGCTATTAAACTGTCAGGGCAGTTGAAATTAGCTGAAAAACTTTAATATCAACGTTTAACTGCAATATGAAGTACAGTCATGCGTCACACGTCAAACGCGATTTTAATACTCCAACACCCTTGGAAAGATGATTTTATTGTGCCTAAAAAAATAACAAACTAACGTACCAAATACCAACATACCAAAGTTGGAAAAAATCATGGAGGTAGTAATTTCTGTATTGCGTTTTGAAACGAGCGTTGATGGAGAATATAAAAAGGTGAATAATTCAAAAGGTAAGAATTATCAGTAGTAAAGTGTAATAGAAACTATAACAGTGTTATGAAAAAAAATTGTCAGACCATTACGCAGTAGATAAATAAGATTGATCCCATTTTCATTCAAGCTCTATTTTGTGTGTCTGATAACTCAAAATACATCCATAAAATGTAAAGATACCGTGGTTTATTCTGTATTGATGAAACTCTAGATCAATAATTACTGGTATGAACCATGATTTGTATTGAGAAATTTTTCAATTTATAATTTAAAAATATATATAAAATATACATATATTTAAATATATGGTTGTCTCCATTGCTAAATAAATAAATAAATAAAAACATTTGACGGTTAATTTCCTAACAATCATCCAGCCATTTATGAACATTTACTATATTTATAATATTGTATTACACACATTTGCAAATAGAGCAAATTCTATATTTCTGAACACTCATTTCAAACGAAATCGATCCTGTTCTGTAATGTATTTCTCTTGTTCTGTTAATAATGTAACAATACATTGCGAATAATGTAAAAACCTATCAAAAATTCAAATTTTAGACTCAATAACATTCCGCAATGAAAACTAACAGCTAATAGACAAGACCTGCCACAAAACATCAAAATGATAAAAATGAGAATACTTGTTCAATAATAGACCACAGGACCATTATGTTTGTTCCATTATTGTTCGACACTTATTTGCTTCTTCGTAGCGGCAAATTTTTATATTGGCTAAAAAATATCAGAAGAAGAGAATCTCAAAAACACATTCAGCAACTAAACTTCAATGCATTACAGGAATAAATTCTCAAATGGACAATGATACCTTTTTAATGGGCTCAATAACCACATCCGAATGGATAAATAATGGATGAGAATTTCGGATGCAGTCTTTCCATGGTAATAAAGAGTGCTATTAAGTAAATGGTCGCGAGAGAGCTGTCTCCAGTGACAAGTCGTTTTGAATACGAGAAACGTGTTTGATATTACCAGAGATGACGACAAGCGGAAAACGTGCATATTGTTTCACTTTTATGTAATTTATAAGGGTGTCAGGAGGGACGTTTAGGGAGCCTTTTAGGGGGGATTATAGTGGGGGGAGGGGTTTCATCTGTCAAAGTCTGACCGTCGCCTGATTGTCTGCTGCACTCTTTGAACCCCCCGGCTCGTTACTCCCAGCGCAACTCAAACCTATTTGCCAGTCGAGCGGAAACTTCAATTTTTCAAAAAAGCACTTCGTTATCCCCATTTCCTACACTTTTTCTGTCCAATAGCACTCCAAATCTCACTGCTCGCTTCTCGGAACTGATTAATGAACAGCTTTTGAGCCGGATTCATCACGACATTGAAATGAAATCAGAGGATGTTGTACAATTGGACAAGAACTCAATCAGTTCTCTCGTCAAAGAAAGACATTGTATCTTAAGATTTGATTCTAAACAGACTATCGACTTTGGATTAATAATTTTTCTGAAAATAATATTCGTTTTAATGGAGTCTGGTTTCGTAACTATCTATTATTATTTTTTGTTAATAAAATAATTAATTCATAAAAATTGAGTTCTTGAACATTGTTTGTGACGGGCACCTGCCGAACAAACCAAGGGTTTGGCAGGACCCTCAAATATAGCTTATTCAAATTAACAATAAATCTTTGATTGATTGAAAATGTGTTTCCGATTCTCCAATCCAGATTTCATGAATAATTTTTCGAATGTGAAATTATAGATTTTTAACTGAATGATGCACTATCAATCAATGAGCCAAACCACAGAGAAAACTTATGTTTCAATTGTGATTTGTGTTCAGTATTTTGTAAATATGTTGGGTATGGTTCAATAGGACTGTTCATGAGAAATTTTTGTTGAATGACAAATTCATATACATTGTGATTTGGTTTAAGTACAATCATAAGCATTTCATTCAGCTCAAGAACTCGTTTCTAGATCTGCATCGTATTTAGCTTTTCATATGAATTGCATTTAGATCATTATTTCGTTCATCATATTGGAATAATCAGAGCTGCAGACTCCTATGAATGGAAGACTTCAGTAACATGAAGTTTATTTTTAGTTTGTAAGATATAAGAGTAAAATATTAATGGTTAGTCCAAGTGATTAGTTATAATAGAATAATTGGAAAAAATATATTGGAATAAGCGTTCAAATGAAAAACTATTTCCCAAAGTAAATTGAGTTGGTGATTATTCCCCTAAATTTATTTACAAAGACATGTAAAGATATGTACAAAGTTATGCCATAGAGAAGCAATACTCTCTTACTAAGTCTGTTCTCTGTGGTTATGCCCCGTATATTTTTAAAATGTCCTCTTATTGACAGCGATGTTATTCGCCATTATGTTAGAAGAGCGTGAACAAACTGCAGGTAAAACTGTTTCAGAGTGCACTCAGTTTGTAATTAATCCTCTGCCACCATTCTGAATTTATTTACCGATCCAATATTTTTTCACTGGCGTTTTGAGAGCAGGCAGACGGTGCTAAAACGCGGCGGTTGCGCAAGTAAGTTAATCCGCTGAATGGATTAAGCTTTGTCAGTGAATTGAGGGGAATAACCAGCGCAGCGCCTGGCTTGTCATCTGCTCCCGTCCCGGGATTCTTCCGAAGTGCAACGAGCCGTAACCGAGTATTACAAAAAGGTTATATAAACTAAGCGCACCTCCGCGCTCCAAGTGGCAATTAATTTAAGAGACTTCTACGCTTGATGGCACACTCTACACTCAACGATGCAAGGCCATTCAGTACCACCCCCCTCCCTTTCCAGCCACCACTCAATTCACTTATTTGCAAGCATTTTGATGGAATAGAAACAGCCAATTACATCAACAAAAATTGTCGTCGTGTGAGAATCGAGCTACAGCGACACTTAATAAATGAATCAACTGGTGAAGTTTCATTATCACTTCAAGTTTGCATATCTGGTCTCAAGTCTATGAATGTAAGTAAACAGGATGAATAATAAACAAAATTCATCTATCATTCACGTGAACCCAGGTTGAATGGACAGGAATGTGATGGAAGTTTCAAAGTGGTTTTCAGGAGGGTAGTAAACGTGTTATCCAGGATGTAGGGAAGCCTAAATTCCCACAGGTCTCCTAAGAAATTTTATCAGTCAGTTTTCATGTTAATATAACTGAACAACTATATTACAAAGTTTGTAACCATATTGTTGTATATAATAACAATATGTTTTGGCATCAGGGAAAGTAGGCTATCTATTTTCAAAATTATTATTAAAGTATCAAAATACATTATTATATTAATCTTCTTAATTCACTTCAGCTTCAATAATAAATTATTATTGTCCTTTTTTTACTTCCTATTCAGTACTCCATTCTCCATATAATTGTTTTCAATTGCCTCCAGTATCTCTTGCTCTCTAAGTTGCAGTTCGACATCTGACACTTGTACACTTTTTACATTCATTCTTCCAACATGATCATACCATTTCAATTTACTTGGAAATATACTCGAATGGAGGGGAAACATGTTCAGTTGACTTCTAATCAAATATGAATTTTCCCACTCAAATCGCAGCAGGCCCAAAAATATTGGTGAAATTGAAAATTAGGGCGTATTCAACACATTTCTCCAGCATATTTTGACAGGAAGGGTGAAATAAATAAGGTAGTCTTAAATAAATTTAGAATCTTCCTATCGCTAGACCTGTTTAGCGATGTTGTACTTTATAACGCAATACATGTGAATCCGCTCTTCGTATCTCAAGATTTCATATCTGAAACATATAGGTGAAGGGTGAAGGGTGAATACATGTGAATCCGCTCTTCGTATCTCAAGATTTCATATCTGAAACATATAGGTGAAGGGTGAAGCCTCAGGATCCAAGCACCATAAAAAGTTGAAGTGAAAGGGATTATGTTAATGTACGAGTACCATTAACTCTAGTGTTGAGATAACTAATTAAGGTTTATATAAAACTAGGTGTCCCGGTGAACTTCGTATCACCCTCTTCCCCCCCCCCCCACAAATGTCACCCATCTTCTCCCTACAAATGTCCCCCTCTTCATGACACCCCTAAAAATGTCATCCCCAAATGCCCCTTTATTCCCCCACAAATGTCAACCCCCAAAATCCCCTTCATTTCACCCCTTCTTTCCTAAATGTCCCCTCTTCATGTCACCCTCCCCACAAAAATGTCACGAAGTAAAAGAGATGAATTTAATATAATCAATGTATTTTTTATATTATATACTCATTAATTTTTTTGCATTAATTTTTTTTATATATTTTTTAAATTTTATTATTAGAAACAATAAAACATGCATGATACGAACGATAACTCATTTTATTATTGATGATTCTAGCGTAAAAAAATAATTAGAGTAGAAAACCCAGAGCAAAAAAAAATTTGACCGTAGCGATTCGATCCCGCGACCCCAGCATCAGACGCAGAGTTTTTTCCACTGAGCTACCGAGGCATTGAATGAGAGTGCTGTGTTTTCTGATCTTGAATCACGATCATCTTCGGTAGCCGCTTGGCTGGCAATTACCTCAAAACATCCGTCTGTAAATGTTTGATAGGTTAGGTCATTAGTTTACTAATTATTTATTAATTATAAAGGGATTTTCTTATATTTTAATACATATTATGTTAACCAGTGCTGTAAAAATTCAAACGAATCCAAAATCATCTAAATCGGTTCAGCCGTTCTCGAGTTATAAGCGAGCGTACAGACACCAACTCTCTTTTATTAATATAGATAATAACAATAATTATAGCAATCAATTTGTTTTTAATCTCAAGTAAGATCAATTCCAATGACAGAGCTCAACGATGCTGTGTTTATCTGAAGGTTTCAAAATGATAAATGGATGTCTGATGAAGCGCAGGCCAACTATCTATCGAAGCACAAATTTAGTAATCGGTAAATCACTTTAACTGGCTATTTCATAAACGATTCTAGAGACGCTCCATTCGTCGGCCGCTAAATTGCTCTTGCTTCGTGCCGCCACTGACGACTCATGCGCTCAATCACTGGGTCATACGAGTGTACTCAGCCTCCATATAGATATGTACTACAATACAATAATAAATAGATATAACAGTGGTGTATTCTAGGCAGCATAGAACACAGGCAACTGTGGACTGAACTGTCTCCATATAGATATGTATACTACACTATAAATAGATATAGCTTAGAGTGCAGGCAACACTCATTAGCTGAAGAGATAAGGCAATCGTGAGTTGTTGATGAGCTGGGTGATGAGCTCATCTCATTCATCCTGAATGCTGCTAAACACAGTCAAGAGATTTCTATTATTATTTTAGTTCACGCTTACCGTAAAAAATTCCTGGTCTTCAAGCATGTCGTGACTGCTACGGCCTCTCAGATCTGTTACCTCAGATGACCCGAAAATATAGAATGGCCTACTCAGTTATTCCATGACCCAATTCAAAATTTGATAATACTTCACAATAATTTCGGTAAGATATGAACTGTCGGCCTATGCAATAACGGACGAGCAAATGGAGTAATATCTGTATTTTTGTGAGTTGTGACTATTCCTCTCCAAACTCTATATTGCTAACATTGTTGTTGAATATTTATAAGTCATGCTCATATTAGATCCAATTTCATTCTCCGGATAGTGATATCAATCTCTCTATCTTTCTCTACTTCTTCTCTACGAGGAAGTATAACATTATGACAAATATTTATGGTTTCAATATATTTTCTCACAAAATAACCAAACCCAAAAAAGTTTAGGTTTCAATAATGAAAACAAACATTAATGCCAATATAAAATTCTCCACATAATCAAAACCATGAGCAAGAAAACAAGTCTCAGAATCTAAAAACCACTATTTTCGATTCTACATTTCACTTCTTGACAGTTAATTAGACGTTATTTGTCGTCAGCTCGTGAACTCAGCAATAACAATGGAGTGAATACTGGGAAACAATAGCGTTCTTGCTGACAGAATTTATCGAAGTTCCGAATCAATTGTTATTGCGTTGTTAAAAGGAAGAATACTGGTTTGGCTGGAAAATGGGAAGAATATCAAAAAGGGTTGGTGAACGCCAGAGAATAACTTCTTCTTGAAACATGAGGAGGGAAAAAGAGTTGTGCTGAGCTCCATTTCGGTCGGTCATTCGCTTTTTCATTGTTCTTCCACAAAGCGTCGTATTTCATTTGTAATTCTAGTGTGGCACGCGCATGCACGGGGTCTGTTCACGTGAAAAGCGTCATCCACTCACCACTACACTAACAGTCACTACTATCAGTACAACACTGGATCGAGCATACAGAACGAGATCCGCCACTGCCGCTGCATTAGCATTTCGTACAAGATTCGAGAATAAATCGTCTGGTGCGCCGGAAAAGAGATCAAAACAAGCATATACGTTATAAGGAGCAATGGCTGGCAGGAGGGATGGATTTTTACGGTGACGTCATTATTACGTCGCAGCATCCCCATTTGCATCTTCGACAAAGATTCCATCCAAGAGACCGATTATCCTAGAGCTACGACACACGTTTCAATAGATTAACCTAGATACAAGGCTGAACCAGTAGTTATCGGTTGCAATCATTGTTGACAAAGCAACGATAGCGTCATCCTACCCCTTTCTAATATATATTACAGTGAAATAACTTGTCTTATCTTTGTATTTTCATTCTCAACGACTACGCAACAAAATTTTTCCAATATTTTTGTATCTTGAAATTTATTTTCTTATTTTTAAAGTGAATTTTCTTTTCTTGGCGAGCCTATAGTGGACAAGAGCGTCGCAACTCTAGTATGCTGTTGCTGCTCCTGCTCATGGCGAGACAACTACGGAGAGTCTCGTAGATAGCTCGTTCCCTAATACCCTTTTAATAAATGATCTATGTTTCTACTTGCTTACAGGTCTGTAATTATTGTGACAATTATATTTTTAATTCCAAAAATCCAGTTTTTCACGGGGTGTTACATCTTTTTTACCATAACTAAACTTAACCTTCGTATAATACAAGTTTTCTCGTCCCGGTCCCAATTACCGGGAGTCTAAATCGGGAGTCTAATGTATTCCATTCTTTGAAAATAATTCAATGACGGGAGAAAGAAATAGTTTTTAAAATCGACCATCAACTGAGAAAACATGTTTCCATGAAAAGTCAAAATAAAACAAGTGATGGGTATATTCACGAAATGGTATGTGGGATGACAGACTTCTTTTCAATTACTCACTTCAACGAAAGAATCACGATTTATATTCCGCGATAATTCGTGTCAAACACAATGACAATGTGGAAAAACAAGACGAAATAAAAGTTGGCAACAAGAATTAACGCGTGAATACATCTGACACGACCATATACATTTTTTCCAAACAACGCATGAAGTATAATTAAATCAATAATTCGTGATGAAATAAAAAAAGTGCTCAGAACGTGATATTGGAGACTGGGAAAAAATGTATTTAAGTTTAAAAAGGCATACCAAACTGAGCATAAATTTGATAATGATTGGTTTCACTTCTTAATGGTGGGACCTTGAGCAAGACAAAATCGGTTTGGGACACTATTGTTCCAAGGTGCACATCAATAAAGGCAGATGAGAGAAGGAAATACACAGATCGGCTCTGCTCGAGTGTCGGCCTTGACCTCCTCGGGGGAACTCGTGTAAATCTTCACCAGAGATAGATAACATTGCTGGTTTGAAGGTTCATTCTTGCTGGTGCTGCAGAGGGATGACGTAATTGGCCATTCAATTGTGAGCGCGGCTATAGGGTGAAGAAAAAGAGAAGGAATAGGAAGAAGAAGTGGGAGAAAAACGAGAAGGAGAAGAAGAAAAAGGAGAAGATGAGGGAGACGAAGGAGAGATGACGTGAAAACGAGCTGGAGGAGGAGAAGAGAAACAACAAGAAGGAAGAGAAGAAGATGAGACTGGAGGAGGAGAAATAGAATGATAAGAAGATACTGAAAAAGAGAAAAATGCTAGGAAGCAAGAAGAAAAGAACAATACGAAAAGCTGAAGAAAAAGCCGGAGAAGAAGAAGAAACTCAAGAAGAATTTTGGAGGAGGTGACGAAGAAGAAGAAAAAGAAGAAGAAAAAAATAAGGGAGAACATGGGGAAGAAGAGGAAGAAAAAGAAGAATCAGCTTGAAAAGAACAAAAAGAAGATGAAGAAGAAGCAGAAGATGGAGAATACGCTTGAGGAGAAGAAGAAGCTGAAGAGGTAGAAGTGGGAGAAGAAAAAGAAGAAGAGGAAGGAGAAGATAAACGGATAGACACGAAACGAAACGAAAAGAAGAAGAAGGAGAAGGAGAAGAACAAAAGGAAGGAGAATTAGGAACAGAAAAAATTGAGAAGAATAACGATCCGAGAAAAAGACAAAGATTAAGAACTATGTGGAGAAGAGCAATGAGAAGAAAAATGAGTAGAAGAGTTCTAGCGTAAACAGGTGATAAAGTGAAACTGATGCTCATAAAAAAGTAGTTTCGAAGTAGAAGAAGAGCGAAAAAGAAGACAAAGAAAGAGCAACTACTTTTTCTGCGGCTGTCAGATGATAAAGAACGCACAGTACGCACGTTGCACAGCCGAACCACCTGTGCAGTGTGTATGCAACGCATTGAGATAAACAACTCGCAAGGCAGCATTGATATGGCGATTCCTCGAGTTGAAGCGACTTCATTGCTAATATGCTTCATCATTCAGATATTATATTTTTTATTTACTCATCAGTATGACACCGAGTTTCATCATAGGCCGTATCCGTCTCATGGAAGTCACCAGTATCATTACAACAGGTCTGACATCATCGGCCTTGATAAGGACAACTCGCCACGATCCTCGGCTACTGATTCAAGATTTATTGTCGAAAGCTAAATTTGTTCCATGACCAAACTTATTATATTACTTCGACGATCTTACGCGTATGATTAATGATCTCTATCGATAGATAGCTCAACCATCCACAAATACATTACTGTATTACTAAATTAATTGTAAAAAAGCAATTTAGTCTGTAAATTAAAGTTGTAATTTCGAAATTGATTCGCAAGTATAGTAAGTTCGCAAGTATAGTATGGTTCGCAAAGTTGTAATTTCGAAATTGATTCGCAAGTATTCAACATCATCACATTATTCAACATTTCCATCTCTAATATACAATATTTGAAAGTTTCGTTCAAAATTCACAGATTAGCGCTACCAATATTCTCAAAGAAGATATCTTCGCAACCGTCTCAAGTACCACTTCCAATCGATAGTAACGATGCCTTTCAAAGTGAATTTGGGAACGCGAAAGAAGGTTAGACAAGAACTTGTGTAAAGGATGAAGAAAGGACACTATATTCACTTTGATGTCAGCGTGCTCTCAATAGGGGATGATTGAGCACATGGCTGACATATTGACATGTAGGCCTTAAGCGAGTACATGCATCACAAGTCCGTCCATTGTGACGGAGCAGAGCAGAGCAGAGCATTTATCAGCAAGGAGACAGACACAAAGCCGATCGTTAGGTGGCGATTTTTGGCGAATAACAGCCGCGTTTGATGGACGAGTGTCTCATGTCTCGACACGGCGCGTCACGCTACATCAGTTCACCACTCACCTAATACTGTACAGTGTGAACCTGACCAGCCTCGTTTCGTATGCGGGCGATTGATCGACATACACCCCCCACCCCACCAAAGTGTGTGTGTGAAAGGATACTGTATTATATAGGTCGAGGAAAACCTTCCTAGTCGCCTTTGTTTGAGTATTTTTACGGCGTGCGTCTAGCCCACAAAGGAAGTATGTACAGCACATGACCGAGATTGCAAACCATACATGGCCCTATTCGAACTTATTGTCAAGTGTCTTGGTGAACTATCGGTTGTGGCTAATATTGTTCAAAAAGCAGGAATCATTATCATCAAACAGACTCATATCAGCTTGTTAGCTGAGTTATCAGCTTGATGAAATCGCACATTTGAAAGTAAAAGAATTTATCATTTGCAAAGACATCTTGATATTGGTCATAGGAAGCCGAAGATGATTACATTCAGTAATACACTTATTGTTATTATGAGCTTTATTGAATTCCATGTACTGTTCTAAAGATAACAAATACTTGAAGACATATTCATGTAGAAGATCCGTTAAATTCGCTTTTTCATATACAAAGAACATTTGAAAGAGATACAATTGCCTATGATCATCAATCATTGAGTTTCAAAGATTGATTTGTCTATGTATTCTTGTTCAAACTATGATGACACATGATTATCGATCTGTTGAATTCTAAAATTGTTTATTTTAGAAATTAACAGATTGATAATCAAGCATCATCATAGTTTATGATGATCTCACTCCAATAAATAGTTGAATAAATAAGAAAATTTGAACTCTTATAGCAAGTAAAAATACTGTCTCTGAGACTAGAGTTTTTCAATATAGTTTTATTCGTTCTGCAATCGATTATGTTAATTATTATTTATCAATGGATGAATTAATTGCTTTATTAAGGGTGGAGTTGAGATTCCAGGTCCTTCTGCTACACAAACCTGAATGAATGAATGAGAAATTCCACAACTTGAACACTGGAATTCCAGCTTGAAAATATTGTGATTGACGAAAGAATTTTCCAAATTAATTTTATTGTTTTTACAACTGATCATATTGATTGTATTTCAACGATAGAAGCCAATGCAGGGAATAAGTGATTATTCCCTGTTCTCTGGGAATAGTGAGGTTAGTGTTGGATGAGAAGGAGCGGTTGCCAAGAATCAGTTGGTTATTGCATCGTAATAGACTGGGGAATTTCATTCACACTTGACATGTTAACGAGTATTGGGACGCGTGGGTGTGCTGTGCTGTGCTACAGTAATAACCATTCAGTACTTTTCGCCGCCAGAGGGAACGACCTTGCCAAATGGGGTCGTCATTAAATGATGGTATTACAGACATGGGGATCATCATCATTAGAGTATGGAAGGGAAAAGTAGAAGAAAAAGAAAACATTGAAATGTCAGAGAAGGGAATATAAAATCATGGGAAGAACTGGACAAGAAAATGGAATAAGAGACTGAAAAGTATAGGAATGGAGAAGATGGGGAAATAGGGTGTGAATGAGGATGAAAGAGAACTGGAAGAGAAGAAGACATATGGTGAAACGGAGAAAGAGAAAGAAGAAAGGGAACAAAAGAGGAAAGGAGAAGAGAAAAATAATGGAGATATGTACATTTAAGGTAAAAAGGTTGGAGGTAGATGGAAAGGAAGAAAGTAAAAAACAATGGATTGAGAACAGAAGGATCAAAGAACGAAGGAAGGGGAAGAACAAGAAGGAGGGGGAAAGAGGAGAAGCAAGTTAGAAGAAAAGAAACAAGATGGAGGAGAAAATCATATAAGAGAAAAGTGTGAAGAGACAGAGAAGAGAAGGAAATGATGATATAGTGAAGGAAAGAAGAACAGAAAGGTACAAAAACTTATCCTGGAGAGGAGGAGGAAGAAAACAGAGGGAAGGAATGAGGAGGATTATCATATAGGTAGTAGAAGGAGGGGAAAATGTAGCAGAAGGAAACTGAGAAGGAGGAGACGATGGAGCTAAGATGAGAAAGAAAGGAGAGAGAATGAAAAAAATAAGAAGAATAAGGGGACTGGGTGAGGAAGAAGATGAAGGAGGAAGAAGATTAAAACCAAAAGGTAGATGGGAAGCCGTTGAAGCAAAATAGGTAAAATAAAAATAGAAGAAGATGTTGAGACAGAAGAAAAAGAAAAAGTCGAAAGGCGTCGAAAATGGGTGAATGAAGATCCTGATTAAGATACAGACAGGGAATGAATCGCACAGAACGACGCAAGTAGAGGACATTCGATGCTAAAAAGATAGCACATTGATACCGATTAGCGAAAGAGATAGTTGCAAGTTAGTGGAGATAGCTTTTAGGGGAGCCATAAAGGGGTATGAGTGGGGGGAGGGGGTCATCCAGCTGTTTTATGTGACATGCGATTGTCGGGGCTACATCGGATGGCGTCGCAGCCTCCTAGATCGCTAATGTCGTCGGCGGCATCGCTTCTATCACGTTTTAATAGGGCCGAACGAACAAAACATAACACCGTCGAAGATCGGGCTGGCTCCATTATTGACGAAAATTATGGCACACGCTGCTGCGTCTGCTGGCGATTATCGTCGGGTGGACGACAACTTCCACTTCACCGACTTGCAAATGAATCGCTTCGCTTCACTATAAGCGACACAAGGAAACCGGCAAATAATTACGGCCTCATACATACAGCCAAAACGTGAGATGGTCAGTGCCTATTGATTTGGGAATGTTGTTCTCTCATTGAGATAGTGTTAATCTTGCTGATTTATCATTGAAGATAATAGTTTTGTATTTTATTCATGATATTTGTTTGTTGATTATTTTAAAATTATATTTTATGGATCCCTTTTTTCAATTCATTGAAAAACACACACAATTGTATTCATACAATTATTTCTCAAGTTTATTTTTTACAGTAGACGAAGTGATGAGAGAGAAGCGTCGAAAACTTGAGCATTCTTAATAATTGTCTGACAGTATGATATGATAATTATTATATGATTTATATTTATCAAGAACTGTATTTTTCTTGTTTATTAGCTGCAGATGATAATGGGCGATAGAGAGAATCAAGAAAAATGAAAGACTAGAATAAAGAGATAAAACGTTGAAGAAAAATTATTTATTAGGAGCACACATCATGAGGTATTACAATGTCATTAAAAAGAGATGATACAATGCTTTGCGTTCATTCGTTACCGGAACAAATAAGGATGATGACTAATAATTTTGGAAAATTAAAATAAAGAGGATCTGAAAATAGAGATTTGGGAAGAATCATTTACATGGGACAGGATGAGTTATAGTGCTATAATATGATAACTTATGTTTACTGATTACAGAAACAAATAATAGTATGATGAAAACTTCAAAATTAGGAAAATTTAAGATATGTGTGATATCTGAATAAAAATGTTTGAGAAGAACAATAATCAATATGGGCCAAGGTGAAGTATGTGTGGAATTCTACCATGCAATAGTTGGGCTGTCCGCTGTAGGCCTACTAAGCAAGCTTCATTGCATGGAGCACATTGCAGCTCATTAATTTTCAGTTACTACTTTAGTACTTATCATGTAAATAGGTCACATAACGTCAACTGTATGAAGATATAGCAAATCCATGTGCTCTGAATACGACCGAGGTACCGAGTCTAATACAGAATACACAAATTTATTATATTATTTTCTATGACTTGATTTCTCTTAATTTTTCTTGTCAAGATCAATATGCCCTAAATTGGATAATTCACTAATCGAAGAGCAGAAATATTCACAATACTATTTTTCAACAGATACAAAAACAATTATGCAGTAGAATTCATGTTAATAGTTGGTATTTACTGTATTTCTTGATGAAGGAATGCAGTTGGTGACAGCAAAGACAATTCAATCTGTAGTAAGTAGTAAAACTGTCATTGGTGTCAGTTTGACAATCCTCAAAGTTGGTCCACTGATATTTTTAAACAATTGTTATTGTCGGAGTCTACGTTTCTCCAAAACTAATGACATTTAGTCATTATCGAACTTTTTAATGTGAGCAGTTTCCGAACAACTTGTGTAATCACAATAATTGAACCTCTTTCACAAATGAATGGAATCTGTAAGCTGATTGCTGAGGATAGTTATCAAATTCCTTTAATTAAAATTGAGTGATGTGAAACTTTGAAACTTTTCTCCTTTTTTCTCAATATTCCTTTCATGCAACTAGAGCTATAATACCCTTTAATTATCATTTTCAAACTTTTCGCAGTTAGCCAGTATTGAAGCGGATCTGCAGAAGCAATTTAGTCTTTAATAAGCTGTTGAGGAATTAATTACGCTACTAACTTTTCCCTGGCGAGCGTTTGAATACTTCTACAGAAAGCTGTTGACTGGACGAGAAAAGGATTCTTTTGAAAAGTTATCGCTCATGGTGAATAAGTTCTTCTAGGCTTACCAGTTCGTTGTAATCGGTACTTGTTATCATTTTCTATGAGCTACTGTATTCTTATCTTGGTAGAAAATCAAAACTTAGACTAGATGAAAATAAGCTCATTATTTTCTATTGTTAGGTGTGACTTTCTATATAGAAAATGATAAATTGAAAATATTATAGCCTATAGGTTAATGATATGAAATGATAGGAAGATCATCTCAAATACCCAAGAGCTTCGTACAGATGAGAATTTGCAAAATGAATTATCTCAGTTTCTCGAAAAATCATTGATAATATAATTTATGAAATATAATTTGTTGAAACAGAATATGTTTGGTATTGTAAACTACAATTACTTACAATAATAGTTTTCATCATTTTTAGTTCTTCAATTACTCAAAGACAAGTTGAATTTGAAATACGAAACAGAGACTACATTACCCCGCACAAGGAAACGGCTAGGATAAAGAAGAAGAGACTACATAGAAATGAACTTAGCTAAAAATTCTGAAACTGACAGCCAAGTTCCTAACCTCGAATTATTCAGATCTCAGGATAACCCGATTTCTAGAATCCAACTTTTTCCAATTTTGCGAATCAGAAATCGCCAACCAGATTCACTTGGAACAGTACAGAAGTTTTATTATCAACGAATTTTAGTTGTCACTGGTGGATTTCGTTTTTCGGCTTTGCTGAACAATAACGTGTGGCGGTGCGGAAACCCCATGTGAGCTACAAAATTTGCTCGAGGTGAATGTTTGAACGGCTGTGCTATAATTTCGATCAAAAATCAACAAGGCTCAGACTAGAGGCCACTCGAGCGAACGACAATTGTGTGTGTGTGTGTGTGCGCGCGTGCGTTGCCACATTCAGGTGAGTTGAGGGTGTTGTGGGGGGGGGTAATGGTTGTATGAAGAGGGTGGTACTTGCCCCCTTGGGTACAGTCTGATCTGTTAATCCCCGGTCAGGCATGCCCCTGTCGAGACTCAAATGAATCGGATTTGAACCCCCATTACATAACGATAATAGAAAAGACGTGCAGTCTAGTAATTTCCAACATCAATAAATCCTTGCAGAATTGAATTAGTTTGAATCCCATTGGATCGGATTCTAATTTAGTTATTAGATTGCTAGCTAATTTGTCATTACACTGGAACTGCATCTGCTTCTATTGCTAACAGGGATAGGGAATGCTCTACATACTCTACATTTCATGCGAAAAACTCCCAGTGCAATATTGTAAAATATTATCTATATCTATAACTTACACTTACGAACCAATACTTTGAAATATTATTAGAGAAAGATTAACCGATAAAACGATAGAGTGCTAGTAATATAATCTCTGTAAGAGACATGCTACTTGATAACTGTCAACAAGTATTGAAAACAAAATGCTTCCTTCTGTACAAATGTAAACGTCTTCAATTTCTGTGGAGTTTGAATCAGAAATAAAAATGAATATGCTACTAACTATCCTACTGAATTAGCAATTCCTCACTATTTAACAAGATATAATATCGTATTTTGGTTGAAATCAGACTACATATTTCTAGGAAAGGGGATTTATAAACTATATTTAATATTTCTTTCAAACCCTGTTGTAGTAATTATCATAATTATGAATCCAAACTATAATTTCACCTCATGTAAAAAAAATTATTCATTTAATAATTTCATATAATATTATTCCAGGAATTATTTGTTATTCATTTATTATATTTATTTTTATATTCATTTATTCAAAATTTTCTGTTAACGTAGATTTGAGATATAATATGAACCTTACTACACTTTGGTCACTTCATTGTTGTAAAAAAGAATTTTCGCAAGCCCACTTTCCATTGAGTGAAGTTTATTCAAGTCATAGGATATTTCATGTGGTTTGAAAGTGTTCTAAGGAAATAATTTGGAAAAATCATTAAAAAGGAGATATTATAATATTTTTAGATGCAAGAATTCATTATTTATGAGGCAGCAAACCACATGCATTATTTGAATATCGAATAAAAGTCGGTATCTGGATTGATACAGCCTAATACACTGAATGAGTGAAAGCTCTTTTATGAAATTGAATAGAAGTGCCTAAAGAATTCTGAGCCATGCCTTTCAGGCGGCATTGGTAGTGATGCATAAGGTATCATTTTTGCTCTGCTTTAATACGAATGAGACTGGGCCAGCTATTTCTTTCTTTCTTCAAGGGGAGAAGCATGAAAAATGTACGAACAACTGAAAAGAAATTTTCAAGAGGGTTCATTATGCCGGAGTTCACATACAGATTTTTGCCCGGTTCCGCGCTGCATCCCGCTGCTCTTTCTGTGTATCTTTACGCTAAGCGAGTCGGCCAGTACAGTTCATTCCAGAGTCCACGTGAATAATGCAAGTGACTTCATAACGCGAATTAATTACTCAAAATTAGGCCTTTCTCGCATATTTGTGCAATCCAAAAATGGAAATAATGTAACTATTTCCTTTGTCTTATTTTAAAAATAATATCACAACACACGATGTGGCCTAGAAAAGAATTGTTGAACATATGACTACTGGATATGTTGAATGCTGTATTTGAATATCAGAATTGTTGACTATGTAACTCTTTCTCATTGCTTATTGCACAGAATGGAATTCTCAACCACTGTAAAATGACTTAATATGACGGAGCCCGTGCATTGATTTCCCCGCCGAAATCTTTTAGATGACGTCATCTTACGTCGGTTGAATGTATCTGGCTTTTATGCCGTCAGTCGATTGCAATTCGATTGTAATAGAATTTTATTTTTCTTATTTTCTCAAAACTTTTTTCCATGAATAACAAATCGTTTTAATAAACGTGATATAAATATGATAAAACATAATCCGTACTACATAACAAGAAAAAGAACTTAACCAATCTTGAAATACATTGAATTTGCTAAGTGATCATGTGGTTATGTCACGAACATTCAATACTGCTTTTGGATGGTTGACCGACCCAAAAATAAGGCGAGGTAGAACCTACCCGTATAAGGGTCTCCCACCGATAGCCATACGAACATTTTTTTCAATACATTCAAACAAAGAATAAAGTTGGTGAGAAAACATAAAAAGTAAACTAATCAGATATTTATTTACAACTTCAACAATAAAACCTGTGTAATCTGTACAAACCTATCGTCATCCATGCAATCATTTTTACGACCGACAATTTAGCCAGAATGCACGATAAAATGCAATCACGACAGAAATGATTTGACGAGATTCATTAATCTCACTATCTTGCTTTATAACTTACATCTTTGAAATAAAAAGCATGACTCGATCGTGTCTTTCATTAATAAGACAAAGAAAATAGCCTGATATGATCTTCTCGTTCCAATATCCGATAAAAATTACTATAGGATTTTTTATAAGTTTGTATTTTTAGTAGTTAATTAACTTAATTATTGATGTTTAAATCGCTTAAAACGAAAAAATAGTCTTACATCATGAAAAAGTGAGTAATGAATGATTACTGAATAATAATTTGAGCGTTAATTTACTAGGAGTAGATTATGCATCACGCAATGCAGTTGTGTTTGATGGAATGCCTACTGCGTTCCTTCGTATATTCGAGTGGCAGCTTGATAATAAAAAGATTACATTATTTTATGAAATATGAAACAAGAATTTTCTTCTGTCATCATGATTGAGACATTCCACAAGAATTACAAAGAAATGCAATAGATTCCAGCTATTCATTGTGATAAATTTAGCAGGAAGTGATATTGATCAGCAATTGACAGGATCACATTTATAAGAATACAATGAAAATTTGGTAATTGAATGACTTATAAGTTAGAGTCGTAACTTGGACTTATAACTTTTAAAATTTTTCCTATCATGTATATCTGAAAAATTTACTGAAAAGATTGTTCGATTCTAAATCGAAGATTTAGATTAGAAGATTAGATAGATGGCTAGATTTCATTACATGCGGTAACTGGCAGGAGAGTAATATTAATTGAAATAATTCAAGTCCTGAATCAATAGGAAAGTTGATTAGTTGCATCATTCGTTGATAGAACTAGGCGTTGATAAATGCGGCTCATTCAAATATCATAACACTATAGAATAATTCATTTGTATTGAAAAATTGTACAATCTCGCTTGTATGATAGATTTTCTTATGTGTAGTTTGACAGTAAGGTTTTCTGAGTTCTGACACATTATTTTGTCACATTCTCGACATCATTTTTCCAGGTTCTACAAGAATGTACGAGAAGGTACAACGAAGGGTTTCCGAGCGACCAATAATAACGTTCAACTGTTCAACTTAACATTTAATTCAATATAATAATGAAATTTCGGTTATGATATCCTGTATTCACTACGAAAGAGTTTGGACACTGATACAAATTAGACAATTCAAAATTCTATTCAAATTAAAAGAAAATTTAGACTAAAAGAAAATTCTCATTCAAAGTGAATTGATACTGAAAACACAGAAAGTTCATAGTTAAACTTCAACTTGAATTCAGGATTCAACCGAAAATTAAATGACTGACTACCAACAAATTTCGTAGCAGAGTGAATTGATAGCAAAACATAGAAAGTTAAATGTTGACTTGACAAGTTTAAAAGCACGAGATTCGTGCAATATTGACATGAAATATGACACCAGCAAAAGACGTCAAATAATATAGTAAAACGCGGCACGCTACTGACCGAATTATTCGGCGATATTTATTGGCCAGGAGGAAACTTTGAGTACGGCATCAATTAATATTTAGCCGGAGGTAAAGTCTGGGTGTCAATGAGAGACCTTCGTGACCGCTGCCGCCGCAGCGCTGCAGTCACTCCCTCATAGCGACAGCTGACTAGTGACTAGTGCTAGTTGGGAAGCTATCGTTCCAGACGCGACAGTACTATTACGCCATTCCGTGTTCAACAATAATTTCCAACTTCAGTTTTCCAGCTAACTCGCTCTTTCGTTTCCAGCCTATTGGAGAGATTTTGGCATTCAATCAAGAACAAAGTTCAGATTTGGGTTTGAGAATAACCAAGATTGTTAGACAGACAATATATTGATGAGTAAGTGTGGTCATCTAATCATAAGAAAGAAATCATTTTGAGACTTGAGAGGGATTGTTTGAAATCTAATGTTGTATGACGGATGGAGAATTTGAATTGATGAGATCGAGCTGATAAAAGTTATGAGAATATTGCATATTATAGATTATGAGATCAATATAATAGTACTGTATATTACATCACAGATAAGTGTAGGTAACATAAATAATAAACACACAATATTATCATCTTCATCATCTACCAAGTGGCAAGAGGTGAAGCGTGCAGTCATGAAAACCAATTACATATATGAAGCCAGAACAAACATCAAGAAGTACATTAGTAGCAGATCAATTGATTAGATACAGTAGATCTGAACATATACACTGAATTGAATGATTTTTCATAAAGCAAATCACCAGAAGTGATATCTTCAATATCTTCATACATCAGTCATACATCAGTACCACATGTCAGTAAATATCTTCAAACCTCACATATCACTTTCTCTAAAACTGGCCAATCTACCAAGCTACAAATTAACATGTGAAAGAATCTGAACAGCTATTGATTCTTTGCATACAACATGAAAGTCTGAAACCCCATTATAATGGTTAGTTTCATCCTATCAGTAGACTGACAAGACTAGACGAGGTAGTCTGAAAATTGAGTTCGGCTTGATTTAACTACGCAGGCCGTAGAATTCGATATCGATTGCAAAGCTCTCACAGCAGATTTAGAAGAAGACGAGCGCTGAATGATACTCGATTGAAAAAGGTATTAGGAGTCGGAAGAGGCGCGCCATCTACTGTGAGGCGGAATGAGGACTAGATAACGTCGAATATAATCGGCGTGAGATGGTGGAGGGCCTGCGGAGAAGTAATAATAAAATGACAATATATGTGAGCGTGTGAGCCGTCGAAAAGCCAAGTAAATGTAAGAGGATGGGGGAAGAGAGAGAGAAAATAGAAGAGAAAGACTCTGTAAACGCGGAAGAAAGTGGCAAGAGGGAAAAGAACTAAGTGGAGGGAAATAAGGCGAAAATACGATGGCGAAGAATAGTAAGAAGGAAATATAAAAGGAAAACAGAGGAGTTAAATGAAAATTGATAGAATTTTTTTCTATTGTTTGTTTTAGTTTGATAACACTATTGAAACACGCCACAAAGAACAATAAGCCTGGTAATTATCACCTGAGTGAACTGATAACTATTAGGCTAGGCGTACACCAGTTAGTCAAGACAAGACGTGATTAGTCACGTTTAGTCACAGTACTTCACATAGTTGCTTATGAAGCAACACACACCGATTAGTCATTGCATCGCCTAGCGTTGTACGCCTAGCCTTAGGGAACCATAGAACGCAACTTAACTAAAACCAATAACTTGTTTATTCTTCAGAAGAATATATTATCAAGAGTACCAAGAAAAGTGGAAAATATGAGACAAAATGAGGAAGTAGAAGGTGTGAAGGCCAGAGGATTGATTGATTGGCCGCCTTTATTTGCTGGGAGGGCGAAGTTAGGGCACAGCCGGCCCTCTCTTACACTTGACCCTCAAGAGGAAGAAGAAGAGAAGAGTGAAAAGCAAACAAGAGAGAGAGGAAAGAGTCAATTGGAGAGAAGAAGGAAAGAATAAATAAAATATAAATGTGTAACAAAACAGATAAATAAAATCATCCTGAAATAGGAGTAGCGGATGACTGAGAAATCTAGAAATAAAAGTCAAGAAGAGAGAATAAGAGAAGAAGAAAGTAGGCTACAAAAAGAAAAACGAGAGTACAAATAAACGAAAATTGAACCCTGTAATTAATAATTCAAATAGCAAATGATCGGTTCACAAATTAGATAAATTGTTTTCCGGCCAGGTAATGGAACAGCTTAGTTGATTGGAAAAATTGGCGACATATGTGTGTGTGTGTGTGTGTGTGTGTGTGTGTGTGTGTGTGTGTGTGTGTGTGTGTGTGTGTGTGTGTGTCACAATCTGCTGTTAGCAAGACTGGCCTGTCCGTGCTGGAGCCACCCATGCCTTATTCATTAATTCACAACGCCTCGATTAGATAGATGGATTGGCTGCCGGGATCGATTTGCAGATAGAGAATCCATTACTACCACTACTACCACCAACCGCCGCCTGTCCTTAATTAATGCTGTAGGGGTCTGCAGACCTGCGTTTTTAACCCCTCAGGCCTTCTACTTCTCAGATTCACGTCACCAACAGCACAGTGCCCCTGAAATCAATTGGCGTATCTCATCACTGAAATCCAAACTCAACCATTACTTGGAAATCGTCTCCTTGTTTTCCAATCTACAAAACCTTCAACGTTTCCCTATCTCTTGAAAAAGGATTTGAGCACGAACCTTCAAGTACAAACTCCATCTGTTAATGAAGGCAATTTATCTAACTATGCTCCTCTATTCTCGCATCTACTCTACAATATTCAACAGAGGCTGCCGTAAACTTTCTAGACTCCCCAGAATAGAGGTGAATTTAATTTTAAATGACAACGTACGTGGGAAAGGCCTATACAATATTATGTACAGAGTATTGTGCCATTTTTTTCTAAGTGACATGTCAAATCCACATCAAAGTATGTTTTCAGTGTAACAGATATGGAATAAAATAGAATTTCGAAATGCTTTAAGCTAGATTTGAGCTTGACATTATTTTATTTACACATCAATTTGTTAAGGATTTCTGATAACTGCGCCCTACAAAGCGCTTTACATAAATCCCTTTCTATTACAAACAATTTTTTGCTTTAATGTCTGATGACCATAGTTCCCGGTAACGTCTAAATTGTGAGTTCAATCCAATACTCAACATCCTAATACAGATACTCAATACCTTTGGTGAACTTCACAGAATTTAATAGTCTCTCGATACAATAGATAACTTTCTGCAGACATTGTGTCAAAAGCTCTACAATGTATCAGAGATCTAATATTATCACAGATCACATATATAGAGGAATCTAATATTTTTTGTGGAAATTGAATGAATTGTCTCCAGTCCAAAATATGGATTCAATCCCTCTGGTTGGCTGATGAAAGGACGTCTTTTGAAGTTGCAAGGTGGAGGGGGGAGTATATATGACAACCGATGCAGACATGAAGCTCGATGAGTTTGTGTGAGTATGTATGGCGGCAGGGAAAGCCATTATTGAGTATCGATTATTGATTGGCTATCGGAAAAGTTGGTTGGATCGAGCCAGGCTCTACAAGTCAGTGGCTATTTTCGAGCTAATTGTGAGAAGCCAGGCACGCAGCTGGATGCCACATGGTAAATGGGTTCCCAGCTCCATTCCTTCAATAGACTATTGTAGTGGTCAGCGTTTCAAGCCACAATACCGCACGCCGTATTGGCAAGGCAGCTCTCAATTTTCAATTTCGGCATGCTCTCAATCAACAAAGAGAGTTTTTCCGCATCATTTCAACTAGAATTCCCCCCCCCCTCAAAAAAGCCTACAAAAATCTCAGAGCATATTTGTAGTGAAGACCATGAACCAACTGAAGACTGTATTGAAGACTATTATTTGAACATTTATAATTTTAGCATGTGTAGAGAAGATTCTAGACCGCGAACACAACACAAAATAAATACAAAAAGGAACTAGACTAATTCTTATTACACAAAAAATGATGTATTGATTCCTGTAATATCAATGAGGTAATATTAAGGACCACCTTGGTTCAAATAACTATAATATTACATTCATACAAGTTAATGATAGAGTCGTGAAAAATCTACAAAATAGTTACTCTCAACTGAATTCTCTCAAAAAATTCTTTTTACAAGCGTATAGAATAACATTCTTCATAAAGTTAAATGAATCAGAAGTGAATTGAATTCAAATATAAGTTTACAAATGATCAAAACAGAAGATACTCCTTAAATGTCTAAACTATTATTGTAAATCAATATGCATGTTTAGAATAGTAAGAGATCTGGAGAGGAATTGAATTCCATTTACAATATTTATATTTTTCTCTTTGTCTTATTTGTGGGTGGTAATGAGATGAGAAGCGAAGGAGATCAATAAATGTCAGGCGAGCTGAGAATCAAATACATAACAGAATCAGAAACAGTATAATATAAAGAGCAAGCGCCTCCCAACTGCATTACATCAATTTACCATCCTCTTAACAATTTGCCATGTATTAGCCCCTGCGCCCACTAAGCAACTGCTATCTGATTTCAGTCAACAACCCAGCGTTGCCAGATGACTTTGGCTGATAGGTTAGATTTCCCGAAAAACAGCCAAATGTCTTCTGGCAACATTGGGTTGCTAACTGAAATCAGATAGCAGTTGCGAAGTGGGCGCAGGGGCTTAGGTGACCTGGTTGAACAAATTTGTTGAATATAGACATGATTCAGATAGAAATTGAGATTAGTTAACACAAAACGAAAACCACAGGCAATGTCGTATTGATGAGAAACAAATCCAAAGTTTCAAAATATGAGTTGAGCGTAGATAACAAAATATTATTTTGTTTTGACTCAATATGTTTATTGAGCCTAATCAATAAATGTTATTTTTGGTCGGTTTGGGACTTTATCACGAATTAAATTTTGCAGGTGCTGCGAAGGAAATAGGCGGAGGTTACAGTACATGCACGTGGAACAAATTTTGCGCCATTGTGATGACAGCAGATGAAAGATGAGGACATCGACATGATACAGAAACGATTAATCAAATGAAATGGCGGCGAACAAGATACTCTCTCAAGAAGAGTGTTATACTTTCTAGTAGAAATTCCAAGATGATGTATCAGAAATCGCTTCAAGTAAACGTAGTAGGTTGCAACTTAGGCCTACACACATACCAGAGTTTCTATTAAAGAAGTTTATCAACTGTGTAGTCGACTGGTTTGGATAGTTCACAAAAACAAAGGTCAAAAATTGTTCGAAGTTGACAGGGATTTATTAGAGTTATTAACTAATAGAGGAGTCAATAGTTATTGATTAGGCAAAATAAGTTTTAGAAATTATAAACTTCCATAGAAATGGATGAATAGTGATAATCAGATCAATAGTCAGCAGTAATTTGAAATGAAAAGGAATAATTTGATTTGAAAATTTAAGAAATTAATACATCATTTAAAAATGAGGATATTACGTTTACGAGAAAATTACTGAAAACAAATCTTTACTACTGCTGACATTGAAATTGGAAATCGACATAATAGGCCTAATGCCTTTTCTCATTTTTGTAATAACCATTCAAAATAATACGGTGAAAAAAGATAATCAAAATAGCTATCAATGAACAAGAAACTAATACTAATACGTCGTCAAATAATAAGAATAAGTTTAATGTTATTTATAATTTTGATAACTTTCTTTAAACCTTTTTTTTCAATTTATTATTTTGAATGGTTATCACGAAAATAATTACCAATGTACAGTCAATCCATTAACAGAAAGTTTCAGCGCTACTTGTCTCAGTGATGATCCTGAAGTAGGCGATACAGTAGCGCCAGATAACCAGCAATCAATAGAATAGCTATCCTGTGTCAACACGCTAGTCAACTATTTTCTCAGTAAATAAGAATGCTACCGTCCTAGAACCCTCTTATGGCCTTCAATCTCGTTCAGCTCGACTGATCCACTCAATAAAAACATGTCATGTTGCCTTCTGAAATGAAATTTCCTCGCGAGGTAAGTAAGTGATTGAGTGAGTAATGTTTTCACTTCCACGTGATTAGAGGGAGAAAATATTGTTTTAAACCTAACGTCAACTTACAGCAGACCACTTCACATTTATTACAAGATATCGAAAAAAACAAGTGCAATTTATGATTCTTCAAGGTGCAATATTTCAACCTTTAATTAGAGTTAGCCAATGTTTCTCCATCTCATCTGATTACCAGTTTCATTTTAAAGGATTACTCTGTTATGAATAAGATCCAACCTATCCTTAATTGATAGGAATTATTTCATATTCACGATTGAAGTTGTTAGGATGACCATTTGAATTATTGAATAATTGAGGCCCCCATAAATTTATTCATTGGATATAGGCCCCAGGCTATTTCAACAATAATTGGAGAGCATTTTCGATGCATGTAACAGCTTCACCAATACAGCACATTGCGATTGTTGAGGTTTTAGAAGAGCCATGAATTGCTTCGGATATTGTCGCTCCAAGTAACTTTAATAATTTTTTTATCCGAGCCGATTGTTTCATCAGTTTTGAGAAGCATTTTTTCAATAATGATAGTTTTGATAGTTTTCCGTATCAATGCAAATCAATCAATAAATCAAAATAATTCCTCCCCAGTGTCAAAAAATATTATCTCTCTCAAAGAGAGTCAAATTATTACAGAGACTATTGTTACGACCGTCATCATTTTCTTACGATAGTCCTTATGGCCTATAACCTAAGCTCTTCTCTTGAATGGTCACTATCAGATAATGAGTGGCTTTGAGAGTTCGTGAAAGGGGTGGAGCAGCTGAAGATGTGCCCTTAGTAGGCCCAAAAGTGTCCGATCACAGGGACATCTCTTGCTTAACTCAACGGTCACGTGTACAGCCGCCTTCCACGCCACAATGCAATGCACTGAATCGTTTGGACGTGTCCCTCTGTTGGGCAAATTCCGATTGGCACCTGCTGCACCATAATTCGTCTCCGATCCATTCTTATTCTCCACAACCGACCAACCAATTTCCGCCACATCTTCCTCTCAATCTGCATGCAACAAGGTAAAGACCATTATCACAGACACGACCAGTTGCACGAAAACTGAATTCAGTTTAACCACCACAAAATGACGTCATTGCAAGCAGATCCGATTCGTTCATTGCTTCTCGTTGCATTTGTTACGTTAGACGACATCATTTTTCGGCCGTAAAATCGAATTGGATTTATCGTTGAATTGAGTTTTTGTATAACTGGCCAATAGAATAGTAACAGACCTCTATCTGTGTTATCATCAACTCTGAAGAACTCTTTCTTCAAGATTAATTTCATCCGGTGACAATACTAGTTGGATCAATTGACTTCAAGCATAATCTGTGTCGTTTTGAATTCAAGAATCCCTCAAAACTCGAACGTTTATTTGTATACATTAAGCAAGTTTTGCAACTTTAGAGTAGCTAAGTAGAGTAGCTCCTCACATCTCTTCCGCCATCACTCCTTATCTCTCCAGTCCCCCTCTCGCAATCCTCTACTCTCTTTCGTTTATCAGTGACGTGTTTATTGTTCTTTGTCATTGTTGAATTTGAAATTTAAAGAGTATGAAGAAAGGATCGCGAACGAATTAACCAAGAATATCAACTAATCTGGTCAGTTTACTTCATAATTTTTTACAATAATAAATTAAAGTCGATTCATCAATAACATTTCCAATCCTACTCAATATTAATGAATTCACATTCAGCTCCTGATCGCTAAAACCTATAATACCCTATTTTATATTGATTAGATTGAACGATGATTTTTATAAAGATTCAAGGTTCATCAAGAGATTCCAATTTAGTTTCAATTGAGGCAACTGTGCACATATTAATCTTGAAGATTCAGATGTTAGGTAGCATTAAAGCACAAATTATATAGGAACTAATGGGAGTTCTATCTATTCTGAAACGTTATCACTTGGATTTTCGATCAAGGCAAACAAAGTTATAGAGGGTTGAATGAATCTATCCTTCTCTTTTGAATGGATTCATGCTATACAGCGAGTTTCATTTGAGACGTATTCGTCAGAATTTGATTTCTGTTGGCTCGTTAAAACTGATTTATGGCTTGATGTGAACCCTTCAGCCGGGTTCGATCTGACTTATTAGGTAGGTCAAACTGGGGGAAAGTGTTAGAGGCCGGTCTTGATGAGTACGAGGAAGAGGGGGTTGATAGCCGTGCGAAGGGCTGGCACAAGAGGGGGAGGATTAGGGGGGTGGTGAGGAAAAGGAAGTGTTGTGATAAGGCGCCTTAGACAAGCGGTCAGGTATTTATAGTGGCCCGGTGATAACCACTAATGCATGGCAAGTTTGCATGCAAATCCCCCAACCCCCTCACGGGTTCTCAATCCCCTTCTTCACCCCACCACCCCTGTTGGGCTGTCGACAGACCAACAATTACTGCTGTCCTACCTTATTAATTTACCTCTAATACAGACTTCCTTATAATAAAAGTCAGGCTCTATTTTATTCACTGTGGCACTCTTTAATTTATAGCCGTTGCAAATTACCCCCGAAAGTGTGCGAGAACTCTATTTGTTTTATAAGGATTTCCTTTACTCTGCACGCTCAAGCTTCAATAATTTTCGGCGCTCGTGCTCGGAAAAACAGGGGCTCCAACAGTGATTTCAGTACTGATTACGTAGCCCTATGTCATTACAACAAATCAATATTAACTTGTATTAAATGTACTGCAACACCAAATACAAGCAAATCTGTCTAGAGTCATTTTTATCATTGAATATAGCTCAGAATCCCAATACATGGTGCTTGACGTTTATATAACTTTAGCATGTCTTCAAGTGAAGTAGTGCAACAAGGAGTCAAAACATAGATAAAGAAATAGCTGTATCCCAAAGCAAACTGAATCCACTCTGTCGAACTTGACAGTTTCTAAGCCTGCATTTTTCTAATTCGGACAACATTGAGAGAATAATAAACATATTCATCCTAAAATCAGTGACCTGAAGCAAATGTCAACTCCACTATTTCAAAGCCTGGCTGTATATTTTTCTTCAAGTCTCGATAGAAAAATATTAATGTTAGCTGTAGTTTTCAAATGAATCACGGTGCCAGGATTGAGGAAAACTTGCGGCAAATTGAGGAAAATCATCACCAACTCCCAAACAGTAATGCCTGAGTTGTAGATGAGAAAAAAAATTCAAAATATCCACCTTTCCTTGTAGGTGAGCGCTCAAACTCGCTTGTTCCAATGTTGAATGGTATTTGACAGCTGTCATGCGAGTAAACATTTAGCAAGAAAATGTTCCATTCCCTAAATATGCATAATGCGGCAGAAATTCAGACGCCATGCGCCATGCTTGGATCGTGACAGGCTAGCTCTGGTTCAGGCAGTAGGGATGCAGCTTGCATAACCAATTTGAATCCTTCATAGAAAAAACACAGGCCGTTTTGCTGTCTGTACAAAATCCTCTCCTCCCTCATAACTTCACAAAAAGTTATTTCTAGTCGGGGTTTCCCTCTTGTTTCGCTATCTGAGCTCACGCCAACGTTCCCCTTTTAAAATAAAAGGAAAATCAACCACTAGTTTTTGATACGATACAACCTCATTTCAACAATGAAGACAAAACTATCCAATCAGAGTTGTGTCCACACCGTACAATACTAAATTTATGTTGAATTCAATATTGCAATTCGTATGCAAATCTAGGATTCATGTTATGGATAAACAAACATTTTTAAAACGAAAGGAAGGAATGAATGAAAATTAGCAATAAAAATTACAGGAAAATTCCCCTTGCTATTTTCTAAAGTTTCTTGTTAACTTGTTTAGAAACTGGGCCTGTTACATAAAACCTAGAGGTCAAGTGATACAGGAGAAAGGCAGATGGACATGAATAGAACTGCAATAATTTGAAAGTACTAGTTGGAATTTGAAATTGGAAAGTTAAGATGTTTGATGGTTGATTGGGAGGAAAAGTTAAAGTTGAAAAGAAGTTGATCTTTTTCCTGGCGTACAGGACTTTAAAATTTTCATGAAACAGACCCCTGGAGCTATTTCTTGAAAGACTGTCTAACAAGAGATGCACAATAAATAATTATTCTAATCTATGTATCACTTTCAAGTACGGTATATTTGAATTGCAATACACTCTAATGATAGCTGCAGCATATGAGAGTTTCAACAATCGTTATTGGAAAAGTTTTTCACTTGCTATCAAAATGAACTTTGGATGATGATAATACGGCTGCTGACCCAATAGAGCACTCGATACATCATCATGGGGGCTTTGCTGTTGGGGCGGCAAAAATTCGACAACGTAATCCAAATTCGGCAAAGTTTTAATGGGATGAATCGAATGGAAAGCAAACAAAAAACTGGTCCGAGTGTGTGTGTTTCGATATGGAAGATCAATATGGAGTTGGAAAATGTTGGCTTCATTTCGAAACGTTTATGACGTTCTTTCTGCTTCGAACTGGGTGCGTTGAGGAGAGGAAGGGGAGAGGGGGGAATGGCGTTGCGTACACAGCACGTTCAGACGAACGGAATACGTGTTGACAGAAGCCACCGTGCGACTCTGGGATTATCGGCGAGTTGGAACTCACAACTAGACTCGACTCACTGTCAGGTAACTGCGCCGCTCTGCTTAATTGAGGCGTGTTGGCTCTACCGGCGGCGCGGCTTGTCCTCGTGACTCGCGTTCTTTTCAAACATCACTGATCGTCAAACTTTTCTGTAATCAACCAACCGGCCTCCTCACTCTCCGACACATCAAACACTGAACTGTCACAGTTTGATACACACATCAAATTGGAAATTTTCTTGTTCCTGGAACTCATCACGGATTCAGGTACGGAGAATAATTGTTTGGAATGATTCTGTATTTGTCAGAGACAATCGATTCAATCCGCAATACAATTTAACAGAGTGTATGTTAGACAGTGCCATGCACAATATTATATTATTATTATTAGCGCATGGTTTTCATCGGTGGGGAAACCCGTAGGTAGTTCCACCTCGCCATAAAACCTTATTTTCCCCTTGATAGAGAACATGGTGAACCATGGTTGGTTAAGCTAGGCGTACACCGGTTAGTCAAGATAAGACAAGACGACATTAGTCACGTTTAGTCACAGTGATTCACATATCACACCGATGCAATGACTAATCGGTGTGTGTTGCTTCATAAGCAACTATGTGAAGTACTGTGACTAATCTCGTCTTGTCTTGTCTTGACTAACCGATGTACGCCCAGCCTTATAGTTCGATAACACGTCTCACACTTTCTTTTTGAAAATGTTCTTTTTGATTTCATAAATATATAATAAAATATCATGAAAAAGGATAATAAATATATTAAGATGTTAATTTTCTGATGGAATTACATACAAAGGGAGCCATTATGTGTAACTTCATCAGAGTATGAATTTCCCAATACTCTTTATTTTAAATTGTACACTGAAATTTTTTTCATATATTCTGTAAGATTGTTTAGTAGATTGCATCATGTTCACTGATACATAATTTTAAACAATTGTATTCTTCTCAGTACATGGATACGTGATGAATTTCCATTGGAATCCAAGCATTGTTTTTGGATTGTATTCATCTTTTCATGTCCACAACTCACGCCTATCAAGTATGGCTAAGAATCATCACTCATTGTAAAGAAACAAGAATGTAACTTATAAAGTACATCAACAAATTAATGTTTATAAATCGACAAATCAATGTCAATAAACGACAATTAAAGTACCATCACTCGCAGGCCTATAACTCATACATATCTGTGAAAACTGGAACTTCACTCCACTTTTTCTCTACTTTTTTTTGTAATAGGTAACAATAATGTATTATTATTGTTCCTATCAAAAATGTATATGAGTGTACTGCGGGTTGCACAGTCTACGCCTTGTTTCTTAAGGCTCCTTTTACACCAGTCCGGGGACGGTAAGAAAATGTTAAAATATAATAAATCACATGGGTGTGATCAGGCGATTTAGTGTGAATAAACTCATTTAGATACATCAGTTATCCCACCCGACACAGGTCCGGACCGCACTGGTGTGAAAGCGTTGAACATCAGTTTAAGGCTTTAGAACTACTGTGTATGTTTCAAGATTTTCTCTAGTATTGTAATGTTTAAAAAAACTTTATACTTCCACACCATAGTTGTTGATTGGATTAAGAAGGGTTCGGTAGGATGAAGAAAGTTGGACAAGTTGGTGTTCAAAATGCTGCTTAAAGTAGGGAAGAACCTCTATCCATTCCAATGTGAATTAAGGTCTTGATGATACAAAAGTATTTGTTTCACTTTCATTCGAGTCATCTCTATAAAGAAATGGAGAATAGTAATTGTTCAAGGCAATGCAGAATACTAAGGCCTGCAATAAAAATTATAGGCCTATTATGGGCTTTACCTGGACTGTTTCGTTGGTCATAATTTATATTTTCCAACTAAGCGCCTATATGATAAGGTAAGGCCATAATATTATACTTTGAAGAGTAATATCATTACCAACTCCCATTAGGCTATTTCCTACATTCATATTTACAAGAGTTCAACATTTTGCTTTTTCGTTCAAATTGAAATATTTCCTCAAATTTATGGATAAAAAATTATACCTCCAAGTTATCTATCGGTTTTAGGGAGTACGTTGGTGAGTTTAAACTTGAATTTGGTTTCAGCTTAATTAATAATTGGATTGAACAAGAATCACAGAAATAATTAGGCTCACCGTCCACTGGAACCGTTTTCTTCGAGGTGAATGAGAATGAAACACTATAGAACAACCTTTTTTGGCAATAATTGAGAATAAACATTACTAAACTAGTTATAATAAACTATGAGTTGAAACTTGTGATAATTTGTGAATAATTCCGTTGATATTTTTATTAATTACATCAATAAATTCTTGTCTTGGGTCACATTGAGACTCATAAGAAGACTTTCTGCAAAGGAACTATTCTGCTAAATTGTAGGGCTTAATATTTTCTGAATAAAATGTAGAATGGACAAGATTTTTAGCAGACCTTCTACAAAGGAACTAACTATTCGAGGAAATTTTAGGGATTAATACTTTCTGAATAAAATGTAGAATAGTCACTGAGAAGATAAAAATCTAAACGATAGGGATTTTGCAATTTTACCGATTCAACAAACAAACTTTTTCAAAGCTAATATTTTTGTACGGAAAATATTGCAAAGACGTGAAGCCAAGCAGATTTCAAAGCACAAAGAAATAAGCTCTTTCTCGAACGAGTAGAGTACTCAAGCAAAGATGAAAACACTGTCAGAGATGATGGAATCGACTTATTAACTTTTACAAAACAAACTCTCGATGAAGTTATCCATTGGAAAGTTTTCAAAGGACGAGAAAAGTTTCTCTCATGTCTATCCCATTTTTCGTTCTGCACAACTGAGCAGTAGCACAGCAAAAATCACGCGCCCCAGTGATGAAATCATCAGAAGATACTGAAATAATTGAAGTTTTCGAGAACACTGTTCACTAGTTGATTAGCAAGACACATCGATCATTAAAAGTCAACTGGAAACCTGAGTATGATGGCGCGGTTTCACGATACCAGTAGACGTGTAGGTTACTGTCAGAAAGGTTAGTCGTTATGATCTTCCACTCTATACAAACAAATGGGGCAATGCACACCAGTCAGGGTGCATTGCCCTATTTGTTCGTATAGAGTGGATGATCATATGACCAACCTTCCTGCCAGTAACCTACACGTCTACTGGTATCGTGAAACCGCGCCATAACAAGAACAATAGACAGGATACAACTCTCCACCAAAATAACTCAGCACATTATAATGCTACTAATCCATAAATACCACCTCTCCATTTCATATAATATCCATATCATATCACCTCTTTCTATCCGAAAGTATAAGTAGCCAACGTAAATAGGAGAAACGTGAATTTTCTCAGTTCTTATTAAAAATTTACAAATAATAGAGCAATAAGAAAGAATTAGGTCTTAGATTTATACTGTGAAACATTGTCCAATTGATTAAGGCTAAAAATAAGATAACTTAATTGAAAAGGAAGAGCAAAATCATTCAATCTTCATAAAATTGGCGAATACTTGTATAGATCTTTCATTATCTAAACTGCTGTTTCAAAGATAATCCTTGTCTCTCACATTAGCCATTACTTTTCCCAATTAAGTTCGAAAATTGTGCTAGACAAGTTTAAGAATAATAGTAAAAAAAATTTATTTGAACGCTGTTATAATCGAGGAATGCGTTCAGGTTTACTATTAACTGAAGCTTTGGTTAGTATAGATATAGATAAAGTATATGTTACTACTGAGAACTCAACTAAATTAAAATTATAGCTTTGACTTGTGTACTTAAGAGTACATTCACAAAGCTTATTGCATTGCAAGCGCTTGTCAATAGTAGCTGTATCCAGTGCGTGCGTTTAGACAGCTACATCAGCAAGCGCTTGAAACCAGTTTTTTTTGTGTTTGCACCCTAAAACTACAAATCTCATGTTCTGATTAGATTGAAATAATTTTCCTTTTCCTCAGTTCATTTTTGAATTCAAATAGATGTTAACATTCGAATAGATTAATGAACATTAACTAACGAGTGAAAAGCTGTTATCGTCTATTTGATGGATAAAAGTGGCATGTGCGAACTGGAGCATAATCTGATATATACCCGGTTGTGAGATCTTACCCATCCATCTCCTGGTTGTTTTTTCAACACCTGGTATCTTCTCCATCATATTTCCTGCCAAGTATGACGAACTCACCCCTCCTAATGTAATATTTAGGAAGATACTCAATAACTTTACTCAGCGAAAAAGTAATTGATGGAAAGTAGGGACCGAGTCAGCAACAATCGTCCTGAGTAAACAATCATAAGTGAATTCAAATATTGTGATAAATTTGAATGATTGCAACTCTCGAAACATTCGAAAATGAATTAAAACATTCAAAAACTCAGACAATTCCCATACACAAGCAATAAATTGATCAACCTAATATCCAAAACAAATTGAATCACAAAATCTAGTATTAAAAAAATAGCAGAATAGATAAAATCAATAAATATCTCTCGATTCATACGCACATAGTAATATACTATTACAAATTATCATTTTCTCATTAATATTATTCTCAAATTAGCGTCAAGTATTTGTTTTATAGCCGCAAACCTTGTCATGCAAAATTTAATAGCACTGCGTCCGTATAATACTTGATACATTTTTCCAATTATTTTATTCATGTATAGTATTTTCTCATTGATACTCGTTGGCAGCACACAAAATTCGATTTTGCAGGCAACGTCTATTATGTTACTTGAGTTTGAGTTGAGTTTTATACCATCCTCCTATAATTTTGTTCGCATCACTAGTTTTAAGGAAATTTACGATCACGAAATTATTGATTTTCGTCAATGTATATAGTTGGTAAATGGATAATGCTCTAGTGAGTACTAGTGGTACAATTTAAAGTGGTTCCAACTTTCGGAAACAAGTTTAATTGATAAGGACATCATAAGATCAATCAGACACAAGCATGCAGCCATGCATCGGATTACGAGTCGCAATTACCAGCACGAATAGGCTTTTGCGGTTGTTTTTGATGAGCTAATTACGACAAAGTTCAGTGATTGTGTTGTGGATCCACATTCAAGTAGGTTTGTGCATGCAATCCATGCTCACGACCAATAATCGGCGAGCTCTTTACTTGGCACTTGTGAATTGTTCAGGAGATCGCATGCACTTACTATAATCACGGCAGAACATATCTGCAATACGGTAGACAGCAGTGAATAGTACAGTGCTAACACCTGATTTTCTGTGGAAACCGAAATCCAACCCAGGAGAATATTTGGCTGAAAAACGAACGATAAAGACAAAACATGAAGATTTCATCTGAATGTAGCTATGGTGTACTGTACATGGTTGAAGCTTGATCGAGATCCTGGGTTCTGTAGCAGATGAGTGAAAGATAAAATGAGAAGGAAAGAAATGCTCAGCTTTCCTTCTGTAACGACTGTGCTCATCAACGGCACTGATTTATTGTTGCAATTTGATACGGAAGTCAAAAACGTTCAAAGAAAAAACGCCTGTAACAGTCTTGTTTATAAGAAAGAGTTGAATATCTGGCTCAATTCCTATTGTACTCTCCGAAGATTCACGTTTTTACTTGAATTACACACATATTGTTTTCTTTTGAAACATGCATTTTTACTTGTAATATTCTCACAGATGATCACAACAACTATGTTACAACATGATATATGCTTGAATTTCGTCAAGCTTCATCTTTATGGTACCTAAATAATTCTTTTCAATTTCTATCACAATTTCTTCTTGAAACAGTTATACCTACAAATTTCATGAGGGCATTCTTTTTCAAATGAAAGAAAGACAGTATGTGAGCTTATTACAATATGTTGCCTAAACACGATTTTTAACGATGTTAACTAACCACTGTATCTCATTGCATTGTATCTATACAATGCATTTTGTATTGTTTAAAAATGGTGTATCAAGTAAATCAAATGAATCTTCTTATAGGAATGAATCTTCTAATCTTCCTATTACAAAAAATTGGCATAGATGCGGTTTAATAATGGTCATGTTACATAAGAAAAATTTTACAGCTAATAATACTTTATTATTATAGTGTGATAGCTACTATTATCCAAGCGACATTGAACAATTCATCCGCATACTACCATGATGGAATGATTTAGACCTAAACGAGTGCTGACAAATGGCCAAACCAATAAATTTCAGCTAAGCTTATCCATCCAATTCTCTATTCAGATAAAATACTTTGCACCCGCGATTAATGAAGTGAGAAGTGGATTTCTCTCAACTGCGATGAAATTTCCAGCACTTGATATGCAAGAGTGAAATGAATTGAAGATCTCAAAACAGGCGGGGGCGTCTCTTGAAAAGTTACGAAGTTAGCAACTCCTTGACGAACTTCTCGAGATGATTGAAAATGTTTGTCAGTTGCTGTCGCGAAGAAGAAAAGTCAGTGAGTTCAGTCGTTATCGAGCAAAACACCGTTTATAACTACTATCTGTTTAGTATTTAAGCGAGGAAAGTTGATGGACAGTTAGTCGAAGATGAACAGTTTTTCAAATTCTTTTGACTAGCTACTGCTACAGAATAATTGTTTCAGAATATTACATTTATTGTAGCAATCATATTCTTCAAGTTTAAGAAAGTTATGAGTTGTTTCGATAATTCTAGTTTGCGAGCTCTTCTAATAAGACCTGTGTATAAAATGTGTACCAGTACCAATTCAAATTTGTAATTTCAAAGAGTATTATTTGGACGTTCTATGGATAAAAATTTATCGAACGAAACTGCTTTTTATCAGTTACAACAATAATTTAGCTTAGAAGAGATCACACGTCCAGAGTAGTTAAAAACTAATACTAATCTGATTTAGATAACATTCTAAGAGACAGATAACATCGTAAGAAGAGACCGAGAAGCACGATAATGTACATCAAATTACAGTTTAATCAATATTTATTGATTATTGTTTTTTTTATTCAAGGTAGATCTTGGTGTACCCATAGTATCAACAAAATATAATACAAATCAATGTAGTAAGTTAATACAACTCATTCTTCATTATAGCCCAACAAAATTGTCCACTAAAGTAGGGTCCACCCTGCACGAAATGGGGTAGTATGTTTCTTTTTTTAATGTTGTATGTGATAGTCCTGGAATGTTAAATCCAAGTTTTCGACCTCGGCCAATTTCCGGATCATCTCCAAAAACCGTAAAAAATGGCGCAATTTTGTAATTTTTTATGTTCGGCCAATTTTGACCCCGAAGCATCACTTTCTCATATAGGAGACCCAACATAGTTTCGAAAGTGAATTAAATTACCAAAAATTTTAGACCAAAATGGTTATTGTAGACCCACTAAAGTTCGAATAAAACTAGTTGTCACTTGGCCTGGTGCTCAAGAACCACCTACTAGAATCGTTTTTGTCAGAAAGTCCGATGTCCGAACAGCTGACCATTTGATTCAATGTTAGTATTTCAGATGATCGGTAGTTTTCTGACAAAAACAGTTCTAGTGAGTGGTTCTTGAGCACCAGGCCAAGTGACAACTTGTTTTATTCAAACTTATATTTTGCGAGATATAGCTCTTCAATAGTCAAGAATGCTAGTAAATTTCAAGCGTTTTCTCGCCAATTCCAGCAGGAATCACGTGAAATCGCAAGAAACCATGTGAAATCACGAGAAATGTACTAGAATTTATGGAAAATTTGATGAACGTTTCCGCCATTTTTTTATGTTTTTGGAGATGGTTTTTGGGAGGTTGCCGAGGTCGAAAACTTGAATTTAAACATTCCAGGACTATCAGATACAACATGAAAAAAGAAACCACTACCCTATTTTATTTAAGGTGAAATTTATACTATTTTACTAGTCTAAAATATATTCACTCTCCAAATACTGGGCCGGGACCAAGGAGAGGATAATATTATGAACGTGAAATGGAAAAGTGAACAGATGAGGGAGAAGGGAGAAATAAATGAGAAAAGGGCAAACGAGAAATGTCCGCTAACAAAAACAAAGAATCGATGAAGATGTATTAAGAGGGAAACTCCGGATTGGTTTCAATATATTGGCAGAAGGGAGGGGGAGAAGTGCCTTTTTGGCATGTTGAAACAAGTCATAAATCAAGCTAAGGTAATGAGCAGGGTAGAATGAGACAGATAACAAGGCATGCGGCCACCGGCTGCGGCTGTGTGAAACCTGTTCGAAAGATTTCCACCGTAAATATATCGACGACATAAATCTCGTAAATAATATCACTAAAACGCCGCAACCCAACTTTCTGCGCTACTGCTCCATGCTTAGGCAAAACTCAAACATGTGCAACATTCACAATTCAGAATAAATCTCACACTTGTGTCAATATGCAAATAGAAGGCAAGCAAAAATATTCAATTTCAATAAGTTATGGAATCGTCTGGAAGTTGGGGTTACAAATTTATATGGATTTGAAAGTGGAAATTGTAGGGTTGTTTGAGGAATCACAAATACTCTGCAATCAAAAAAGAGATTGAATATACCTATTCAGTATTATCTTGTAGATGTATTGCTATACAATCAGTATTGTTTCATCGTATGTAATTGGAATATAGCCATTCAATCTTCTATGTATTTTTAAATATGTATATCTATTCAAAACTGTACATGAATGTAAAGACAGCAACAAAGAAGGAATAAATGGGGATAATATTTGAAATGATAAAGAATCCAAGAGTAGGAAAAATTGATTATTATGGTATGATATACAATTTATTTCTGATATCCGAGTACAATTAGAGTCTGGATTTGTATGAAGGAGGCGGTTTTTGCGAAGCGCTGGAGAAGAAGGTTTTCAATTGGACGCTATATTCCAACTGATAACCATGGAAATGTTACTAATTATCAGAAAATCTCAAGAATGATTGTCGTACCTTCAAATTTTCATTTATAAAGTTGAAAAATATGAGAAAAAAATTTTTTTTTTCAAAAAGGCAACCATTGTTTAGATGTTTCTGAACAATTTGGTAGCATTACAATGTAAAACTAGGTGAAGGAGTGGATTTGACTAGTGTGAGTTTCTAATAACTATTGAATAGTCAACACGTGAACAGTCAATAGTTGTCTAGTTCTGGTCTAGACAACAATAATATTGTAATATACTATTACAGACCTAATTACAATAGCTAGCCAAGCTTATAATAACAATCAATACACCAATCTGTTGGTGTAATTGGATGGTAGTGCTATTCGAGTAGCTATAGGTTATGAATTACTTCCATGTTATGAATCAAATTCGATAGGTCATCTAACACAGGATGTACCGCCTGATGGGTACCGAGAGTCCCTGATTACAAGACTCGGTCACACTATAGTCTCGATTCAATCAGAACACCAACCTAGATGGAGAAGCACTTAGGCGTGATGAAAAAACAATCAAATTTCGAGGTTGTTTAGTTGGTAGTGTATAGTGTTCTTATCCCAATGGATACATCATAAGTTACCATCTCGAATTAAACTTATTCCAATAATGGAAAGGCCAATCATTGAGATGAAACATCCTAGGTGAATCTGATTAGTGTCGAATTTGTTCTCAATTCCCAAATTGACTTGAACTATGTTGTTTTGAGCCGTAATTTTAGCGGGAGACCGTAAATAAAAAAGTGGTGCTCTTCCAAAATATTTTCAGCGAATTACACAAAAGGCAATTCAATTTAACCACCGTAAAATGACAAAATAGCAATTAAATTTGACGCAACCAATACAATTAAATCCTAGTATATAGTCAATCATTACTACTAATCTTATTAATCCTTATAAATATTCTTCTAGTCACTAGTGTGGAAGGTCAATAAGCAAACCTTTAACCTATAAAAAAATTGGCAATAAAAAATCGGTAGGCTTCGTGATTGTGCCTACTAGGTAGATGAAACTAGGTAAATGAGAGTAATTCTACAGATGTTTAATGCATATGTTTATACTTGAAATCCTACTCATAAATAAAAACAAACTTGAAATTTTACTTGAAATCCAATTAAAGAGCATAGGAATGGTTCAAACATGTACTTGAAAAACCAAATAAAAGCAATTCCTTAAAAAATATAATATTTCCTTGGCATTCTGGAAATGAGAGGCCTATTGGCCTATTATAAAAACGTAAATGCTTATAGTGCCCTTACACTAGTAAAAATACTGTCAATAATATTGAAGAACGATATTGACAATACTGGTTTGTAATATCTAGAAATCCAGTCATCAATCCATCAGTATTATCTTTTCGTCTCAATATTATTGTCAGTACTAACAATCGTGGTTAAGTGGTAGAGTGGACATCATTGTCCAAACTTCGCCACGTGAGTAAAATAAAGAAGTTATTCTATTATATACTAACAAATATTGACAGTATTTTTATTAATGTAAGAGCCCTATCATTGGCCTCGTGAAAATGCTTCTACTGTTATTTAGTTATGTTATGATTTTTACTTTTGAAAATGGATTGGAAGTGAGCCTAACAGACATGTAGCAATAATATTAAAAGTAATAAAACTTTCAATTTAGATGAATATGCAGGAATTCAGTGTTACCTCTTAGCTCCAATATGGATAAACCTTTTTTGAAAAACTCCTTTCTCTTTTTTATATAATTTTAATGCTTTGTGTCATAAAGTTTATAAAAGTATGTTTTATTTTAGTACTAAACAAAATATCGTGAACAAAAATCCTTATAAAATTATTATTGAATCTTACCATCTTAAAGACTCAGTTATTTCCTTGGGTTAGTTTACACATACTGCGTAAAATTTTACTCTCTTTGAACTCTAAATAATAATTATTATTTTCAAAAAGTCTTTTTGTAATTTACAATAAGATTCAACTCCACAAAAAAAATCATAAATACCCAGGACCTGGGTATTAATGTCAATCATGCCCAGATAAGTGAAATTCTATTTGAGACTTTATGAAAAATTGTTGAATACAGTTTATTGTCATTTTACTATCCTTTAGTAATTGCAAAAAGAGAACTCAATCTTATCTAAATTCAATAGAAATTGAAAATACCCAGTTTTTGGGTATTTACCCGGGCCTGGGGTAAATACCCAATTTATATTTACCTTCCCACTGGGTATTTACCCGGCCCACATTACTTGTTGTAGGGAAATACAAATTATTTGATTTCAATTTTGGTACAATTCTGTAATGTAAAATGGCTTTGGGTCGTTGATGGTATGAAAATCTAGAAGTGATGTACAGCAGTAGTTTCCCCTGATAATTTGACAACAAAACTTCCTAAACGGAGGATCACGTCAATTCTCAGAACTATCATGATATGCGCACGTCAAATCGTTTTGCTGGCCTAATAACCGGGCCCCCGAAAAAGGAATCAAAGTTTGTGTGAAGCCAGTTTTGGATTTAGAGGCGCCAAGTTTTGCGAGAGATCAATATGGCGCAACGTGGATGGCCGGTCGATGGGGAGTCTGTCACGCAATGCAGTGCTACCGCAAGAAAAACGTCAGATAAACTGCTCAATACGCACCCATCGCTTGACACATCCTGGACACAGCAGTAGTCACACTTGGCTAGCAACTCAGCAAAAGAAACTGAGACGGAACTGTCGGCTACTGGTTGACAGCAATGATCTTTAAACAGCTATTGAATAAAAAGTTGACCGCAATGTTTTTGAAGCTATAGGGGATGGATGTGTCATACTTTCACCAGTAGCTATTGTTACTATCATATTTTATAATATACCAATGATAATCAATGTATCATTTTAATACAATAATGATGTACCGGTACCGTGTATATAGCCTAATAAAAAATGAATAAAATATGATGAATGAATAATATAAATAATGATCAATATTATTGATGTCATTTCAATAAACCTTCCCTGTCGTATTTTATTAGTATGTTTGGCATCTCTTTTCTTTTGTCATCTCTTTCTATTCCATTTTCACCCTCTGATACTCTCGCTCTCTTTCATCTCCTTGGAATTTTTTTAGAATCTCTTTATTATTTTTTCCTTGACAGTTCATTAAGGTTTTTATTTATGTATAATATTAGCAACTCTTACCTGCGCACAGGATGTTTCCTTGCGTTAAATAGATTTTGTAATATTTGAACGTTTTTTTCTGTCCTGATTATTCTGTGAAGATCTAAATAAAAGTATGAAACCAATAGCTATGCCTATGTCCACACTTGGTCGACTTTCGTTGCTTGCTTTCGTCTTGCTCTTCTTTCTTGCTTGTAGGATTCTTTGAAGCCTATTGAAATTAGACGGGAGAACGCCTAAAGGTGGGTTTTCGTGAGTGAGTGCCGCAGCGGAGCCCGACCCAGCGTTGCCAGATGCACCTTAACATGCAGTGCTGCACGGCATGCGTCATGTGCTGCACAGCATACGCTATGCTGCAAAATCGACCAAGCGTGGACATTGGGAATAATGATCAATATTATTGATATCATTTCTATATCAATTTATCAATGATGATGATGATACAATATTATTGACTAATCATTGGTTCATAATAGACTATTAAGTTAAAAATGTTGATAATTTAATTATTTTATCATTATAATGGAAAATTATGAATAAATTATTAATAGGTAGGCCTACAAGTTATGAAATAACCAATTCTCGTCCTTCGGAGAAGATGTTAAGCCGTCGGTCCCAGCTGCATAAAAAAGTAGTTGACATCTCTCAACATCACCCCTCCCATTACCCAAGCACAAGCCTAGAGCTCATGTGGGCATCACCATCACAAAAAAATTATTGATGAAAAAAATAGTAAACTAATAATGATCACTATTACTTGTAAAATTTGTCACAAATCAATGCTAGATACAAAAATTTCTAATTGAGACAGACATACATAGCTGTTAAATTTTGCTACAATATTATTCTACAATAAATCAAATATTGCTTCATGTTATTGTAGTTGTATCATTACAAATGTACATAAATGTACCGCATCATTCATTACGAAAGATTAGTAATATCACTAGGAAAAATTATAACCTTTGATGAAAATAGCATGTGCAATAAACATAAAGGTGTATTGCATTATAATGTTAAAACATGCAAAATGTGCAATACTGTCAGGCGCAAAAATGAGAGGAATATTAAGTGAATATTGATGAAAATAGATGGACAAGGCAAAGTAAAGAATGAATTAGTCAACACTAAACTACCTTGTTATTTAGTGAATTATTTACTCAGATTATGAGGAAATTTGATTAGACAAGCACTATAGATAATGTATAGGCCTAGTATAAAACAATAAAATAGAATAGAAAACAAACAATCATATAGAAACAAAAATAATCAAACTAAAGAAGCTTGGGAAATAAGTAGGAACAAAGAAATTCAGTTTACTCAGAATTTAGGAGAAAATAAAATCTTTATATAAAATAGGCGAACATGTTTTTTTGTGATCAGAACTCCTCGGTGGTTTCTCAACCGATTTTGTTCGATCACATCTCATTTGAAAGATCTCATTGAGTACATGTTTGATAAGGTCTAAAATTTTGAAAAAAGTCATCTTAGACATGAGGAACAAAGTTTCACTTTTTGCCACTGCTTTAACATAGCAGTGGCAAAAACTGAGGGGAATAGGAGGAGAGTGAAGAAACGAAAGGAGATTAAAAGAGGAAAGAAGAGGAGATAAGAGGAGGAGACGATTGGACAGGAAAGGAGAGGAGGAGAAGAGGAAGAGGATTGAAAACTATTTCACACGGTTCAATAGTTGCAGTTTTCTGCGACCAGGGATGTCCTAGTAATCGAAAATTGGTTAGCTGAGTTTTCACTTTGTTGGCTTTGCCAAAAGCCAGTAGCAGCCACAGGAAAGCAGTTGGATTGGTGGTCGTGCCCGCATCTAATCGCTCAGATAAGATAAGACACGTGCACCTGCTACTCCCGTTGTAAGTGTGACCACTTTCGAGGCCTTCTCCACTGAATATCATTTATGAGAATTGAAATCGCTTCCCGGTGGTTTGGAGCCCACCTCAATCTGTAGGTCCATCATCATTCTTCCCATTGCCCACGCACAAGCCAAGAGCTTATGTGGGCATTACCACAGCAGAACAAAGTGTGAATGCTGTTTATTTGGAAGTCAGTGCTAGAATTTTATAGGGAGTTCCTCCATTTATATAGATTGTATCCAAAGATTTTCCATTTCCTATCTTTTTAGAATTTTAAATAGTCTTTGTTATGAACGATCTACATTCTTTTTGTTCTCCACACCTCGATTATTTTACTTCTGTAATAATGATGAATATAGTCAACTGTACTACCACAAACTACACTTGCACAAGTCATGCCAATTTTCTATGACAATTCCATCTCTTTCACTCTAATATTCTATGACAAATTCTACAAATTTTCTACTACCTATTCCACTTCTACGATTAAAATATCGTAATTACCTTATCATTTTTTATCTCCTCAACTTCCATCTCGTCAAGGACGTCTTCGGTATCCGAGTAAGTTTTCTTGAGCACAACATTGGACGTTTCAAAAGACGAACAGCACTGTATAATCACCGCCCGACAATTATTCGACACTTCTTCAAGACCTATGTAATTTCTATTCGGCAATTTAACTTTTAAACGCGTATACTCATCATCTGACAACTCCTCCTCACACTCACTATCAGCAAAAACCTTCTTTTTACTTTTTTTCTTCCTAACTCTATCAGTGGTTGTTTTGCGCGAAACCGCCTCTTCAATTTCTTTCCAATTATTTTTAAGAACAGCCACCGCTTTACCAACATCTTCATACTTGTTTCTTTCTAATCTAAGGGTATCATCACATTTTAAATCAGGGATTTCCGAATCGAGACCTTTTTCATCAGGTACTACTGAATCAGAAATTGATTTCCCTTCAATTGATTCTGAGGCAGCTGCCGCATCAAGAGAACTGGAATCACTGCTTTCTAGTGCTTTAGTTGCACCTTCCATTGATACAGCTCTGAATAGAAAATTGGGGAAACTAATAGACCGATGAGAGGACAACTTGATAGGTGATTTTTTGAGAAGCGAAATATTTATGGGAATACACTGATTCTGCACACGCGTATAGTAAACACGAAAGACTGATGTTGGTAACTGAAACAAAACAATAAAATGTTATTAAAGTAAACATTTACACAAAAATATAACTTTATTTATATACTGTACTTGAAATTGAATTTTAATCTATTCTAAAAATTAGATAATTTTATCATCAGAAACCAATATATGTTAATGTGTAGACCAAAAAATTAATATTTTATAATTGAATATTATCAGGATTAAGCAACCAAACTCAGAGTGCTTTGTTTGACTTTACTCTTATTGGCTGATTAAATCATTTTAGATTTGAAGTCAGGAACTGTATTCTATACAAACACTGTGGATAGAATTGGAGAATCCAAGTGACAAGGTACTATGATAGCTTAATTCACTTGAAACTTTGAAACCCCATTTTAAAGACAATTCTTTGAATGTTACAGAATATCTCAATAATTAAGTTACATATAATTTTGTTACACGAAAATATAACTTTATTTATATACTGTACTTCAAATTGAATTTAAATCTATCTTAAAAATTACGGTATATAATTTTATTACTTGAATCTAAAAGCAATATAATTATGTTATATGTTAATGTGTAGATTAAAAAATAAATTAAATATTATCAGGATTAAGCCACCGAACTCAGAGTGCTTTGTTTGACTTTACTCTTATTGGCTGATTAAATAATTTTAGATTTGAAGTCAGGAACTGTATTCTATACAAACACTGTGGATAGAATTGGAGAATCCAAGTGACAAGGTACTATGATAGCTTAATTCACTTGAAACTTTGAAACCCCATTTTAAAGACAATTCTTTGAATGTTACAGAATATCTCAATAATTAAGTTACATAACATGTAACATAATTTAACATAAGTTACATGAAAAACAAGCGTTGAATTCAATTTTACTCTTTGCATAGTTGATTTTATAAACATTATCAAACAATTTTTACTAGTTCTACTACCTCAATGAAGACTACAAATAAATGCCACTCAAAGCTAAAACAATTCACTTGAATGATGTTCAATTTACTAGATAAAAAAATTATAAAAATTTGTTAAAGCTCAATTTTACTGTTTACCACACTTCATTTAAATGAAGGTATAAACAATGTTCACCAATAAATGACCAATAAAATTTTTCACTTGACAGGACTATCGACAAGAATCATTCATGATAATCTTTCAAGAAAGGCATGCAATTCAAACAAGACAACTAAACCTAATTTGTAATATTGAAGCTTGAAAGAAGCAGGAGTAGAAAATATTTTTAATTGAATCCAACCTGCGACTGAAATGTTTTGTTTGAAAGCAATTTAAGAACTAGAAATTATCAAGAAACAATGAAGTGCTGAATCTTTGAGCTCTTGAGAAGTCAAAATAGGCTATCTTATAATATAAGAATTCACGATTAAATGTTCTATAACTTGACAATTGTTCATGTTTTATAGGTAAGAGATAAATTAATAATACCTTTTTGGAACTTATTCCAGAAATAAAAACAATTCCTCTACTAAAACAAACGTAGTTTTGATAAAATCGCGACACGAGAACCGGCATTTAGGTTAGGTCCGTTTATGGTTTATCACCTCTCGACAGTGAACGTATCGATATTTTAACTGTCGAGTTCCAGTAAATCCAGCTATCGATAGGAAAATGCTAACCGCTCAATTCAAACCTTTGATGGCTTCAGAGACAGGAATGGAATTCTCTGATAAACTGTTTTGTTAGGGATAGAAACATTTCAGAAATCAAGCAGATCCTACCAATAATGCAAAACAAGTATTTTGATACAATAACCACAGTGTTTCGGCAAAAAAACTCGGTTTTAAAATCAAATTTGAAATTTGCTGAATATTAACAATAATGATGATAGAATAATCTATTATTCATTTGAAATACTCATTATCTCATTATTCAATTCAAAAATAGTAAAATATGAATAACTACTACAATGTCACCTTCACTACTACAAAAACATTACAATAATTTCAATACCTTGAACAAGATAATAATCTTCCATGTTACCCCTCAGCTTAATCCCTGAATCTCATATCAACTTCGCAAAAGTTCGAGGGTCTTATGAGCATCATTTATAGAAAAGAACTTCTGAGTACCTATCAATTTGAGCTTCTAAAATTATCATCATTATAAAATAAATGCATCAGTGTGGTATTGCAATCAAAATAATTAAAGATTTCAATCAATTTCCGATGTTTTGATTGCTTGCTGATATTGACCTTCCAAAATGTGATAAAGACAGCCAGAAGCCTTTATCAATGAGAAGCTCTATCGTCATCGTCGCAGCGGATAGAAACAAAGTGTTTTTCATCATGGCAGCAATCTTTCAGCAGTCTGACCTCTTATTACTCCAGATAACTCTCTCTCTCTTTTAGATATCAAATTGTAATAAATTCTCAACATTTTACAACCGATTACATAAGGGATATTCAAGTACAAATTGATGAACATAATATTTAAAAATGAATCTCTCTTAAAGCAAGTGACACTAATCTGAGTGAGCTGACAGTCATTCAGTGGCAGATTAACAGCAGGATGGCTTTAAAATGTTTGAATTTGAATAATATAAATAGTGCTATAAAAGATACAGAATTTCCTGTTACAAGAATTAATAAACTTGCAGCAGAAACCGAGAATAACATTAAAAAGGTAAATAAATTAGTTTATTATATTTAAAGTTCAGAAAATGTATTTATTTATTTGTAAATTATTATATTGTAAATAGGATATTACAATTATCATAATTTAAAATATTTCAGTGCTTACGGTACGGTACCTGGTAGTGGATTGAAGATTCTGATTGGCTTTACTAATCTTACAGCAAAATCAATATACAGGTGTATACTTTTCAAACAATTATACACTTATTATATTGTGGGCGTTACTAGTTGAAACATTTTTACAGGATGAAGGTTGAATTTCTTATGTATAGAGAATAATATTATACAGTGCAGTGATAGTGATAAAATAATGAATTATACAGAAGAATATCGGTAATCGTCATACGCATATAAGATGAAAGTTTGCAATAGCAATTTTGTGATACAAGCGTTCAGAAAAATTATAAAAAGTCTCTTCATATTAGCATATTTCACAAACCATTTCTTAATAAAGACTTGATGAATTTTCGATTATAATATTTGATAGCTGTACTGACGAGTCTACACATATCTTTATTCAATCGAGAATTAATTGTTTTCAATATTCTACTCTTAACTTTTCGCAAGTAAAACTCCAAAGTTTCAAGTTTATCTCCAAAGTAGATATTCATTATTTAGAAAACCATACTTAAGTTTTAATGCTCATGGCATCATCATCATCAGTGGTTGAGCCTAAACTGATGATGGGTTTTCTAAATAATAAATATCTAATGTGGAATAGACAAAATTTGTTTTCATTTATCTCCAAAGTTTAAATCTAAAGTTCTTTTACATTCGAGAGAAACCTTGATTATTGTACTAGCCAAACTCTTTGAAGGAATAATAGGACTAGTTGAAAAACATAAGCTAATTTACTATTCTCATAACACTTCTTAGGGAACCCATGAATATGACTTCGAAGAGATCATAAGGGCTGACATTGGCATAGCACAAGACCCCGACCATGGATCAATCACATTTGCCAGACAAGTAAGTATTTTCATAACTTTGGTAAAACAATGAATGAAAATTCAAATCCTTATCCTTTATTGAACAGGAATCAATCACATTTATTAGACAAATTAGTATTTTCACAACAATGAGTGCGAATTTGACAAAATCGTTTTCTTTATTCTAATGATGGAGAGGTTTGTTTCACAATTTAAACATAAATTCTACAAATTTTATTAAAATATTTTATTGCGATTCTCGAAACTTTATTATCATCATCAAGAATTCAATGAGTAACAAAGTTACCTTCCTGTGTTCGGTCACCAACCTGAAACTGATTCATCATAAATTATACTACCCACAACACACGTGGAGCCTGAAGAGTATAATATTGGTCATCACACTCAGCAAAAAACTGAGTAAAATGATTCGAACATCAGACATAATCACTTAACAATAGCAATAGTTCTATAACAAGTGGAATTCCTCTTCATTGGCGAGTTTTAGTACCTCTTCACAACCAACTCGAAATATGATTAAAATTAAGTGATCTTGAATAAATCAAGTGGGCTCATTGAGAGCATTTTTGTGCCAAATATAACATTAAAATTTCACTTTCCAGAATAAAACGTTTTGCAAAAATCGATCAAATATTATTATTTTTTCATCTCAGATAATAATCTATTTAAATCAATTTTTGACATAGGTGATGGCTTTGTTATGCTTACCTTCATTGAGAAACGATCCAATGTTTCCATCAGATGTCAAATCACGTGTCGAAGAACTCCTAAATGAATGTTGTGGAAGGAGTTTAGGTGAGATGACTTTAGAATAAATAAACTGAGCTCTTCATAAAATTTTAATCCACCTCCTCCTTACAGTAGTGAATTTACTTATTTATTTGTTTACAAAGGCAACTTTGAACAAGTATTTTAAGCCTAGGTGATAGTGAGGGGGTGATTGCGTTGATACAGATTTATCTATTACGATGATGCTATGTACTTGTAATTGTAATAAATGTTTGCGGCAATTAAGGAATCTTGTAGACCTATAAAAATCAATCTTATTTTTATTGAACATTTTTGTGTCCTGTATCTACCTCAAACTTTCAAAGAGCCCCGTAGCGTTTTGACAACGTTTCTTTATTGTCAGAGAGAACAATAGTTGGGCTATATTGCAATACTTATTGAATTGTTGCAATATCTCATTTCAATCCATCTTAATATTTTGTTTTATAGAGATAGTTTCTATGAAGTTACTTATGTAGTATATTATAGGAGCTGTGATAGTAGATGATGAAGTGTATTTTTGAGCATATGTATTATATATTCCAAAAGTATTTAGTTGCTTAAATTTTTTTCGCTTTCTACAGAAATTTTAAATTATAAGCAGGTCCGGGAAATTTACACGTTTAGGGAATTTGAGTGACAACAAAACTTTAATAGCCTATTGAAAAGTAATCAGATTCAATCAAACCTATAACTGAGTTTAGCCTTCAACGTTTTACTTGAAAAAGTTTCTCATTTCTTCTATGTTGATCATGATTAATAAAGATTATTGAATTCTATGTTTGAAGGTTCTTATGGGGAGGCACTTGGGATGGAAGGAATAAGAAAGCATGTGGCAGAATTCATCGAGAAACGCGATGGTCATCCATGTAACTATGAGAATATCTACCTTGGTTCTGGTTCTTATTATATTCTCAAGGTGAAGTACCGTAGGCCTACCTACTTTGAAAGTTTTGAACACATTTAATTTTTACTCCTACTATGTAAATATTGATTCGGCCAACAATTGATTGGCCGAAGCCGAAATAATAACTATTTAAATATAGGTGATCTACAGATCAATTACATTCTGATATTAAACGTTACAAGAGCTAAAGTACCTACATTAACTTATTTGAGATTGATAAGATACGGTATATCTGAGAGGACAGTACAAAGATTAATGGAAGTATTGAGACAAGCTGCCAACTCAATTAGCTGCCAACTCAATTAGCCTACTATTAAAATGAGCTCTATAGGAATCATAAACACATTAGGTAATATTTAGATGTAATAGAAGATACCGTACGGTATCTATTTGTGAAAAAAATATAAATTTGTTGATGTACCTTAACAAAATATATACATAGTATAACAAAATATGTATATAGTAGCCTATCTTCATATTTCATGCATTATCAAATTGACATATTTTGAAAAGAGCTGACATTTAAAGAAAGATGAAACGATAAATGTAATTGGAAATTAATAAATTGTGGGACGACATATAAAAACAACCATAAATTGGTTGCAGTCTACTTATTGAATTGTTTTATTTTTGCAGCATATTATTCAATTCTTTGCAGCAGTGAGTGATGGCAAACCTTCAGGAGTATTAACACCAATCCCCGGACCTCCACAGTATTCTTGGGCAATCGCACAGCATCGGATGAAACCGGTAAACCTCCTTACAGATCCTCTTTGTTGTTTTTTCTAAACTCATGTAAAATTATATGCAATCCTCTTCAAAGAGACCCAAACAAATTATTCCAATAAATTACCTTATCTAATTTGCTTGAGTAATATAATTCTCTCTCATAATTAACTTTAGAAATTTATATGTTGTGATCAGCAACAATCTTAAATGTTGTGTTTTTCGTCTTCAGATCTCTCATAGATTTCTTGTAAGATGCAATTCAGCAATAACTGCATTAAAAAGTTGGTGTTCTTAATCACAACATCAATCTTTTGATGAACTCTCCAGATAAGCTGCATTGTAAGTTAAATTTAAGTTTTAGAATGGTGTAATTATAATCTTCTTATATTCAACAGGTGAATTACTACTTGAAATACGATGATGATGGCTGGTCGATTGACATCGACGAATTGAAAAGGGCACTTGAAGAATCCAGAAAGTCCTGCAATCCTCGAATAATTTTAATAAATAATCCAGGCAATCCCACAGGTGAGGTCCATAAGAGAATCTTATTATTTGTAAATGGAATTATTATAGAAGGAGATGGGATATTGCAACTATTCAATTGCTTTTTAAATCATAATAATTCACTGAACTAAATTCCTAATCACAATAATGAGCAGCGTTCATCGAATTTCCTTACTAGCTATTATTCTGTTGTCAATATTCGCAGCAGCGGAAGTCTTCAGAGTATTTTATAGCATGATTAACTAGGAATTTCGTTCAATAAATTATTGGAATTATTGTATATTTATTCCAAAACCAAAAAAATACAACTACTAACAATAATCGTAAAGTAGGAACTTCAAGATTTATAGACTCTCATGACTAGAGGAAAATCAAATTATTTGTTCAGCAGATATAATATTATTATTTTCGTTCTGTATCCTAATAACGTCTCATAATAACGTTTCGTCTCATATCAGTTGTAATGAGTGTTGAATATACTCTAAAAGTCGACTGGATCACCTACGTCCAATTATTTATATTCATTCTTCTGTATTTCAATAAATTAGTGATATTTGACTACATATTAGTGTTTTCATTATTGTATTTATACCGTATCTGTAATTTCTATATAATGCTATTACAAAAGAAAAGATAATACCAATAGTTAAGGTACCTAAAGTTACAACTCAAGTCAGATCCTTTCTCCAGAGCCTGAAAAATATTCAAGTGCAGTGGAATGATTGATTTAATGAACGGAATAAAATTGGGCCTATTACAAAAAATTCTTCTTGTATTGCAGTAAGAGCAATAAGAATTATTCAATTAATTTGAAGTTTTTTGCAGGTCATGTACTTACAAAACAGAACATTGAAGAGATCATAAAGTTTGCTTATAGTGAGAATCTCTTTGTCGTAGCTGATGAGGTGAGTTCAATTTTCAACTCATAAATGTTTGATGTCAAATAATTTATCATGAACAGTAAATTAAAAAAAAAATAATATTATGCTTATTCGTGATACTTTCAGTTTGTAGATCAGCATGTACTGATCGATATAATGTCTGAGTCAAAAAGAAAATCCATAACTATTTCTAATAGAAGTCTAATAGAAAATAATATAGGCCCAATCCAAACAATTTCATTTTTAAAAACTACTTCTTCCAAATCCAAATAAGCTTCATTTATAAAAAATTACTTACCTACTGATAAGAATTATCTATAATTTGAATACAAGTGGGAGTTGAAGATACAAGCAAAATGAAATATTTAAAAATTTAAAAAAATTATTTTCCATCATAAATATAAGAAATTACTACAATTTTTTCATTGGAAAAATATGATTAATTAATATGGAAAAACATTGAATTACCATATACTGTACCGAGAATGTAGGACTTTGACAAAAATATGATATACAGTATATTTCTAATTTTTGAGGAAATTGTGAATAACTTTTAAAACATTTAATTTGTTTTATACTGTTCCAGGTATATCAAAATAATAGTTACTCGATTGATAAAGAATTTGTTTCTTTCAAGAAAGTTCTTTGTGATCTAGGATCACCGTACGATGGTTTGCAGATAGCCTCTGTCATGTCTTCATCAAAAGGTAGACTATAAATGACACCAGTTCATTCAAACATATTCTAAAAAGTTCTGGTAACAATAGATTCTAAATCAAAATATATTTGTCTTTGAAGGTATAGCCTATCTGAGTTTTGAACAAATAGAAACAAATACAATAAATTATCGTATCATTAATAACTCATTTATCCATGAGTGAGAGATAAGTCGGCAGATGAGTCAGAGAGATAATTATCTCAGTGGAGATAATCCATTTGGTTAGTCCATGTTACTGAGTAGTGGAGAAACATTATCTGGGTATCATCACAGAAAATGAATAGGAAATAAATACAGAAATCACTGTATTATCTGTGAGCGGTAATTATTTTTTATACCTACATAGTTATATTATTTCATTTTTATCAAATTTAGGTTTAGGAATATTTTTATTTGAATTGTATTCTCATTAGGGGAACTAACTCTTGTGAACGTTTGTTCGTTACAACTCAAGACGAATGTAATTCAAGGGAAAAATTTACTATGTTTTATGTTCATGTTTAAATTCACTATGTTTTATGTTTTAAAAATTCACTTGTATTATGCTTTTAGAAAATATGTAACGATTTTTTGTAGGATACTTGGGCGAGAGCGGGGCAAGAGGAGGCTTTTTTGAATTGTTGAATGTTGATGCTGAGGAGAGATATGTGATATATAAATTGTTGTCTTCAAATTCATGCCCAACTGTTGGAGGACAGGTGATTTTATCTTTCGAATTAATAAAAGATAATAAGAGGTCAATATGTATTTGATCTACATATATGTTTACGAGTAGTCACATTGATATAGACCTATCTGTTTTTGTTTGGAGGTATTCTTTTGGAGGAGCTCTGTCATTTATTATATTTTATTTATTAATTATGTATGATGTAGCAGCATCTTCAATTAATACATAATTCATTGCAACGTCTGCAATAAATTGAAATAGCTCCCAGTTCTAAAATTATAACTTTTGTGGAGAAAAAATAAATGTATATTTTCTCTTTCAGATTTACGTCGACTGTTTAGTGAACCCTCCACGCAAAGGGGATCCTTCTTATGAGCAATTTACAAGTGAGAAAAATAAAATTTTGTCATCACATAGATCAAAAGTACAATTCTTAACAGACGCTTTTCAAAGAATAAGAGGAATTTCAACAATTAAACCAGAAGGCGCTCCTTACATTTTTGCACAGGTAACAATCTAAGGAATCTTATCTTATAAATATTCAATTCAGAAGTTGAAACTTCTTGGTTCATAGAATTCAATTATTATTCACTTATTAATTCCTCAATCATTGCAGGTGGAAGTGCCACCAAAGGCTGTAAAAGAGGCGGAAAGTAAAAATATTTGTCCTTCTGAGCTGTACACGACTAAACTATTGAGAAGTACTGGAATTTGTGTTTCTCCAGGCTTGATTTTCGGCCAAAGACCAGGAAAGTATTTCTTCAGGCAAGTGTGAGAGCAAACACAATAATTATATGCTTGGAATATGATTTATAATTTAGAATAATTCAACTGATCGGGTTAAAGAATTACAAAAATTAGTTTTTCAATATTTAAAACATTATTTTAATGTTGAATTGAGGTTGGTTGTTATTGTTGCAGGAGTTGGTAAGTTATCTACGGCTAAGTTATCAATCTTAAAAGGTCTCTGCCTACAATCATTAAATCATTTTATTATTGCAACTCAATAATAGTATAGCTGTACATCCAAGCATAGGCAGGTCCAAATTATGCTTATTAGGTACCTTTATTTATTTACTTTGTAAATTCAGAGTTTACTTTGTAAATAAATGAATAAATCGAGTTTTACTTCTTAATTGAAAAAATGAAGTATTGATTTGTACCTTTTTTCACTTTGTATAATCGTGTTTTACTTCTTAATTGAAACAATGAATTCATTTCCATTAGGATAATGGAGTAGTTTATACTGCAATACTTTTCATAACATTTATAGAACATTTCTGAAATTCAGAGTTTGGTCTTCAGGCATCGGATATTTTAAATAATTGGTTGGAAAATATAAGAATTCTTTCAGTTTTCAAACGAATTTTGTCCACAACATGAAATCGCAGATTCTACTAATTTGAATACGTGATCATTATTTCTTTTAAAAATCAGAAAAACTAACAAATAAAAACTAAAATATTGTTTCTAATCAGCGAGAAATGTAATAAATTTCAAATTCATACGTCACCTCTAATAAATGATCCATTATCTGTTTCAGGATGTCAGCTCTACTACCAAAAAGTAAACTGAGATCTGTTGTTGCTAGAATTCAAGAGTTCCACGAATCATTCTTGATGAAATACAAATAGTCATTACAATACAGTGTTGAAACAAAAATAAAATCTTATTCAACCTGTGTAGGTACCGTATTACTTATTTCAAATAAATTACATTGAAGTGGAAGAGCTGTCATTTCAAATAAATTCCCAAATACTTGAAATATGTTTAGCTTTTTTATATGCAACAATTTTTCAGAAAGGAGAGATATCAGGGAATTTTCTTTCTCATGTAGGCCTAAGGCACTTTCAATTCAACGGACATGACATAACTTGATGACTTTGAACTGATTTGATCCAATCAAATCGAGTGAAATATAATCGAGCTGCTATATAATTATATTATCTACAAATATGCGATGTTTCTAAAATGAATCAATGAAAAATTATATGGAGGAAGTCAGAAGCAGGATATCAATACTCGTATATTTTTGATTAAATATAGTATTGTTTATATAAACATCTTTAAAAAAATCATTTATATAGGAGTCTTGCAACAGATGAAAATAAGATGGTGAGAAAGTTAAAAACTAATTTATTTTATTTGAGTGGACAATACAGAATGCATAAAACTAAACTGATGATTGTCAAATCTCATTTTACACACTAGCTTATCTAAATTATAATAGAATAATGGAATCAAAAGCTTGGGTAGAGAGTAGCCTATAGAATGCTGCTTCATCACGCACTTGAACAGACTAAAAGCATAATTCTTTATATATTCCATAAGCTAACTAGGTATAATTCTTTATTCATAAAATATAGTACTGTATCTAATTCCAAACATTTATTATGCATTACTGATTACTGGTGAAATAGAAATTCAATTTCACAGTACTAAAATCGATTATCAGCTTGTTTATAATTTTTTTATTATTCAATTATCAAAACTCTATTTTCTGTGTTTATTGTGTGAGTGAAATAGATTATCACTTGATTAATATGGTGATGATAATAGTTTTTTGATCCCAAAAGTGTTTCTCTGCACTGGGATAGAAACATTTTGATGGTCTTCATTGAAGAGCATTCTGCTGTGTGACCTTTCATAGCTTCTGATAACTCTACATGATGATAAATTTTTTCATTTATCAATTGGTAATGAATTATTCGTGTTTTAAAATCGGTTACATGAGCAATAATCAAATACTATAATAGATAATTAAATAATGAATTAATTCACTCTGTTCGAAAATGAGTCGATCTCAAAGCCAGAGACAAACACGTGTTAGTTAATTAGAAGCTGACAGAAGCCGATTAGCAGCAGAATGACTTCGAAAAGTTTAAATTTGTATAATACCAATAGTGCTATAACAGAAACTGAGTATCCAGTCACAAGGATTGATGACTTTCTTGCAGAAACCGAGGATAGCCTTAGAAAGGTACCATTAAAATCTATTATGCCTAATAGTTTACCTTATATAAGGACAGTATGGTTTTTCAGAACACTTTATTTATATGGTATTTTGATATCAGGTTTCGGCTATTTTTTTGCAATTAAAGCAAATTTAAAAGCTTATAAAATAATACAGAAATTAAGAATTATTCAGTTAGGTTCGGTGCACAATATTTAGAATAGTTTTAAACTGGTTTTTCATACGACTTAGCAGTCTAACTTTTATAAGTAACAAATATTTATCACTTACTTGAGTGGAGCGCTTTCGGATTTTCATCCATCTTCATCACTCACTGAAAATCCGTCTTCAAGACTCACTGAAAATCCAAAAGCGCTCGACTCAAGTAAGTGATAAATATTTTGTTTCCTACTTATTAAAATGAGACTGCTAAGTCGTATGAGAAACCAGTTCAAAGTGATTCATTAGAATGCAGTACGAGTTTATCATGGAAAAAAAAAATTCAAGAGTATTTAGAATACAGCAACAAAATAGCAATTAAGTTACATATTGTAAATATTGGAAGCAAACAGATTTAATAAATACATCTTTAATAAATTATATTTATAATAGTTATATAAAAAAATACAAATATTCAGTTTGAGAATCGTAAATGTACAATAGTAATATATATAATAGAAAACTGGTTAACGTGATGAAAATATTAATACAGTGTAGAACGGTTAAATATTTATTGAAAACTAGACTTACTTCTAGTGAAATTATTTTTCTCTGCAATATGTTTCTTACTAAGTGGAGTAATATGAAATAATTTGTTGATGTTCATCCATCTTCTTTAGACGGTTACATTTTTTCGAGTTGAAAGAAATATTTACCTTTAAGTAAAAAATTATTCACGTTTCGACTTCAGTGACCAACAGTTACTAACAGCGACTTCAGTTGTTGTTATGCTTGAAAATGTACCACACCAGCGCGAAACAATTATAGCGAGGGCAATTTTTCACTTAGAAATTAGAAGTGTATATTTATTTCTTTCATTTAATACAATATTGTATTCAGAAATTCAGTGTTAAAATTTCTTCTCAACTTTACTATCAAATATCCACTTGATATAATGCTTTTTTTCATCAATGGTCCACTTGTCTACATGAATATTGTATATATAAAATTTAAAAAATGTAAATTGAATATTTTTCAATTCTGTTCTCCTGAGTAGAAGCTCTCCATGATCATTCTTGAAATAGTGAAGCAGAAATTTTAAACTGGTGAACAGAGAAATATACAAATGAATTTGTATCAAGCATCCGTATGTCATGTTTTAGGAAACTAAAAAATTCGAGTTTGAAGACATTGTAAGGGCTGACATTGGCATAGCACAAGACCCAGACCATGGACCAATCACATTTGCCAGACAAGTAAGTGTATTTCAATTTGCATAGCAATAAATACAAATTATAAATCTTTTATTATTTATGAATTGTAAAATAGTCGTTAAGTCACGTCAGAGACCCTGAACTGATCAGGATTGACCTGAAAACTCTGACACCAGACCTGAGCCAGCCAGGTTACACGGAATTATTATTATTTATTACCTATCGTAAAAATAATATACAGTATATCAGTATATGATCATTGATTATAAATGAGATGAGATATCAGGAGTGACTTCTAGCTCTCAAATAGAAAGTATTTCTGTAAAACTTTCATCTTCTGTTCAAAGGTAATGGCATTGGCCTGCTTACCTGCATTGAGGAACGATCCAATGTTCCCTTCAGATGTAAAGTCACGCGTTGAAGAACTCCTAAAAGATTGTCCGGGGAAGAGCTTAGGTAAGATTTCAAATATATTAATAGCAGATTATCCATTCATTGATTCGTTTGACAAGGAATACAATATCAAGGAAAGAAGAAACAGGCAGTAGCTCAATAATGTAACTAGGTACTAAAATAAAATAATATTATTGTTAATCTTAATTAAGATCATAATTGAGTGACAAAAATAATCATAGCACTGGTGATTTCGCCTTCGGTACCGTACACAAGTTTAATCATCTTCATTTTCAAGACTTTGAAACATTTTTTTTAATTCCAACATCAACGCATGAAATATTATGCACAGCACACATTAAAGAATTGAGAAATCGATAGGTAATCAGCAATTTAGAACTCTGAACTACGCCAGTTGCTAAATCTATCTAATTTTTGTTTATAGTGTTATATTGGAATCTATAGAATCATGGAATTTACCATTGCACAACAATTTGCAGTAGAATCCTATAAAGCGTTATTTGAAATCATTTCAACTTTGATATCTCAAGATGACGGATTTTTCAATTGTTTTGTCATTTTCTTCTTGATTATTACAATTTGTTTGGTATTTCAGTATAATTGGAGGGACAAACAAATTTTTCAAAGTAGGTAACTTACCTAATTGTGAAAATTAAGTGATCAGATCAAAAACTAACACCCAAGCTCAGATTGAAAATTGATCATGTTTTTATGTTGGAAGGGTCTTATTCGGAAGCATTTGGAATGGAAGGAATAAGGAGACGGGTAGCAGAATTCATTGAAAGACGCGACGGTCACCCAAGTAGCTATGAAAATATTTACCTGGGTTCTGGTTCTGAGTACATTCTAAAGGTAAAGTATCGTACAAGAAACCTTTTCTAATTATTATAATAATATATTCTCATAAAATTCTTATTTTTCAAGTATTGTGAAATTCATTCTAGTCACCCAATGATGAGCATAAAAAAGGTTAGTACCCAAGGACATTAGGAGAGATTCATGTGACAGAATTCTCTATTACCTACGCATTTCTTACCAACAAAATCTACAGACGAATTTATAGCCTATACAACAAAATAATTTAGAGGGTTTTATATCATTGCATTCTGTCATATTAGTAGGTGTAGATTAAAAAAATGAATAAACAAAAACAGTCATATAATGAGGAGATCAATAATTAATATTACAGTAATAGGTATATTTTCAATTTTTATTTTTTCAGCACATTATCCAACTATTTGCAATAGAAAGTAATGGCAAGCCATCAGGAGTGTTGACACCAATTCCTGGACCTCCACAGTATTCCTGGACAATCATACAGCATAGAATGAAACCGGTAAAAGCCCTATAATATCTCTTTATTGTATTTATAATTATGAAAATCATTCTTTTATATTTTGAAAGCTTTCTCAGTCACAAGAAATACATGTACTAATGTATTACCTGTATTATTATGCATTAGTTCACTCCAATACAAAATTAATAGAATAAACTAATAATATCATTGAAGAAAATCGATTTGAAAAAATTGACAATTTGCATTTGAATTACAATTTTTGGAGAATTATTGCTTTGAGGAAGTCATTGCCTCAATATCCAACAACAATAATTTTTTTGTTCAATTCAACAGGTGAACTACCACTTGAAATACGATGATAATGGCTGGTCAATTGATATCGAAGAATTGAAAAGGGCAGTACAGGAATCAAGAAAGTTCTGTAATCCTCGAGTGATATTGATAAATAACCCAGGCAATCCTGCAGGTTGGTAATAAAATCCTACACATTAGAATAAATTATACACACTTAGCAAGTTTTTTGGTCCTGATGATAATCCACCATTTAAAAAGCCTCTGCAAAACCATTTCTTTCATTTTTATTGAATCAATCTAACAAATACAAATAGGAGAGAGAAAAAGGCTGCAGCCCAAAACTACTTCAACTCCTAAATTTTTCTCGTCTTTTTGCAATCAACCATCTGCAGTAAGATAAAGTATAATCTATATTTGTCAAGCAAAGTGTAGGGTCATTTTTAATCACATCTTGCCCATGTTATTAAAATGCTTTTTTATATCATGAATAAAATAAAATTCAATTGAAACTATTAATTAATTCTGATAAGAGCAATAACTGAATTTATTTGAAGTTTCTTGCAGGTCAGATACTTACAAAACAGAATATTGAAGAGATCATAAAGTTCGCTTATAGTGAGAATCTCTTCATCGTAGCTGATGAGGTAAGTTGGATTTACAATTGAAAAATTTTGTATGTTCAATTTTTCTATTAAAATAGTTTGAGTATGATTAAATGCATGGAATGAATATGACACAGAAATATTATCCTGTTGAGATCCGGTACCTTATTGGATGTTTTGCTATCAAGCACTTTTTATTGCAGAGACTGTATAATAATACACATTAAAGGCCTGATTAGCCTCAAGTATAATATATTATTATAGAGTCTTCAAGTTGCTTTGTTGCAAGTGTTACTATACAGTATAATTTTCTAAAGTTATACTTTCTAATAAACTCATCAATTCAGACAAGTGGTGTTTTGTTGCTAGTTGATTGGGAGTTGATTTCCTACAAGAATTCAAACTATCCTGTATTATTAAAAAACCTTCCAACTTGACATTTGCCTTTTTTCCAATTTTCTCCGTACCGTACTGAACTAAGAGAGGTTTCACGGCTATGTAGTATGTATGAGTTAGTTATGTTGTCTTGAACGGCCAATGATATAAAATAATCGGGATGTTGATTAAATTTACTATATTTCTTCATTCTCTGTTCCAGATTTATCAACATAATATCTATTCTGCTGAAAAAGAGTTTGTTTCTTTCAAGAAAGTTCTTTGTGATCTGGGTATACCATACGATGGGATGCAGATAGCCTCTGTAATGTCTTCATCAAAAGGTATTTATATATTTTTTTTAATTGAAAAAATAGTTGTTGATAGACTCACTGGTAGCCTTTTTACTTTAAAATGTCAAGCCTGCAAAATGCTTACCATTTTTTGCATGGTTAACAATATAGTGATAATAATATATAAATATAGAATTTATTTTTGTTTATGGTCATAAAAAATATGAAATTATTATTTTGTAGGATACTTTGGTGAGTGTGGAGCGAGAGGAGGCTATGTTGAGTTATTGAATGTTGGTACTAAAGAAACATATATACTATACAAATTGTTGTCTTCGAATACATGCCCAAATGTTGCAGGACAGGTAATATATTCTGCATTTTCCTTTTTTGAATAATTTTGCTCACTGTTTTTCAATTATTAGATAGGTCTACTATCTTATATATATTAAAAGAATTTTGTGTCCAACTTTGGAAAGTTCGTGGAGAAGATTGAGTGGACCGATTTTGATGCGGTTTGCGCCAAAAGAAAGATAAAGAATCGAAGTTTTGCAGGCTCTATTTGTTTTCCAATAATAATCATTTTAAATGGGAGATTTTTGATAAAAAGGTAAAAAGTTTCCTGTGGCACTATCTGTTATCATAAAATGTACATATTTATTGAATGTATTGTGATTAGTTTTTCAAATTCCCCATAGATAGAGCTTTGAAGCTCTTAAAAGTTCAAAAAAGCTTCTTCAAAATAGAGCTTTTAAAATTTTCTCTAAAAGTAGTACTGTTACCAGTAATCACTGTACAAGGTAGGATTTCATTGGTATTTTACTGAGCTGCTGATAATCAAAATAGCAACTATTTAAAACTAAGAATTTTAGAAAATTCAAATGAGCGGCGCTTTGCGCTGCACGGGGTAACCTCGTTGCATTTTAAAATGACTTACAAACCTATTAAAAAAATCAATAAAAATGTTTTTTTTTTCATTTTATAAGATAACAAATACATACTAGCGTGTACAAAGTCAAATGAAGATTGAGATACGGTAGTTGTTGTTATTTGAAGTTAAAACTGTACACAAAAGTATAATGTAACAACAATATAAGTTTGAAATGGAGATAAGTTTATATCATTATTGTGAAATGGTTTTTAAATCCCCTCAGTGGACCCACTTCATCAAAAATTACTCATTGGACTGTCTTCGGAATTTTCCAAATAAATTATCAGTCTAATCACAAATGAAACTCAGATTTCTTAACAATTCAGCTCTTCATAAAAAATTGTGAAAATGATTAAATAGTATTCTTTTCCATATTTTTTCCTTTGGTAGGTATTCTATTAGCATACTATGCATTCGCTCTGTCATTTATGATAGTAGTATCGTATATTGATACAAGATTTATTGAACGTATGTACGGTAATAAATGGAAATAGCTTCCAGCTCTGAAATTATAACTTGTGAAAAGAGATAATAAATTTATATTTTTCTCTTTAAGATTTACGTCGACTGTTTAGTGAACCCTCCACGAAAGGGAGATCCTTCTTATGAACTATTCATAAGTGAGAAAAATAAAATAATATCATCACACAGATCGAAAATTCAATTCATCACAGACTCCTTTGAAAAAACAAGAGGAATCTCATCATTCAAACCAGAAGGCGCACCATTCATTTTTGCACAGGTAATTCAGAAACTGAAGCTATTTCTGTATAGTTTATATCTTGCAATTATAATATTTCCATGAGTGTCTAGTATTCAGCTTTACATCAAACCAGGAAAGCTAAACCATAATGAAGAACAAACTGAATTACACCAATCTAGAGATTTGAAGGCTATAAAATTAGAAGCATCGGAAAAGGTCAAGAGCATTTCTAAAAGAGTTGTCACCAATTCAATGGATTTAAATGCATGGGATATTTTGAGATCATAATTATCTCATTCCGCATCTATTAAAATTCCAAGAATAATAAAATATTGTTATTTTTTAGAATATTAATCATCTTCTGTAATCAGGGCTGAAGATACACACATTAACTAATTATTGACAAAATAACTCAGCTTGATTCTGAGTTTCCTTATTGCATCAATCAGATCAATATTTGAAAAAGTAATGATTTGATTTATCCAGTAAAGCACGTACAAATGATACTCAATGGAAATTAATAATTTATTAATGATAATTAATTTTAGTTGTGAATTTTGTGATCCATAGAATCTTGAATTCGATGAATCAATAGAATTAATTGTATGTAACCAGTTTCTTCGAAACATCAAGTCCACAATGTTTTCTTGTCAATTCCTTTTAGAATAACGTACATAAAAGATAGAAGTATTTTTCACTCATGAAATTTATCAGCAGAATACTTCATCTTTGGATAAAATATTAAATACTTTTAATATTAAATACTATTAATATTAAAATACTTTGGATAAATATTCTTTTTTTACTATATGTAAATGAAATGTTGAATATTAAACTAAAAAATGGTCAAATATACTCTTTTGCCGATGACACTGCAGTCATCTTTTCAGGTGACAGTTGGGAAAATGTTTTTTCCAATTCTGAAAATGATATGTTTTTAATAAAGAATTGGCTTGATCAGCATACACTCAGCTTGAATCTAAATAAGACTAAATATATAACTTTCTCCGCAAATGTTACTGGCAAACCACCCACATTTTTAAAATTAAAACTACACACCGAATGTGATCTAATAGCTTCTGGAGTTCAGGCTGTATCTAGAAATTCAAATTGCAACTGTCCTGTCTTTGAAAATGTAAATTCCATAAGATATTTGGGTATTATGATCGATGAATGTCTTAGATGGAATCATCACATAAATTTTATAAATAGAAAATTAAAATTTATTAATTATAAATTCTATAAAATTAATAAAATACTAAATAGAGAACAAATAAAAGCTGTTTATTTTGCGCTAGTAGAGTCAATTTTGAGATATGGAATTTCAGTATGGGGAGGAGCATATGATACGCACTTCAATAAATTATTCATAACTCAAAAGGCTGTAATCAAAACTATTCTCCGCAAACCAAGAGACTATTCTACCCGGCAAGTATTCAAGGACTTCGATGTTATGACATTGAGGCAATTGTACCTGAAAATATTAACAAAATACATTCATAATTACAGACAACACTTTGAGGAGGCTGATTGGCCGTCTTATTCTTTTAGACCTAATACTGTAAAAAAATACAAAGTGTTTCACAGTAGTTTGAGTGTAATACGTCGACAGCTTGTGTATGTTAGCTCCAGATTCATTAATGTGATACCTGAAAACTTCATACTGAATCGTTGTCTGAAAAATGAAATATTGAACAAATGGATTTGTAGTAATTATTTTCAGGAATTAAGTTTCCTGTGAATTATTGTCGAAGCTTCAAAATTGAAAAAGTAGGGATTTTCCTCTGTCCTTCTGTTCGTAGGCTGTACTTTATTCATAATCATTGTTTCAAAAAAAATTTTTCTTGGCAAGTCGCTTAGGTTATTATTATTTTTTTTTCGTTTAATTGCAGTAAATCTTCAACTCTTTAACCTAGTATTAGCATAAAGACTCCCACCAGCGAGCAAGTTTTACTTTTGCTGGTGGTGCCATAAAGTATTCTGTAGGCTATATTTATTATTTTGTATTTGTGAAATTTTTATTCTAAATTTAAGGAATATTTATTGTATGATTATAGAATTTCACTGTACTTCTTTGTTTTATGGCAATAAAGAATTTGAATATCAAGTATTGTTATCCATTACAGATGGAAATGCCACCAAAGGCAGTGAAGGAAGCAGAGAGTAAAAACATTTGTCCTTCAGAAATGTACACCACTAAACTGCTGAGAAGTACTGGAATATGTGTTTCTCCAGGTTTCATTTTCGGCCAGAGACCTGGGAGGTATTTTTTCAGGCAAGTATAAAAGCTAATGAGATAATTTGATTAGTTGAAGAAGTTTCGAGGATAGATTTTGATATTGTGAATTTCATCATTAATTTGATGATAGCCTCTTTGAATTTGCAAAATTTGGTTTTGAGTTCAGTGATTCCTTCTCCATGCTCCAAGCATATTGAAGTTGAATGCCAGATTTATCAGAATTCTAGGAGTTACCCATCAACTAAAGTATTATAATTCAGTAACAGGCGTATCCAAACTTCTTCCGAAAATATAGCACCATCGGTCACTGTTTATATGGTACATTACTCAATGCTTAGTGCTCAAGCATGGTCATGATATTAAAAAAATGAGAAATTCACAATTTTCCAAAGATTAAACACTCAAGAAGAAGATCCCAATGACCTTGAGAACAGACTCTTTCTAATTTTAACAACAACGTTCTTGATCCGATAATCATACAAGAACCTGTAGATCTTATATTCATTTACACAGTTTATATTATTTAGTATCACTATAATACTGTATTTTTTATACGATGATATTGAATTAATATATGGAGATAGAGAAAACACTGTTATTTTAAGGAAAACCACTGTAATCTAATGATTTCTAAAATCTGTTTCAGGATGTCAGCTCTACTTCCAAAAATTAAACTAAAATCCGTTGTTACAAAAATTCAAGAGTTTCAGGAATCATTCTTGATGAAATACAAATAGTCATTTAAATACCGGTACATTCGTACATAATCCGATGATTTTTTTTTTTCTTTTTTCCGAGGATGATGCCCACATGAGCTCTAGGCTTGTGCGTGGGTAATGAGTGGGGTGATGATGAGATATGACGACTACTTTTTAGGCAGTCGGGACCGACGGCTTAACGTCTCCTCCGAAAGACGGGAAATGGAATATGATGAATGGAATATGATTGATTTTATGTATTATTTCAAAATACAGTGCAATATGAATACCTAACTGAAACGATGAATTATTGCACCTAGGGTATTTATTCAGCATTTTCATGTATAGTGTTTTTTTTATGACGTGTGAATGCACTCTGGCTCTCTAGCTCAACCTTACTATGTGAATAGTTCATTAGAAATATTTAATAAATTAGAAAGCTGTTAAAATTTTATTCTTTGGAATTCAGTTTGATTGTGGAAATATCAAAATGTGATGAAATTATCAAGATTTATTTTACTGAGATTCACTAAAGAAGTATGTAGGAACTCGATATGTAGGATTGATGAATAATACAAAAATAATAGAAAAATCACTTTATTCACTGAACAAACACATAGATCTTTCAAAAACTACTCATTCACATAGAACGTGAAAATATTCAAGAATTCCTCATCTAGAGAAAACATAATTTAAATATAATACATCGGTAATCGGTACCTAATTTTTATGTACAACACTGTATCTGCTATCGTCAGATATTCTCTATTAATTTATTCTCTATTTGTGCCATGCGACCAGGAATGATAATGTCAAACTGGATTCATTTTCTTTAGTTTTATGAATAAAATAATTTAATAAAAAAGTAAAAAATACATTATTTAAAAAGTACAAAACTCAAAAATACAAACTTGCAAAATTAAAATACCGCATAAATACATTATCCTACTATTCTGCACTAAAAATACGAGTATGTTTCAGGTACTGGCACTAACATAGGCAATTTTCACAAAAAAACAGTATTTGAAACTCAACTACCCACTAATATAAATACAATTCACAACAGTGATAGATTAGGGTAGATTGCTGTTACCTTACAATGCATATTGTAAATATAATTCTAGTTCACTTATGTCAAAAATATCTGAATAGTAGTAATAGAACTACTGTGGTTGGCAGAAATAAGAGAAAAATAACATCTTTGTATTTTACGGTACTTCATTCAATGTCTATTCCCACATATACGAGTATGTAAACTTGCTGGTTTTGATTATGTAAAAAAAACTTGAAACTCTTCTTCGATTTTCCTGTGAAAACCTCTTATCAGTCCAGTCACAGTTCCGTTTTAGTTCAACTCGTTCTGAACATGGTTATGGTGGTTACTCTACTCTACTTAAAGTTAAGTGGTAGAGTGTTAAGTGGTAGAGTGGACATCATTGTCCAAACTTCGTCAGTAAAATAAAGAAGTCAAGTCATTCTATAACGTGCATCAATGACGATGGATCAATCACACAGCACAGAGCATGCGCAGAACGAGCTGAACCAAGATAACACTGTTGCTGAACTGATATGTGGGAATAGTCCTTTATGGATGTTGATTTCAGTCAAATGAATTACCAGCACTTTGCACAAGATCAAGTTCAGCTGAACCGACAAGTCTCTGGGAGATGGTTTGAAAAGTCCGGAAGCTCGCATCTCTAAATTCAGTCGTCATCGAACCTTTGCCTTGCGTTCCCCCTTGCGCCAAACTTTCGTTTCTTGAACGTGGTCGGACCAGCTGCATCGTCGATACTAGTTATTTTCTTTTCTTTGAACTTGATTTCTGGTTCGGTAATGGTTGGCACCTTTATTTCAACAAAGTCCTGTTGTGGGAGTTGGTAATCGATAGGCTCCTGAACCCTGCAACAACAGAAATGAAAAAGGATTAAATAACAAATTGATGAAATTATACAGTATTTAATTATAACATAATCAACATTATTAAGGACCGCTTTCCCCAACGCTGTTTATCCTATACATCTAGCTTGAGCATCATTCGGAGAATAGGAAAGGTATAGAAAAAAATATTGAGCATCAGTTGTTGCACTTGAGCAGCGTTGGGGAAAGCGGGCCTAAATAATATAAAATAATTATATATAATACATAGGCTACATTAGAACACAATACATGAATCAGAAATAGGATAATAAATTGTTATCAAATGCAATAAGTTGGAAATTTTATAGTCAATGAAAAATATCGATGTTAAATGCCTCTAGTTATTCCAAATATAGATTATCTTCATAATCTTCGAAGTGGTAGCCTTGCGGGCTTGAGAAAAGTGGAATCACAACTTGAGCTCAAATATAAAAAAATGCGTCTTAGTCTATTCATTGAAATAATCTTACTTTGTCCTCACAATAAATTTACTATGAACAATGAATATACTTGTATTTGTATATTATTTATTCAATCATTCAACCATTAAAAAGGAGAGTAAAACAGGCTTTTGTTCAAAACTGTTCCTCTTCCAATCTACACAAACTGTCTATAACCAGGTTATGACATGTAATACAGTAGCCTCTTACTAAATCCTTGATTTGGTATGTGGACAGGAATATATAGTAACTTATATAGTATGTATGATACAGAAATAGACAAGTTAACTTATTTCAAATCGCCTTTCATAATTTTTAATCGCCCTACATGATTAAAAGTATCTACACAGAATCTGATGATTCTTCTCTGGGGAGAAATACTATCAAAAATAGTATGTAAGTAGCCTAATCAAAGATTACTATTATACTGTAAATGCGAAGTTTACCTTGTTTCAACAGTGTTCCATCTGCCATAAGGATCAGGCTTACAAGAAGGTCCCATGCCAACGTCTGGTGGCGCTTCATCTTCTTCCTTCTCTTCGATTTTTCTTTTACTCACTTTGGGTGGTTCTTTTTTACTTGGTTCTTCTTTCTTCTCAATTTCACTAGTAGTTTTATCAGTCTCCACGCTTGTAGCTTCACTTGCAGTTTTTGATTGCTCTTCCATTGATACGTATCCTTCGGCAGGAGGCACCCATACAGATTCTATAAAATAAAAAAAACAACACAAATAAGATAGTGAGCATAATGAGAAAGTAATAACATTGGTGTTTTATGAAAAACTAGAATCACGTCATATTTTTAAAATTTCAGTTAAGCTGAAGACAATTATAACTAAAGCACAATTCATGATGAATAACAATTGTAGGCAAGTTTTGTACACAAGCGGATAAAACTGGTGTCTGAATAAATGGTTTCTGAATACTGGTGTCTGGTTAACTGAATAAAATATGTAGATGTCTTTAACTAATTTTGTTGTTGATCAGATTATGGTTTTTCACAAAAATTCGTAAATGTTTTTGGATTATCAAAAGCTTCTTTACCGTGCTATTGAATGTTAGTTTTCAACATTCATTTGCAGGAATATTGGAGATTATGAGATACACTTAACGAGGAGGTACCCTAGGTTCTACTATAGCTATTTGAAAAAAACTTCAATAATAATTATTGTATAATTGTTTCAGTGATGGGTATATTTTTCTGAGAGTGGTACCATATGAATCTTGTGCTTGCGAAGTTAATGATGATGATGTTATAGTTATTCCCTGCTTCTCTGCTTGTTTTATAATTGAAGTACCTTCAATCATGAATGAAGAAAAACGCAAATGAATTAATTCTATGTCCATTCCAGTATCAATAAGGTACAATCGGCAAAGTTTTATACGACTTGCCTATTTATGCCCACCATAAAATACCAAGAGTATGATACTCTTAATAATTAATGAACGAAACTCCTAATCAATGCCATATAATATTCTGAAGACTTCTGCTACTGCAAATATTGACAACAGATTAATAGCTAGTAAGGAAATTCGATGAACGCTTACAAAAATTTTTGTACCAGCGTTCATCGAATTAATCTGTTGTCCATTCAGTATCAATATATATGGCATTTAAAGTTTCGTTCATTAATATGATTTTAACAGCAACTGTATTGTTGCAATGTCTCATTACCTTCAATCTTTATAGTATGATACTCTCCTAAATAATTAACGTTTTCTGATAAAAACAGAAATACCCATGTAAAAATTGAATACAGGGACATTATTAATGAAATTTTAGAGGCCCTTTAAAACAGGAAAAATATGTACATACACTAGGTAGCAATAGCACGGCGTACTATGTAATAAGGCATGTATGTGTGTGATAGCTTTTTTCCTGTTATCAGGACTTATAAAATTAATGAGAAAGGCTTCAGGGGTCTGTCTCATGAAATTTTAGGATTCTTGTGAAACAGGGAAATTGAACAATAAACAATTCACAATAAGAATTGAGAATATTCACAAATATTGGATAAAACTTGAAAAATTTACTATGGGTTAGTGCAGCTGACCTGTCTGTTTAGAGTGAGTTCACTTTCCTGTTTTACGGCAACTTTAAAACTTAATGAAACAGGCCCCTGTATTCAATTTTGAAGTTCAAGCAATTGATTTATGTTAAATATATTGACAAAATATTAAAACATGACTCGTTACTCCATGCTTTAGTTGAGAAATTGAAATCCAAAAATGTTATTATTACCTCCAGTATTAGAATTCCAGTAATACGTGTATCCTTCGTCTGATTGAGCTTCATACCATTCCTTCTCTTTTTCAACATTTGTTTCTTGGACATTTTTACTGGAAACATTTGCAGTGGGCTTTTTCTTAGCAGGTTTTTCAGGGGGTGGTGCTATAGATGGACCCTGTGCTTTCTCATCTGGTTTTGTCTCCTTCATCTTTCTAGCTTCATTTATTGTTTCCTTTATCACTTGAGACGTGTAATCTGGATTTGATTCTACATCTTTTAGATAAGCTCTCATTGCAGCCTGTAACAATATTAAGCATGAAACAATCACCAAAACAGGCAAAAGATCAAGATAATCGAGGAATCAAGATTATAAGCAAATAATCAGATTAATCGAGTTAAAGAGAAGGAAGTAAAATATATATAGCATTGACCATAAAATGTGTAAGAAACTGAGAATCAATAACTGAATGGTGGGGAGAGTTTTATTAAACCAAGAGTCTATCTCTGATCAGTTGAAAGGAGATGCTGGTTTAGCAAAAAACCGGAATCTTGGTGTTTATGCACAGAAAAATAAGGGTTAGGGCTTCATACAGTTTCATACTAAATATTAATATTTCATAAGAAGGTAACTATTCGAGAATGGGAATATTCAATTCCATAAAATATTAAATTATTAACATTAAATAGTTCATAATGATTGCAGTATGAGAGAGAACATGAAACATGAGAGTAGAAAAACTCAGGAAGGCACTACTGAAGAATATTTATTTTAACTGCCATAAATTTCAAGAGTGAGAGCAATCATTGAAAACTCTGAATCACTCGAGGAGAGTTGTAAATGTAGACTCGACACACAATAAGCTTCGGTTGACGTGTGAGGATCTTTGAATCTTTGAATCCGACCCTTCGGAAAAACATAAAACATAAACATAAATGTAGACTAATAATTAGTCTACATTTATGTTTATGTTTGCTCAATTATTGAGCAATGGTGTTAGAGAGAATGTGAATGATGATAACGAGACTCATGAGGATAATAATTAAATTTACCTCTTCCATTTTCTTCATTTCTTCATCGATCTTCAGCGACTCATTTCTATCTTTCACGCTCTGTTTGGTCATTTGACTAATCCTTTGAGCCACTGCTTCTTTATGTCTTTTTCCATTCTCATGAGACTGTACGCTCTGAAAACATTCAAATATAAAAAATACACGTCAATTAAGAATATTTAATATTCACAAATTGAAAAAAATATATACAAAACAATAATAATTATCAAGGTTGATTGTTAATCGATGCTTGTTTACTAAGCGAAATCCAACGATTAGAGAAAATTATCAAGTAAATTATTATTATACACGTAGCCCTAGTACTTGATAGGTTAATCAAGTTTGATCTAGATTTAATCTGTATCAAATTGATAGGTTTGAGCTCAAAATTTTGACACTGCGGTGGCAAATTCAGTAATAGGCCTACACGTATAAGCTTAGACGGTTTTATTATAATTTGAAAAGGGAATAGAACCCATGAAAAAGAGAAACTATAACAGACTGAAATTGAAACGCTCCTCAAAAGGATTTCACTCTTCAACATAGATTTCAATGCATGATCCAGACACAGAACATAATTAAACAGAACTTTCTGCGATAGCCTAACTGAAATGCAATTTTACTGAAAATCGTCAGTGTTGTAGTAATATTTATTTTTACATGTAAAAATATAGAAAAAGGTAGTTGTTTAGTACAAGAGTTTTTCAAGATAGGAAATGTTTTATTTTTCCATAACTCACCGACTTATTGTCAGCTATCCAACATTTGCAGAAATCACAGAATTTTCTAGCTTGGGATACCCAGTAGTCAGCCCTAGAACAAAGATAAACTTTCAGTAACTAACAATATTACAATATTAATACAATGAAATCCCAATGATTTCGATCATGATAACCAGCACAGATCCAACAATACTTTTATTGTCAACTGTTCCTCAGTCTGATGATGTCCAACAACAGGACGAAACAGTCGTCACAACAATGTGAATTAGACGTTTTTCTTTTTAAACAGTTTAACATTTTTTTATTTATGAATAAAATTTTCCTAATTACAAATTATTTCTAATTTGTATTAAAAACAGAGCATAACTGATTGCTAATAAAGTACTTTCAATAAGATGCAGTGCTTAACACTCATCATTGATAGATGAATAGTATAAATTTTAAATTTCCTTTGCCAGCTTTCTTTCAAGGCTTAGTGGTAGAGAGAACTATCGGAGATTTGGAGACTGACACACTCCCCTGTAATCCTTACTCAGCCTAATAACGGATATTTTCATTTTATTTCTCATTCTGTATACAAGCAATTTTGCTCTCAAAATTATAACCTGGATTATTATTGGTGAGATAAATGGTATTAAAACACTAATTATGTCTTCATATTTATTTTAGTTTTCTATTATTAAGAAGAGACCCAAGTAGTAACAATAAATTGCTATCTTGTTCAAAACACTGTGCATATGAAAATAACCTCTAGAACGTGGAATCCAAATTTGGGATTGAAGTAGTTTTGGGCTATGCCTGTTATTTCTTCCCACATCATTGAGCAGTATATTGTCAATAAATAAATAAATCACTAGAAGGAGAGACCGCTGTTTATTTTAGAGTGAAGACATATTTACTTTTTTATTTTGAATCTTTCTAGATGGAAATAAGCGAAGGAAGAGACTAAAGAAAAGTAATCCAAACTGGGCACAATTTTTAGCTTAACAATACAAATAGAAAGCATTTACATGATATGGCCAAAAAACTAATACAGCGTCCAATTTCTGCACAGAAACTAAATTTAGAGAAATTTGATTACCGCAGCAGCCTTCGATGGAAACTAAGATTCATCAAGTTTTTTGTTGTTTTTGTTTGTTTATTTGAATGAGCTGCCAATACAGTATAAAGCTCTCCTGGTATCCTGCCAAGCTATTACTTGTTAGTGTCTTGCATGTATTTCAGTGCCAAATTTCAGTTATTCCACACTAATTATTCCCCATAGATAATAGTGCAGTGACATGTAGTAAGTGATTGCATCAGTCACAATCACGTGAATGCAGACGAACAAACACACTCACCAGTTACTTGACCTGCACAACTGACAACGATAATGTCAGAAAACACCAAACAGATAAGCAAAGGAGATACCAAAAAATTATCCAACTGAAATTTTGTCAATAGGAAAATGGGGAAAGATGATTTTTGATTGCTTTCATAGAATTAAGACGTTTTCTGACATCACTTTGATACAAATTAGTCATTAACACCACACCAGACATATTGTTCATAGCTTCCACACAAATTATTATGACTAATTATGTGAAATGTAATAATTAAAATACCAATAGCCAACTAGATTAATCTATCATTTTGATTGATGAGATAGCGCATTTGGCATATAGCATAGGTGAGTAAAATATCATGGATTCCAGAAACATTAACACTTAAGTCTTCACAACTTATATGAAGTACATCTACAGATGATAGGTACCGGTACAGCTTTAGTGATTTAGTAAAGGGAAAGAATTCAAAGACTCCTTATTCCCTTACCTTCAACCGAAAATTATTAATTTGGCTTTCATTGGCTATTTGCAAACATCTTATTGATAGTCTTCGCTATGCAAGTTACACCTCAGTACTGCATCAAGTTCGGGAAGATGTTAACCGAGCAAACAACAGGAGCCGCAAATAACATCTGACGTTTAAAGTAAGAAATATTAATATAGTTCAATAAAGAAAAACGTGCATGCAGAACCATTGCAGGTTTAACAATCACTTAAAAAATGTCTATCGATAAGATGCCTCACATTCTCCCAGGAAAAAGTCTTTTCAAATTTCATCAACCTGTCACAAATACCATACTTCATTTAAATTTTTAATACTACAAAGTTAATTTTATAACTTACTTCTATAACAAAGTTACTATACAATCATCATTCTTGTTGGTATTTCAATCCATTTACTCAAGATTCAACTCATCACCCCACGGAAAACCCTATTCCATTTTCCTGCTCAGTAGCATTTTTCTCATTATCTCAGTGAAATTTATCTCTCATTATTTATATATTTCTCATTATCTCAATAAATTTACCTGTGATAATTCAATTGTTACAAACTGAATAATTATGTTCCTGTCATTGTAATTTGAAAAAAATTAATGCATTGGCGAGCCTGAAATTCAACACCATCTAGTTCCAGGCATGAATTTCTATCTATAAAGATGTGTAAGATTTTTGATGAAATGTGTAGGATATAAAATGACAACCATAATTCAACATTCATAGTTTATTGAGATAACAATTGAACCAACAATGAAATAAAATACAGACAAAAAGACTAGTTTCTAATATCTTTCCTTATTTCTATATAAGATTCTAAAGATTCTTCAAATAAATTTGGCATTGATATAAATGAATACAAACTAAAGCCAAATTACTATAATATCTTGGTAATTTGTCAGGAATATACGTTCAACTATTTTCAATCGTATCTCTATTGATTGAAAAGTAAATTTCACGATTCAAAATTCATGTACTAGCGTACACTACAATTCATCCACTAGCGGTCAGCTATGAGAGCAGTAGTTGAATTTTTGTAGATTTGAGCTTTCATTCTTCAAATTGGTCGAGGAATTCATAGACTTTTGGCTTGAAAGGCCTGCTTCTCGAAATAAAACATCCATTGATTAATAACAACACTCAATGCAATGTGACCAATAACAGCTGGTTGGATACTTTCCAAACAACTGTCTTTCTGAGACACGAATTTTAAGGCTTTTGCACAATTTCCAATCATTTGGAGCAGTATTGCACATGAAGCCTGTTAATTTTTCAACGACGAAGAAATTAAGAATTTCAGTAACAGTAAGTTTTGAATTGGAAGGAACAAATAATTGGAAAAAAGTTGAGTAATTTTTTCAATCATTGAAAATGAATTCCATTAATGGAATAGAAAATTGAGAAAATCATGGGCTACCTTATACTAATCTATCAATATTATTATACTTCAATGGAATTCAAGGAAATTTTGATTGTAGAAAACTTCATAACTGAGATGAGATGTTTCATCCTATCACTTTTCACATTGATTTCAATCTCAAAATTTTCACAATCTTTCAAAATTTCATTTCTCTTTATTTTTTCTCAACTAAATACATTTAAAAACTTCTAATCGAAATCTTCACAATTAGAAGAGACAATAGAAAAACATTACAGTCAATTGAATTCACAATATTGAAAATTCAAGCCAAAAGTCATAAAATTTTATATCTTGCATTAATTACGACGATAATTGAATCTTTTATCCACTCCAATCGCAAGTTCGTTCTAATAACTTTTCTATTAAGTCACTATTTATTATTACAAATTTCTAAATACTAAACTGGTCCCTCAACTACAATTTCTTATTTTCGTAATCTACTTTAATAGTTTTAATAGTTTCAACTCTTAATCTACACTACGGTACTGTAGTCTACGCATTTGAAACTGTTTTTATTATAGATGTCACGATTTTTCATACTATTGGAACTACTGCCAAACTGACTTTTGTCAATGATATGCTAGATTTTTTCATTCAACCAAGTTGAATTGGATTCTCATTCATTCCATAGAAGGCTTTCATTGTTTATTGAGAGTAATTCGTCACCTACACATCTATCAATAGAAATTTTGTTTCCTAAAATGTGTTTTTTCAATACTAATTTTTCTACAACATTCAACATGTCTGTAAACATCGAACAATTTATTTCTAGTAATTTCGATCCAACTTGTGTTACTCGGTTACCTAAATACCTGAAACACGACAGTAGACTATTCAATTTTGAGATTTACTATTGAATAAAACGTAAACATACGAATAAAACACATTAAAACAAACCGGATACTAGCTATTTGCCTTTTTTACACACAAAAATATCAATTTTATGATAATTGACGACTAGAGTTCGAATACATATATTATATTATTTAATATCTTAAATAACTGACATACAGAGAACACATTTCAATTTGATTAAACATTACCAATATTAATACTTGAGAAATATCACTTATATCATCACACACACAAATACATGCATTATACCTCATTTTGACCTATCAATATTATATATGAATTACTTAATAAATATTGATTTCAATACAATTATTTGAAAGTTTTAGATATACTGACAATATTAATTAACAATAAATGTTTCTCTTAAATATAAGATCTCAAAGGAGTCAGGTAGAGTGATTTTTTTGTGAAATTCCAACAAAAATTTATAAAACAATAAACAATGAGAACTTCTCAATGCTGAAATACAAAATGTGAATAAATAATCAACTCACTCAATCGCTTGTGCGTTGAGATGGAAAATGTTTTATAAGATTTGGAAGAACTTTTACACAGCCTCCGCCAAATTTGGTGATTTATGAAGTGTGAAACGTTTCTTCAATTCGAACTTGATAAATGAGCAATGGAATTGATATTGGAATACAAAAAAATCTAATCGGGTTTACTTAAAATTACAACCGTATGAAATTGATGGATTTAGTGGCGTTTTTTTTTTTTTTAATTAGACAGGTGACCTAAACGCAGAATGTCACTCACTTGAACGTTAATGAATTCATTGCAAATAAGAGTGTACAGGAAGAGAATTATCATAAAATGGTACTGTAGTAAGATTCCATTCAGTTCTTTGCAAATGACATGAAAATTTCCACCTTTATAGGCCTACTTTTATCACATTATTGTTAATGAGAAATTAATTCGTGGACGGCTTATGCTAGACTAGACAATACCTCTAATATTATGGAGATACTTTCAACTTGTATTTCTGTTTTTATTAAGTAATTAGGATAATTTTGGCACATTGAATGTCCCTATAGAAATGAACAAATGTTGACTATTTCCAGGCAGACATGAATAGGTAAATTGGATCACAAAATCTTTAAAATAGTTACAATTCTTCACACTTACTATAATTTAAATATATTATTTAAAAAACGTAATAGCAATACTTTTGAAAAATGTAAAATTCAACAATTTGAGGAAAAATTAAGCAAAAAGTTTTTTAATAGGAGATTGAGTTTATTTTAGTCATAATATCATAACAATACTTGCTTTATTTCCCACATTCATCATTCTATTTACTATAACACCAGTTTACAGATTAATTGTGCAAACATTAAAAATAATTACCGAACCAAATATCAATATTGGAAGCTTCTGAAACCAGTTCTTTATAATAGAAAAATCTTGTTGAAATTGTTAAACTCCAATTTAACTTCAAAAAGTTTTTTCTATTATGGAAAGATTCCACAACATCAATATCATTCTGTTCTACAAATTTTATCAACTTCTTTATAACATAACATTATTTATTCAACTCACAAGACACATGAATAGACTACATACTTTCAATATTGATCCCAGGTGCTAGAATTTAATTTAAACATTCTTTACTTCTTCATACCTTCATTACTCTCTAATGTAAACGATAATAATCATTTATTACTGACTAGTGGATCATCATACGACTAGAATAAGGGCATGAGTTTATAAAAATAATTGATTAAAAATACTCAAATTAGTTCTCATAATAAAGACTTGATAGCCACAAAAGTAGCAGAGAATACTGTGTTCATGGTAACATGGGAGGCAGTTAATAATTATAGTATAATTGATCAAGAATCATAATTAGTATCAAGTTAGTTATACAAAAATACGAATATAGAATTTCAACGGAATCATTACAACTTTGATACAAAAGTAGCAATTGCTATAAATTTATAACTCGATAAATGAACATCTATTATAATAATCAACCCAGAAATCTCACATTCAGATACCATTGTTCAAAATCTGTGTTAAATAAATACCAGTGGGATTTCAAACAGCTCTTTAAGTGCAGTTTACATTCAAGCTTATTTCAAAAGTAGTAGAATTATGTTCATCATCAAAGGAACAAATATTTAAAAAATTGGATTGTTTTTCAATGAACAGCTAAAAACTATCCAATAAGTTTCCAGTTCAGTCATAATCTGGAAGACACATAGGACAATAAATGACTTTCAATTAAAAACATCGGATCTCGTTTAAATTCTTTGATAATTTATCCAAGAATAGAATAAACTGTAAAATTATTTCATGATTACAATTTGACTGTACTGTTATTTAGTATGTGCTTCAAAGTCTGAATCAAATCACAATTCTTAACTGGAATTTTATTGAAATAATAATTTATTACTTAAAAATATAATATGAATACCTACTAAAAGGATTATAGGATCTTTACCAAGAGGCTGAACTAAATAGGGTATGGAATCTAATAATTGGTAATAATTTAAAATGGAATTATTAATTAATACTGACTAATATGTAAAAGTACATAATTTTAATACTCACTAGTATCTGATTGCTAGTATTTGACTGGCATTGAAAAATTAATTCTATCTTTATGGGGGTGGTGAATTATTTGATCAGTGCAATATATTATTGTTCATAACTCATTGATAACTTACTGGATGTTTGATGTGAGTCATTTTTATAAAAAAAAATCAAGAAAATAATAATAGCGCAATTGATATTGTGAATGAGAATTTGACATGAAAATTCAAAGCCGAAAAATCGTTTTATGTTTTGAAAAAATTAAGACCATTAATCTATTTTTCATTCTACGTGAGAAGTATTATAGGTTTTACCACAACGGACCACTCATGACACAAATCTAAGATTAAAAGACAAAACTATGATTAAAACCAAATGAGTACGCACATCCAGCCTAATTAATAGAAATAAATTACATAAGAGTATCTAATAGAAGTTTCTCTACTATTACATCTATTTGAAATTTCACTAATATTCTAAAAGGAATTTTACTTGACACAAAGTCATGTATATTCTGTAAAGCTTACAAACAATATAAGATAAAAATACAGTGATGAAGGAAAGCAGTATCTTGGTCATTAATGTTGTTTCATGTCTTCAACGTTTTCCAAGAAATCCATGAGTGCATTGCATAATTTTATTCATGCACAATTACCAAATAATAAAAAATATTGATCAAATGTGTATTTTTGCAATCTTATGGATAAATTAGGCTATGATGTTTTCAGTTTAGTTGTTTATCAATAGATAAATAAAGAAATTTCGCCAGCAATAAAGTGAATTGGCATTAAAGTACCATTTTTTCTTCTGAAAAGTAACATAGACCATATAAAATATTATTGCCAGGATCCAGAGAGAAAAGTTAAACAACACTGCTGAACAAGTTAATGATTTCAATAATCGAATTTATTATAATTTATACAATAATTTCCCATGAATTGAATTCTCTAAAAACTAGCTAAAAACAACATGATTTATTGGAGGATTACAGTATAATGATAGATTTCAAAATAATAAGTGTCTGAATTTTGCAACTATATTTTCTACAGGCTCAAAATAATATTTTCCACTCTTTCACACTCAGGATATTCTAAATAAGGAATGTGGGAATTCTGATTCTGGATTCTTGCTTAGAAACCTAAGATTTTAAAGAACTTTGGCAAACAACACGCATAAACAGTCCATTTCAGACACTAAACATTACACTATAGAACATCCATGTCTGGTACTCTTAAATATCATTATTGTCAAAATATTTGTAGAGGTAACAGACGGGAGAATCATTCAAACAATTTTAAACAAAGAATAGATTTTCAAAATTACATTTAGTCAAATATCAAGTTTTTTATTAATAAATATATTATTAGTGCATAATTCATTCTAATAGTACAGTTATATTAAATATGAAACCTAAGCTTATCCTTAAATAAATTTGACAGTAGCAGATGGATGAAGTGGTTCGAATATGGATATGTTTCAGAAAAAAATTTAAAGGATATGTAGATGACGTATGTGAAGAAATAATGAGAACGTATTTATATTTTTACATGCTAACCTCTACCCCTCAATAAATAGGCTGATTGATAACAGTTCTAAATCTCTTTCTGGTCCCCGTAATGGCCGTTATTCTATTAATTCAACTTATTGATTAAATTATGAAATCAGACAATATTACGTCTTAGTTATAATATAGGACGTTAAGCAATGCAAGAGGGTTCTATAATTATCACTAAATTAGATAATATTTATCACTGAATAATATATTTTTAATGACAACTCACTACTAAATAATGCGTTTCCAGTACTGTACTTGAAATTTGGCACATTTCACTGCAATTATTCATTTTATTTCAATTAAATTTTCTTTTGAGAATACAGTATATTCATTTTCATCGATAGCTTCAGTCTTAAAGTAGTACATAGTACCGCAGAGTATATTGAAGAAGATGCCGTGATACTAGATACAGTGCATTGTACTACATAATTTTTGCTCAATGTTATATACTTGAAGAAACGTTCTGCTAGAGACGTATGAGAGTATGATTTTTTATGAAAAATGAATGATGATAATATGAAATGGTGAATTAATGTACTTGAAAATAAAATATGCAAGAAAAACTCCATCCTGCTACTGTTGCGGTGGGATCAATTGGAAAACTATGAATTTATAGATACAAATAATGATCAATAAACATTAATATTTAAGGAATAGAAAAACCACATCTAGTAATAATCTATCATTGATTATATTACCAAACTATCACTAAATTTATTCCTAAAACAGCTGAAATAAGACAGCTGAAGTTGGCACTATTTAAGACCACATTTATCAAAGACCGCTAGAATTATTAAGTAGTGTATTATAATAAATAACAACAATACACTAGATATATTTGATTTTTGTTACAACTGTTTCAATACTTGGAGTAAATATTCTTTTAGTAGTACAGTGATTTCAACAGTTAACAATAAATAATTATTGATAAATAGATTAATATAATACTTATAAGAATAAATAGACTGGTACGTCTTTTCAAAGTGATTTGGATATAATATAACAACAATGAATAACAACAGTAGAGTAGACAATTGATTAGTCGGGCTGTTTTTTGATGAGATGTATGAGAAGAGGATAGTGTATGTCTTCATCGTAGTCAGGAGTGTCGGAGCTGAGCTGCAGGTGCCGTTGCCAGACCTGGTGGTTGTAGTAGTGGAGTGTGGTGCAGACAAAGCCGCACTTCTCAGCCTCGACTATGAACTTCTGCAGAGTGGTGCCGCGACGGGGCGCCGTCACGAGGGCTTCGCCGTCATGCTTGATGGCTGCACTCATGGTGGCCACGAGGTCCTTGCGTGCGTCGTCGAAGAACAGGCAGTCGGCTGCCAGGATGACGTCGAAAAGGGGTTGAGATTGGGTTTTCTGGCCCCACTCGAGAGTGCAGCAATCGACGCGAGGCGAGTCCTGCAGGTCGTTGCGTTTCACGATGCGGGCGACATTCTCGACAGAGGCGGTGTTGCCATCAGTGAGGCGGACAAAGGAGGCGTGCGTGAACTTGGCAATGAGCAGGCCAGCCAAACACGTCATGCCTCCGCCCAGTTCGAGCACCATCTTGCCGTGGAAAAACTCGCGGTTGCAGAGCACATAGTAGGCGAGCACCTCTTCGGAAGGCCACACACAGACGTTGCCAGTGTTGTTGAAGCCCATGAGGTCGACGGGTGTGATCTCCTGCACCAGATGCCTGACAAACACCATGAACTGTTGGCCGTTGACGTCGGCGCTGTACTCGAACCAGGCGTCGTCGTTGTCGTCGCCGGGACGCCGTGTGAGCGGCTTCAGAGTCAGCAGGCCAAAGCTGCTGATGCGACGCACCGATATCATGTCGACGTTCTCCTGCTGCCGGCTGCGGTGCAGCGCCCGCGCCAACATTCGCCATCTGCGGCGCGCCATCTCATGGCTGCTGCTGCTGCCGCCCGACTGCTGCTGCTCTTGCTGCTGCTGCATTGCTCACCTCATCTCATCTAACCCTCACACTCAGTGCGCCCTCTGCTCTGCCGCAGCCGCGTCCCTCTCTGCCCCACAAACGCCTGTGTGCACACAACAGATACCACACCACATCAGCACAATACACCAATGTGCTGCTCTACTAGGTAGGCCTACTCGCGCTACTCTACATCTAACAGCTGCCTTTCCACAAACTTCTAACAAGATTTCTCATCAAACTATATCCCGGTTACGTGCTTAGTTAATGTTTTTCAAACTCAATTTATAATTATACTATTATTTATGGGCTCACAGCTCTATTTTGAGTCTAGTGGTAATGTTCTCAAGATATACAACTTGTTAACTTTTTACAATCAATAAATAATTTGAATTCGAAAACAATTCATTTTAGAACATATTATTTTAAAGGAATTGTGAAATAGACTGTTTAACTATTCGGCAAAAATTTGAAAACCGCCTCTAGTTCATGAGAATATCTGTTATAAATGTAATGAACTGACTTGCTGATAATGAAGAATAATTCTCATGAATCATCTCTATGGACATTTATATGTACTGTATATTTATAAAAATGTATTGATATTTTCAAAAGCAGCATGAAACATTGTAATAGGTCTACTTTTTATATGCTATTAGGTATTACTTTTTAATGGTATTATATGGGTCAATGAGATTTTTTGAAATTCTTATTAATGAAATAATTCATGAGCTTTCAACAATATATATGTGTAGCTGTACTTGATCTAACTATCTTATAGAACTTGACAGTACAAACCTTATGCCTGATGATAAAAAGCAGTTCAGTTCTAAATGGGTAATTATTGCGTGGAGAGAAGATTAACTTATTTCGATTCTTTTAAGAAAAAATTGAGAAAACTTTGAAAAAAATACTCAACTATCTAACTATAAAAACTATAGGCTACTATACTCAAAATATACTCAACTAGTTTCAAAACTATACAAAAGTTTCAGAACCACAAATAAATTAAGACGCAAAACAGTAGAATGAAAAATGCGACAGCAGACTGAGAAATGCGACAGTTCAGATCAATAATTAAATTTTCTTATCAGCTGGGTTTCATAAAAAAGTCATCTTGCTAGAAGCTGTGGAAAGTGTAATTTGATCCTTGCCAACCGCATTAAATAAATTAATGGCATCATAAATTGATCCACATTCTTCATTCTCTTCAATTATATTTTTGTGTAGGGGAAATAGACGGAGAAATTTTGAAATAAAAATTATTTGATTTGTTTTTCAAGCAGGAAGAAACATGACCCAATTTTATTCAATTTCTATAATTGAGTATTAAGCTTATTTATATACCACAATAATAGAGTTGGGAGTCTATAAAAAATGGTGATGGAGCTTTCTGAAAACATTTTCCTATTTTTAAAGCCCAAGACGATTTACAAGATTTAGAATAAGAGGATTCAGTTACAAATAATCTATAAAACTAAGATTGTTCAATCAAAATTCAAATTTAAAAGGCTATTCAAACTAAAAATTCATTTTGCTCCTTTTGTATTTTTCTGCAACTAATGTAGGCAGAAATTAACATAGAATCTCAGCTTAACTCGAGTGGGAAACCCGTTTTATATGAAGAGGATGAAGAATGGAATAATTATTGCATTTTATCCATTATTGCTTCAAAACTACAGTCGATATACTACAATTAATATTTGAAGATTATCAACATTGAGGAAGTGTAAAAGTACATCAAGACTGAAATATACTCACACAGTTCAAAAAGACATACAACTCAAGATGCAAACATTGATAAATCTACATCAAATATAGAAATGCTGTTAACAACAATGAATCAAATCTAATCAACACATACTAAGCTGAAACAACGAATAATATTGTCGCAGATCCATTATTCATTGAGTTAAAGTTTTGAGGTGTGTATTCTTGTGTGTGCTAGGCGATTGTAGTATCTGTTGTGGCATTACAAATTGTGAAAAGTTCTGCTCAACAGTTTCATAGTAATAATAAACTTTAGGTACAATACTTTTGTTTCTTCATGTGTTGGCTGAATTTAATAATAATAAAAGGAATACAATAAAATAGATAATTGAGTAACAACACAAAGCTTGCAACATAATTTTCAGAGTTTTTATACTCCGATGGAAAAAGCTTAAAACATTCATCTCATTTGTATGATGCAGTCATGCAACAAAATAACTATATTTTAGTCCAATACTTACACAATTCTAAACTATTACTACCTATAACTCATTAGTAATTGGAATTTAATTGAATAAAATTTAATGATTGAATAAATCAACATGAGAGTAGCCTAATCAATTCCAATTACACGTCCCAATTTATAGTTTAAAATTGATGTAATCAATCTGTCAAAACTTTAAAAACAATTTTATCCAATTACAAAAACCGAATCCCAATTATTGATAGGAATGCAGTTTATTAGAAATCTGTCAATGAAAATTAGCCTTGTGTTCAGGTTGACAAATTTATGTTTTACGATAGTGTTTAGACTCAATGTGAGAAACCTGAAGCTTAATGCAGGTAACTATAAAATTTTCAAATGCTTGTCATGCAGTTGTGCTACACATAATGCTAAATCTATAACTTCGATGTCTTTAAAATTGAATGAAGAGTTTGAAGTAACTTCAATGTAGCTGTTACAAAAAATTTCATGTACAGAAAATACTAAATAAACCGTCTGGATTTTCATATTCTTATTTACGACACATTCTGCTCATTCTGTATCAAACCTTTCAAAAGGATTCACTGGCAGGAAATTACTTTCAAAGACATCTACATCCAGGAAATTACACCCAACTGAAATTTAATTGAATTCTGATTGATAAGATCATTTTATATTCGTTCTTCAGCTAACTGACCGCTTTTATTGTAACAACACCACCTGGCTTGCTAAAAGTATGAATGATTAAAACATAAGCTGTTGATGCCCAAAGGTATAAACATTTTAGAAAAGTAGTTTCAACAGTTGGCTCAAAATGTGCATTTAGAACAAAATTATATAAAAGCTCTTCCTCAATTCTAAAAGTTGACAAATTTCCTTGAAAAGTAATAACATACCGGTACATAAATTTAGACATTCAAGTTATAACATTGAACAGTCAACACTTATCATTTTCAATATGTAACATCAAAATGCAATACAACCAACACACGTAAATTGATAACATACATTAACAACATATATTAAAAAGCACATCCAACCCACATAGATCTTACAGTTCAATATAAATTCTATTGTTTTTTTTTTTCAAATTCGAAGGGACAAGAATTATTTATTGATTCAAGTGAGACTGAGATTTCGTTTAGATGATTATTTATTCTTAGATTCTGGTCAGGATACACTTTAGAATTTTGATAAGTCGCAACTAGTTAAAATAATGTGAATTAGAAAGCTTAAGTAGGTACCTTTCATGAGAAACTTCTGAATTTAAAATAGCAGTTCATGTTTATTTACTCAACAGAAACAAAAGCCATCGACATTTATTCTAGTTTATCAATGAAATCTACTCCACTTAAATCAAGAATCTTTTAGGATTATATTACTAATATAAAACTTATATCAGTGATAATGGACATTTCAAAACTTGGTAAGAACTACCTGAATGAACCTACCTCTAATATAATTTGAATGAACGGACCCAGACTTTATTTCCGAGTAACAGACGGAGCAACTAAGTTTAACAACGTGCCAATAGAATCCGAATTTGAATGAATTAGTTCCCTATTCAGCAAACATATTTCGAGCTCCTGTTCAGCCAAGCCAATCTATTCAACGAATCTCAACACACCATTACTAGTTGACAAATTTCCAAGTTGATAATCTTGCGTTTGAATTAGAACGATTAAATTCCGATGATCAAGCAAAAATAAATTCTTTCTATTTGCTTCTCTACAGATACAAAAATAATGAGATTGTACTATTTTTGATAATGGAGCTTTCTCCTTCAATTCCTAGACGCAGCTCATTTGATATTGAAGTAAACTAAATATTTTCGCCGAAAAAAGTCCAATTTATTCACAAGATCACAGGGAGAAATATAGAAATTGAAAGAATCGATCAGATCATAAACAGGAGTGAAAAGGACAAGAAAGGAGAGAGCAAAATTATATCAGCATTGGCGATGTAGGATAATGAGTAACTCAATATAATTATATTTTTTTTTGAAAAGGGAAAAAGTGTTTGATAATTATAACTTCTCTAGTACTGTACTAAAAGTATTAACCTTCCAGGTATCAAGTGTTACTAGAACTATTACAGTTCAATCTTTAATTATTATGTAATGGACACTAGATGCGAACCTCTGGAAGAGCGTGAGCAGCACTATATTGTCCAGAATTAAAAACTTTCAACCCTTATTCAACATTGGTTTTTATCAGGATAAGCAAAGAATTCTGCAAAAACAAAACATGATAACTTTTTCACTGGGGGGAAACCCCCAAAAGAAAAAATTACATATTTTAGTCTCTTCATTCTATTTTGCACCAACTTGAAAGCGCGATTAGAGATTGAAATTAGAATCAAATCCTAACATGCAAGTTTGATACACAAATAAAATTTTTACAAATATAATTTTTCCTCATCTGACGAGTTCACAAAACTTTCCAGAAGCGACAAACAATTACCAACGGAAATAGAAAGTATATATCTATTTCATCAATAATACATAAATTCTATATATGCTACAAAGATAATAATCAACCGGTGAATAAAAAACTAATATATAAGAGAAATAGTAACTTTTTCTACAATAACCTTTCAACAATGAATGAGCAATATGGAATTTTCAACTAAACCACACAACATGTGAAAAGTTGAACATACCACAACTTACTAGCATTGCAGAATTCTGGGTTAGTACTGCAGTAACCGGGTAACAGACCGACACAAGAGGTAGCTGTAGCAAAAGCTGAGAATGAAATTTGCCAATTCCGCGTTCAGACTACATCGATAAATGAAATATGTACAATGGAACAACACATCCACATTCGTCGATCACCCCTCCTCCTCTTCCTCCTACCACCCACGCTACCATTTCAATTTCCTCGAATGCGCGCGCGCACGTGCACTGGCATGCATGTGTGTACAATACAACACTGGAAACTGTTGCTAACAGCTTCAAGTTATTCCTGGAGAATCGTATTAAACGGCAGAAGAGGGATGGAGGGAGAGCGGGTGTGATTGGGGAGGCATTGGATACTACACCATCAATACAAACAATGAGATTTCACTGCACTGCGCTCTCCGCTTTGCGCCTCTCTCTGCTCCAAACGCCAGCCAGCCACCATTCATTCGCTTCTCCTTGCCAGCTATGTCACCACACTGTCAACCTCAGCAATATAATCAACTCCACACATTTGATTCGAATTTGATTAACTAGTTACATTTGTGCGACAAATGATCCTTCAAAAGCATATCGACTCCACACAATTGATAGAATTGAATTCAGTCAACGAGATTTAGGAGACAAATTATGCTTCAAACGCACATCGACCCCACACAATTGATAGAATTAACTAGAATTGATTGATACAAGCTTGACTTATGAAACAAATTATACATCAAAAGCACACCAACTCTACCGAGTCGAAAATTATTTGATTGACAAAATTTATGAACAAATTATGCTTGAAAATAATGTAAAATACAAACATTTGATGAAATTCACTTGACAAGATAAATGGAACAAGTTATGCTTCAAGAGTTGTAGTGGGAATACAATATTGATTGGACAATAATAACGAAATTAATAATAGAGATGTGGGAATAATAGAAAAAGACTTCAAGTAATAAATAATGTGCCCTAGACATAGAATTTGTACCCGAATAGGCATCGAATAATTTACCCTGGGCTCATTGACAAAAAGTAATGGAGAAATAACTTTTCAATTATTTTAATACTTTGTACAATAAATATGTATTTGTGAATATTATTTTTTGTAATATTTGGCATATTTATTCGTTAAAGAGTAACTAGACAAAATTTAATGGAGAAATATTAAGATTTCTTATAAGAATAAGAAATATTAATATTAGTTTAATTTTAGTTGGAAAGGTTGAAGAGTTGAAGTTGATAAGAGTCGTTGAAAAGTAACCTGAGTAATGGTTATTATGGGTTTCAGTTTATTCTACAAATAATAAATATGCATTTTATTAGTGCAGTCTGGAAGAATTCAAATTGAAATTTGTCTCTGATGCTTTGGGCGTTGGTTCCTCTTATTTTGATTGTGATTTTTTTAATGACTAACTTTTGGTTTTGAAGAAAAATATTCTTAGTAGGTTGATGTAACTATCACAATCGTCCCATAATATATGTATTTTAAACATTTTCTTTCACAATTTTTTCCTTCAAGATTTATTGAGCACCTAAGAGCGATTCTCCAAGAAATTCTTTCCAAGTTTAAATCTTGAGGGTGATAATCATCCCAAATAGTACTTTTATTTATTCATTTATACACAGATAAACCTAGTAATATTCTTGTATAACATGGCAGTGTATGGACCTCAGGGGAAGCCTGTCTGCTTCGAATCTATAAGTAAGCTACTTAGGGTTGATGACATTGTTATTACAAAACAAATCAAATTAATTTTTCATATTATGACTGCATTTGATAAAATCAATAGAATATTTTTGTAAACGCTAAATTTTCGAGAGAGGAACCATTTTATGCTCTGATAACGTAGAGATTCTGTAATCAAACGTACCAAATATAAAACAGTCAAGCTTAGTTAACAAAATTATTCTGATAACAAAGGCGTAGAGTACCACTATTGAAAAGTTGAGACGATGCCAACCTACTCTGAGTTATAAGAGTCCTTATGAGATCTTGACATCCACTGCCCAGCCTAAGCTCATACTTTCAAGCTCCAATGTAGGAGTGACAATGAATGGTAACTCAGCTTCACATTTTGTAAATATAGCTGAAAAATACGATTCTAACACTAAAAAACATTGAAGTAAAAGTCTAAGAATAATCTGAATTGAATATGATTATAAGATTAATACTTATATCATTGAAGTTGAAAAATGGCATAGAGCGAATACTGTAGTGTGCACATATAGCCCAAAACTGTATATTTTTTAAAATAAATAAGATAAAAATTTCGAAAAAGTATTTATTAGCCAATAATACATGTATTATTGAAGTCAACGCCTGGTAGAGTGTAGTGCACACTTCTACTGATTTATGCCAACAGGCTTTTCACGAACTAAATGGCGACACTTGGACTTCTTTCTTTCCAATTTTTGAAAACATAAGAGATGATCGAACAATACAACAGCGGAGAAGAAGCGGATATTATATCTATATACATCATACTATTCACTGAATCTTGAACAACCACTAGCACTCGAGCAACATCATCATGAAATGATGCGTATAGAATATGAATTTTGTCTTTTCCATTTACAAAAACCATGAGAATCTGACAGAAACACGCAATAGTAAAATGCCGAATATTATCAAGACTGGTTAAATCAAACCACTTCTAGAAGTACTTGTAACAACAATACTGTATATGGTACTATACCACTCAATCCTTGCTAGCCCATCAATGAAGAGAAAATTGAATGAATTTGAGAAGACAACAAACGAAGTCTTTTCTAATGACCTCTTTTCTTTTAAAATATACTTCCTAGTTCCCCAAAGAATACATTATAAAGAAAAATGGAAATAGTGAACAGATATACAGACGTAATAACAATTCATAAGTTTTCAAAGACGACTTTTACAACAAATACAAAATGGAAAGCTACATCAAGTTTTATCACTTTACATTTCAGTTCATCAGAATTCAAAAATTTGATCTCAATCGTGAAACGTTATTGACGGTTGCTTTTAATGTATGTTGAATGATCTGTTGATAATTTAATGAATATTCTTTCATGTATATATGTTGGCTTTGAATATACAGTATTTCCATCTGTCCATGGAAATAAACCTGTCAACAGAAATAATCAAGTTTTTATTTGGAGGAGTATCAACAGTGTAGACAGAATTATTGGAGTCTTATAACAGCATCTGTTGTTTTTTCTGAGATTATTAATTGCTTTTCTATAGTATTGTTATAAATTAGGCTTCCTTTTTATACCTAAGAAGTTTCAAAGCACATAGAACGTAAATGACTTTTTACTTCCAGACTGAGAAAACAAAAATGTAATCACATGAAAACTAAAGCTCAGTCTAAAGGTCTTTTCAAGATTTCTATCTTCCATACCTGCGCTGTCTGGAATCTTCATTTATTGTGTATTTCAAGTCTTTCTTATTTTGTATGAGTGTATTTTTTAAAATAATGTATTGATTTAAAATCGAATGTGGAGAACATCTTTTTCTAAGCACAATTTTTCCAAAATAGCAAAGTTAATTCAAATTAATTTAGTGGAGTTATGGGAGTCAGTAATACTAGATGTTTATAAGAACAGTGGAGGGAGACAACACAAACATATTGGCTGAAACTAAAGAGCACTTTTTATAGAGTTGCAAGCTATTGTCTGCCAAGAACAATAGATAAATTTCAGCACCTTTAGCAGGCAAGCCATTTTATTCTTAAACTGTGTGTGTGTTGGTGTGTATGTTTTATAGGCGCACACACGCTTGTTTTGAGATCCTAACGTTATCTGGGTAAAGGCAGTTTGCCAGGAGAGATAATATAGCGCAACTACTATTAAAAGAATATTTTGTAAAAATGGACAAAAGAAAGTGAAAACAAAGCTGATATTACTAAATTTACAAGGGATACGTGTTGTAAGGGAATAAAGAAGTGTGAATCAATGAGTTGTAAATAGTTACTCCACGTCAACGTGCAATGAAACATTTTATTGAAAACGGGATGTAAAAGTAGTTACAATAACTTGTTATCAAGGATGATCTACAAAAATAGCAAAATTACTGCCTACTTTATTTTTCACTAACTTGGTTCGAAATCGACACACTATCAAAGAAGCATATATTTTATTTCTGTTGTATTTCCCTCATATATTCCATTCAATATCATAATACGAATACAAATAATTATAATTTGTAGAAAGACCACCCTTATTATCCTTATGCAGCTAAACGCTATAGGTTTCATTTAAAAATATTCTCTTCAATTGAATTTGAACTTTGGAAGATAGGTAATTGAATACTGTAACATCCAAGCAATAGCATTCAACACAGAATAATAAAAATTATCAATCCTATAATAATAACAACAACTTATTGGAGCACAAAATCTGAATGCTATCTCGACATATAGTATATGGGGAAACAAAACTTTATTCTGTTTGTGAATACAAAACATTTATGTCTGGACAAAATTTCTATACTTTTCATCATTCTTCTGTTCACGAGAAAGCAGTACTTAGCAATATTGTTCTGAAAAAAATACAGTGCGTCTGTCCACATCAATCCCGAATTAGAAACATTGCCAAGAATAATGAGAAGTAGAGCAATGCAACTCTACTTCATTGCAAAACAGTCAGACGAGATCAATGAAGCAGAGCTCTATGACAGCACTAGCACTGCACAGAGCAGCTCACAGACCTCTCTAGCCTGCCTTAATTAACCACTTGTTTGCTTCATGCCACCCTTGTGTAATTGCACACATTTTAATTGCAGAATTCTAGACCGAGAAAATGTTTTGAACAGAGAATCCAACAAAATAAAGTTTATAAAATTCAACTCAATTTTTACTGATATATAAATACATAAACGCTTACTATGTCCTCAACTGATTGGTTCGACTAAGGAATAATATGTATTGAGAAAAATATTTTACATACAGTAGTATAAAAAGGTTTTATGAGTATAATTACAGTTGAAAATTCAAGTATAGATAAAAGTAAAGATATCAACAGAATAGTTTTACACTTCATCCATCAAGCTGCACCAAGGTTCTAAAAATAGACGTTTTATTGTTACTCAAATGAATCCTATTATTACAAAGTATGATAGAGACTATTAATTTTAGATGCTTACGATTTGAAACCAGAATAGCAAATGTTTTATTTTCTATAAAACATACATAAGTTAAGTGAAAATAATAATAACACAGCAATAAGAAGTGCTATTGTAATTTTCATTGATATTATCTGATATAATTATGTTTACTCTTAATTACAAGGTTGTAGATAGGTGTAGTAGTAGTGGTGTAAAAGATTCAATGCGTACAAAATCAAGTTCATTACATTACTACTCAAACTTTGATAACCACTAGCGAATATGGTTCTACTCAACAGAATCAACAAACTTACTTATGAGTGAGACCAAAAATTATTGAGAAATTGTAAAATACTGTATTCGAATTTGACTGAGGATATTCTTATTGGACTGTTGATGCAACAAGCTACTTTCACTGATTGAAATCCTATTCTGGCAAAAATCAAGTGAAATATTCAATTTTCTCAGTAGCACTCTCAGGGCTTCTAGGAATTCCAACTGAAGTGAAAATTAAGGTGAAAGGTTTCTTTATTTTACATTATTTCTTGACTCAGTTACTTGTCTTATGCAATTTGTTTCAACAAATTATGTTTCGCAAGATTACTGATGATTGAATTAAATAAACGAAAATCGCGTTCAATAAAATTATCCAATTTGAAGATTCTGCAAAGATAAAATAATTACAGTAATACAGTATAAATTTATTCATAGAAAAGGTAGCTGATTAACCAAATAGTAGAAGTTCACTATGCATAGACTTGTGCATGGGTAATGGGAAGGATGATGATGAGAGAAGAATGTATCTCCAGCTTTAGGTGGGGTCCGAACCACCAGGAAGCGATTTTGAAGCTCATGAATTGTACTTAGAGAAGCCGGTCACCGTTACAACAGAAGAGCTAGGAGCCGATTCTTGTCTAATTTCACCGATTAGACCCGCCTGCTACCACTGGGACAACAGCTTCCCTAACTTTTACTTGAATAAAGAGTGTAGCATGCCATTGGAGGTCTATCTATGATACAACAGATACAAAATATTGATCAATTCAAAAAACTACAACACTGCTTAAAAAGAAAATGAAATTGGTTCGAAATTCCCTGAAAGTTATTCAACTTAAAGACATTTTAGATTCAGGTAGGCTAGGTGAAAAGATGTCTAATATGAAACCAATTTTTCAATAATGTGCCTATATTTGAATATAAATATTTTTCAATAATATATTTTCCACTCTGTTCGCAATCTGTTGAGTTCTGCATATGATTGATTAATTGAATGCCCTTATTAGGGCAGAGGTAGGACTCCTGGTCTCTGCCACACAATCCTTTACAATATGAATAATATAGATAACTTACAATATAAATTAATAAAATTATAAATTCATTAATATAAATCTACATCTCGTATGCGCTGACTATTAAAGAAAATATCTTTTAAAACGCAGAAATTAGCAAAACGACTGAACATAATTTTTTGCAAACTCATTCGCAAAAACAGCAAGAGGCAGGAAGAATACTGATGAGCGCAGGAGCAAAACACTCAGGATGACGTTCATCGATAAAAAATTGTAACTTTGACACCTAAATGTTGCCAAAGCTGACTTCATTTATAAAAACTGGAGTTGAGTCTTGAAAATCAATATTAAAACTTAGTACGGTAACCTAGAAGAGTAAAAAACTTTCACAAATAACAAAAATTAAAAAATTTTTGCTGATAGACAAAAAATATAATGTTGCATCCCCAAAATGATGTATTATGTACTCTTTATAAGAATTGTGTGTATTAACATTATTATGTAGATGTAACTATAAAATGGCTCTTTGCAAATTACTGTGATAAACGTATGTATGTGAATTAATTTTTATGTAGATTGAATTTGTATTGTAACAGCAAATGCTAAAATAGCAAATATTGATTAGTTGAAGCAAATTCTTGATTTGAATGTAAATCTCACACTATTGAATCAATTTTGTTTGATCAATAGATAACTAAGGTACCTTGAACTACTAATGATAAAACATAGAGGTAAAAATACATCTCAAAGCTCATGGAATTCTCAATTCATTTAGAACAGAAAATATTTATTGCAATCAAATCAGCAAAGAACAAATAATGTTAGATTGGCTCATACCTAAACTAAAAGTTAAAGCCCATGAAATGATTTTTCTGAAACTGTAAGAACTCTTGTTGTAGCATGAAAACCGCATGCAAAAAAATACTTTCATGCTGTACTATGACAAATAAGTCATTCTAAAAGGTATATCATCAGAACAATAAGTACGTAGTAATAGCCCATTAAATTAATATGACAAATTATTCAAAGTTGATAAACAAACATAAATACTTGTTGTAAAGAATAACAAGCGATTAGAACTTCAAAGTATTCAGGCTATCAATCTAGCATCTGTAATTTTAAGACAGCCATAAAGTATACCAGTGTCATTCCACTGTGTGGATCTTGGCACAGGACTCAAAATGCTCAACAGAGCTGTAATTAGGCTTGAATTTTGGCAGTTGAATTCATTATATCAAGGTTCATTATCAGTTCAACTGGACAAAATATTATAATTGAGCAATGGAAGGAGTTCCAGAATAAAAATTAGCTATGACATTTCTAGGTTAACTTTTCAATCACTATAAACGAGCTAAATCCACTAATGAAGTACCATAATTCAATTCCTATGAGTCATGATGCATAATCAATTTAGACAATCAGTTATTATAATTAGAAACTTCAGACTTTTAAGTATGATAATTATTAAATGGTGATAATAACAAGATTTTTTTAGCATCATCATTTTTACATAGAACAGATGAGTGGACATCATCAGAATAGTAATGATAAAATTCAGTATATATAGATAAATTATTGAAATTAGAAAGTTTTAAATAACAAACAAAAAGATTAATGAAAATAGTAAAAACTCACATTTTGAATGAGGATAGAGGGAACAAGCCGACACAATCACACAACCCTTTGCTTATCAGACAGCCATGGCTTGCTTCTGCTTCAACTTCTTCAACCCTTCTGCAGCTGAGATGTTCCTTGTTCCGACTTTGAAATCCAAGTTTGTTCCAACTTCAAGGTTAATAATAATAATAGTTTGGAATTATTTTCTACCAAAATCCAATTAAAATATTCAACATTTTGTATAAATAATATTTCTTCATTTTAAAATAATAGGATTTTATGAAAAAAATAGTAGTTCTAATCTAAATGAAAAGTGATCATATGACTGCTTTAATACTCTGTTCCTTATTCCCATTCCCTGTTTCCGTTTGGTCTAATCTTCCATTTTTGTTCACGCGGTGTTCAGGTTAACAAAGACCAAAAATCATTTTTGATTGAAAAAATACTTTATATCATTAGAATTTCACCTTCTACAAATCTTAAATAATGGTAAGTTGGATCATTTTATTTCAATCTTTCTCTGTTTCTTTTAAATCTTTCTCTGTCATCGAATGGGATGAAAAAATTAGTTACAATTTACCGGTACCCATTTGGCCTAGGAATGATTTTTATCTTGTGGATCAAACAGAAAAACTCCCGTCCAAGACTTAATGTTGTTGGGATGGCAATTTGATTAATATATTCTTTCTTTTATGATATTCATTCTACAAATTATATATATAAGATGGACCTAATTATTATGAAACTAAAAATATAGTTTTCCATTATGCTATTGCATCATGGCCGCTTGAACCTGTATTGGCACAGAAAGATTTGATTAATATTTTCAATTTTTGGTTGTTTCAGGCTTTTGCTAAGCACGCTATCAAGAAATTGACTCCTATGTTTGATCGAGTTTTGGTTCTTCGTGCAGAAGCTGTAACCAAGTCTAAAGGTGGCATTTTGATTCCTGAAAAGTCGCAGGGAAAAGTACTTCACGGGAGCGTGGTTGCTGTTGGACCAGGAGCGCGAAATACTGTAAGAAAATAATATGCTAGATTGCTTTAAACTTGAAAGTATTGTACCATGTATATATTTATGTCAACTTGAACCACAGATAATTGATCCTTTATCTGTGTTTTCATAATAAATAGAAGTAGGCTATGTAAATGTGGAATAATTCGATCATCACTTTACGGTTTACGGTAATGCATCAAATTATTGCATATTCAACACCCAACATTTTTATATAGCCTAATTTATTCACTCATATAGCTTAATTTACTCACCTACAGCTAATTCAGTATTTTTCATCCATGACCACCAGCACTTGCTGGATACGTCAGTAGTAATAGTAAACATATACATGAACTCAGATCGAGATTGGTGGCCAGTGTTATAGAGAGCCCAGAAAGCACTGCATTACTTCTTCATTTCGGGAGTAGTGGCAGGTTCATGAGCTTCACTCAAAGTGTCCTCTTCTCCTCCCGCTCACGGATATACACTGGCTTCCGTTTAAAAATCTTCAGTGTACAAACAAGGAAGCTGCTATGTGACCTTGTCAGCCTGGCCTGAAATTGATGTCATCAGATTCTGCAGATTCAATTCAACTAAATTGTCTGTTTCAGAAAGGAGAATTCATCCCCACACAAATCAAAGTTGGAGATCAGGTGCTCCTTCCAGAATATGGAGGAACCAAAGTCGAATTAGAAGAAAATAAGGAGTACCATTTATTCAGGGAATCTGACATTCTAGCCAAACTAGAAGTATGAAGAGAGCGTTTATTAAGTGTTGTGTAAAATATTTGTAGACATTCGCATTCCTATTGTTACTAGAATGTTGATCATCATAGTCATCGCCCATTTAGGAGCTATTCATTGCGGCTAATTTTGAACTTTTTCGAATGCCATTGATGATCTTTGTTTGTTCTTTCAAAAATCAACATTTATTGATCATGAACTGATTTTTTTACATTGTTATTAGTTGAATTAGTATTGAATTATTATAAAATTCACCAAAAGATTGTGTTTTATTATCCCTGTACAAGTACCAGCATTCTCTTGTAATTCATAAGTAGATTTTTCAAATTAATTTCGACATTTGTGACTTCTAAGTTGGAATTGAGGGGAGAGTTGAAATTAGATTTTATATAACAAATCTACGATCAAAATTTATTACGCCCCAAACCAATCAAAATACTGATTGATTGGGTCTTTTGTAGTTGAACCCCACATTAGTTGAAATGGAACAGTTTTTCAAAATGAAAAGTTAATTGTTTTTGAAAACATAATAGCTGATATTACAGTGTATTTCTAGTAAGATACAGTCTTATATGTTTATGAAATCAGTTTTGATTTTGTAATGAAATCAAATGTGGGGTTCTTCAGTAAAAGACCCGATTAATCAAAAATCAATCATTTAAGTAACATTTCCAATAAAACTGGATGTTATCAGTTCAATAGAATATCGAGGGAAAATGCAACAAGTCTTTCACGAGTAGATTGGTTTTCAATATTGCTATCACTAGTCTAATGTGACTGATACAATGTTTCAGTTCAATAATAATTTCAAGAATAATACAGTATAGCAATCCTGTCTTCAACAGCCAGTATTATGCCCGGTTTGTCAGAAGTTCATTACTTTCCCTTAACGGACGACTGACAAACCCGGGCATTACTCTCCCATCAAGACCATTCTACCATTCAAGACAAATGGTAGACTTCGCAAACCAGAAGACATGCAACAGTACTTTGCTTGAAAGCGGCTCGCTGAGAGAAAGCCTCACCAGGTTATAAAAAATATTTTCAAAAAACAAATAATTTAATATTTATTTAATTTGGTGGATGGCGAATAACTTTAATTTAATATTTCTATGGTAATGGGTGATGTTCTAGTGATTTTTTCATATACTTTGTATGACATGCAAAAAACCATTATTTAAAAAAGAATTCAATAGAACATGAACATCACCCGTTACCATAGAAATGTTAAATGAGAGTTATTCGCCATCCGCCACATTAAATTAATATACCTGTACATCATAATGATCATCAGGTCTCCAAAAATTGACAAACTAATTATTAGAATGAGGATTCTTCAATAAAAAGAAACTAAACAATCTACTCAGTGAAAACATTTTTATACATCGAACTGCATAGAAAATCTACAGTCACTGTGATAACCGAATCACAGATTCAAATTAATTTTTCTCACTTTCAACAGACATTTTTTACCTTTAAAATAATATTGTTAAATAAATGGATAAACTCTTAAAGTTTACCCACAAAATTCAAAGACCAGCTTTTTTCATTTTCTTTCCCAACCAAGGTGTTCTCCTCCCCTGCAAAGAGAGATAATAAAATATTAGAACGATATTATGAACCGCATCATTAAATTTTGTTGAATATACTACCGAATTCCAATACATCATCCACCTATTGAATTCAAGTGGGAAAATTGGAATGGTGTTTTGGAGTAGTCCGTAGCCGAGGGCGATTAGCGCCGGTCTGATAACCCAAAGGTTCCGGGATCAATCCCAGTTGACAGAACGGATTTTGACCACAAAACGGTCACTCCCGTCTGCCTGAAAAGTAGTCATCTCTCATTATCCTTCTCATAACCCACGCACAAGGCTAAAGCTCATGTGGGCATCACCCTAATGAGCTCAGCCTCATCAGCAAGAAAGTTATTTAATCATTTCATAGTAATTTTTATAACAATCCCATGTTTTTCATCCATTATTCTATCTTAATATTCTAAAAAAAATATCAATTATTGCAAAAACGAGTATCGCACAATACAGAGTGGTCCAAAAAATGTATCCACTGTTTGAAAGTCCATAACTTGCAAACCAATTGGTGCAGTTGTCTCATCTTTGGTGAAAGTGTAGCTTAAAGTCCAACTTAAACATATCACTAGGTGTTCAAAATGGCCACCATCCACACACAAACGAAGCCGCCAAACTGCAGCACAAACTACCTACTGTCTGCAACGAGTTCAGTTGGATATTTGCACATGAATGTACGATGGATTCTCGAGGTTCATCCAATCTGCGTGGCTTTTGTCGATAAACGATGTCCTTCAGTGTTCCACACAGCTAAACGTCCAGAGGAGTTAAGTCTGGGGAACATGGTGGATACTCGACAGCACCTCTATGGCCTATCCATCTTAGTTCGTGCTGCAGTTCGGTGGCAACGTTTGTGTGTGGATGTAAATGGTGGCCACTTCGAACACATAAATTTATATGTTCAAGTTGAATTTTAAGCTACACTTTCACCAAAGATGAGACAACTCCATCAATTAGTATGCAAGTTATGGACTTTTAAACATTGGATACATTTTTTTGGACCACTCTGTATAATACAAAAAACACTCCATTGAAGAATAAAAAGTAGCAGATATACTATGCATAGTATGCAAGCAAACTATGCAACGTGTAACCGCGCCTTAGTACTCTATGGTTACTATCCTGTAGATTTTCTGTAGGGATTCAGGATTAAGGTAAAAGGAATAGAATTATATTCTTATTACCTTGGATTCATCTAAATAATTAAATCTCAAATGAAATTCTCAAACAATTCAAAACCTTGCTGTAACAAAACTATCAAGTTGAGCAAACAAAATTTGAAGACGGAAAGTATTCTTCAGAACTTTCTCAACAATTAATTACCATTCTTATGTTAATTGGTTTGAAAACAGCCTACTAAACAGCAGACAGTCTAGTTTGGGCCTTATCTTCGTCTGTAAACTGCTACTGTGAAATCTGTCTCGTCATGGTGGTTCAGTCAATATTTTAGGGAATCTCAACACTAATAAATAATTAATTATTTAATAAACCATAAATCCACTTAGGAAACTGATATTCATTCACACAACGCATGGGTTGACTATCAACCTAGAGATAATAAAATGAAGTGTCGAAAATTGTTATTACCCTGGAATTGGTCTGTTGGGTTTGCTTCGGAGCCTTCTTTTGTTTTTCCTGAGTTTGAAACTTTGTAAAATCAAACGCTTCATAATTATACGGCTGGAATGTTTCATCTCGTTTCGCTTTTTTCGGCTCGGCTTTTCCTTTTTCTTGATCTTTATTTTCTTCAGACTTTCTTTTATCACTTCCACTTTTATTTTTTGTCTTCTCATCGGTTCCGTCCTCAGTTTGGTCTCCAAGTAAATTTGGAATAACTGAATCATCATCCTTAGGCTGCTCCACAACTGTTGTAGTCGACACTTGTTTACTACGCTTCAGTGTTTCCTGCTGAAAATGATTATCAATCAATCAAATTTATTGCACTGAACACAATATAAATACAAAAACAATATATAATTTACTTAAAATTAGAAATTGAAAGAAAAATTCAATATTTTTATAATTATTAGGCGTTACAAGCAAAACGTTGGTGTGCTGGCGACGAGTAACAGAAAAACGATAAATATTACATCCTATATTAAAAAAGAACCATTTTTACTAGATAGTACTTAAGAAAATTAATAAATAGATTGAAGGTAGGCAATTTGAAGCAAAGTGAAAAATAATATGAATACAATTTTACGTTATAAATACGAGAGATTTGAATCAAAGTGAAAAATAATATAAATACAATTTTACAAAAGAGATTTAGAGTATGATGGCAATATTTGAAAAGAAATCAAATTTAATTAAGTATTAGCTGGAAAACATTTATTGATGTAATGTTCTATAATAAAATTCAATAATTTGGACGTATAAGTGTTTCTCAAGTTTTTAATTTCTAAGTGCAGTATTCAGCGTATACGTAAGTATGGGGGAAATCTATAATAATTACTTACTTGATTAGATGATGGCAAATCATTATCAAACTTCTTCTTCTTTTTCTTATTATATTCAACAGGTGTTTGGACCTCTGCTAGATTACTCTGAAAAGAAAGGATCATGTCGAATGAATAGACACAAAACATGAAGTGCTAAGTAATTTACAACAGGTGTCGTCACATAAGTGAGCAAGCCAATCATGTTGGGATGAACTGGTTCCAAGAATTCCATCTATTTACACTTTCTGTTCATAGATAAACCAATTCATCAAATTTAAATCATGCCTCATGCTAGACTTCAATATTTCATACCGGTTTAATGCCTCTTGAACGTACTTTCATAAATAAGGTTATTTTCACATCGAAGTGATAATAACTTGCGCCAAAAGCTGTACAATCAGCACAAGTATCGATCAATAATAAAAATGAACAGTCTGGTTTGAATACGGAAAATGATTTCTCGAATTATTAGATCTTTTTTGGTTTTCATGTTTATAACATGTATTTCTAAATTCTTATTACATAACCACACGGTGCATTTTTCAAACATTCTTTCTGTGCTTCGTGCGGATGATATTTGCAATACAACTATTCGCGAATATAATTCCCATGATGCCACAAAATGCATCGTATGGTTGCGCCCTTAGACACAGTAATTTTTTGTGCTTCATATCTTTGATAGGATCAGGATTTATTATAGAAGTATCTATAAAAAGGATAATTCTGTAGGTATAATAGAAAGGGGTTTTTAATAATGGATATTTTATCTTGATGATGAAACATTGGCTGAAAATTTGAATAGCCCAGTAATTTTAAAATATTCAATCACAATTTAAAGAATAATTACTAAATGTGCTGAGTATTGCATTGAGTATTAGGGCCGGTTCATGAGCTCGGGGTTTAGCCAAGTCCTAGACTAAAACGGGTGGCTAACGTAGCATCGACAAACGTTTGTCTCGACAGTTTAGTGGGTTAGCAGCATAGAGAGCCCTTGGTACATAGTATCGAGGGTAACGTTTGTCGATGCTACGGTGGCAACCGTTTTAGTCTAGGACTTGGCTGAATCCCGAGCTCATGAACCGGCCCTTAGTGTATTAAACCTATGTGCAATACTTCATAGTCTAGTGCACATGGAATATTAGAATAATTGGAAATGTCAAACAGACCACAGATAAAGTGAATTTCAGAACATAAGTTGAATTGAAACAATATCTTTGTGAACATACATTGGAATTGGGTGGAGATTCGTCGCGTTTCCGTTTTGCTTCTTGTCTTCGAGATGCCTCAAACGCCTCGATATCTTTTTCGGAAAGATTTTCAGATACCTGCAAAGCATAGACAAAGATACTTGCTAAAATGATGCGATAATTATTGCAGAACTGATAAATTAATAACAAAAACTATCATTTATAATTTAATCAAATACATAAAAATATTATCCAATACAAGGGATTTGTCACCTGGAAACGATACATAAACTCAATCAACAATTAAGTCTTTCTGTTGATATTATTATCTTAAAAGCATTACAAACATAAGTAGAAATTAATGATTTTTTAAAATTAAATTCTCTAAAACATAAATTGAATGAAAATTTTTATAATCAGTACGCTAATTTCCAATTTTTGTCGATATAAGTATAAAAAACCAATCCAATCTTAATCAAGTAGTCTGTATCAAAACTTACTGTTTGATTTTGTACTTTGGCTGCATTAGTTCTGTCTTCTACTTCAATTGAAGATGAATCGTTGGTTCGACTCTCAGTGCTCTTTTCAGTTTCCTGTAGAAAAATAAACCCTTCAACAAATTAATTTAAAAATCACTCTCAACAACACAACGAAATTGAAAATTAAGAGAAAATGATAAATTTAGTGAATTACAAAATTCACATTGAAAATTATGAATTTTGAAAATCATTACATGATAAACGTCTCTAGCTGAGCCTCCACAAGTCTTTTATAATGAGTGATTAATTACAGCGCATCAAGACATAAAAGTTGTGAACAATGGATTCATTTTCTTCGTTGCAAATTTAATTAAGCTTTTCCTCTAATTTGGATGTTAGGGACGTTTGACAATAATTAATTCATATACAGAGTGATCGTAAAGTCGCGCAACCCAAAATGATAACAGTCTTAAAAAGCTGTAATGTGTTATTGATTTTTCTTTCAAAGTTTATGAAGATACTTTTTTGGAGAACGAATGAACGTTTCACTTACTGACTGCAGTCTGTCGTCAGTCGAAACACTTGGTCGGCCGGTACGATTACGGTCATTCACGCTACCTGTATCCCGAAAACGATGAAACAAACGACATATATGGTCGATTTGTTTGGTACTTTAGCATCTGGAAAGGCATTGGAGAAATGTTCTTGACACTTTGCGTAGGATTTCGATTCACAGTAACTCGAAACGATAGAAATACGTTGTTCTTGCGTAAAAGACATTGCGACTTGAACTGAACAAACAAACTGATTTCTGGCTAATTGTCGCCCGATGGCGTGATCTGGCAGTGCATCCACCTGCTGTACTACTGGACGAAAAATTCCCATATGCAAATCATACTTTACAAATTTACCTGTCATTCCTACACGGCTTCAAACATTGGGTTGCGCGACTTTACGATCACCCTGTATTAATTAGAAAATCAAGAAATTTTGAAAATCAAACGATCATAATTAAACGGAACTGAAAGCGAACACCTCCATTTTACGAATACTCACACTTCTGTTAGATCTATTTTCGTTTTCTTTGAGTTTTTGACGTTCTTCCTCCTCTTTTTGAAGTTCAGCCGACATTAACTTCTTGTAACGTTGGTAAGGACTGATGAATCTTAAATTCTTTCTAACAATCTCTTGATTCATTTCTTCAACCTCCTGCCGAAACAGATAGAAAGTTCTTATTTCTGCATGATATAATTCAATAAAAGTCAAAAAGGATACTGTATAAGAATGACTTTTTTTTTGTCTTCGACTGAAAGAAGAGGACAGATGCCTTTATCCACCGTCATGAGACATGAGCCTAAATATGATAAATCAACATCTCGTTAGCTGGTTCCCTAATTAGAAGTTCGATCCATAAATTCTTTAGTAACAGCCCAATGTAGACCTAATGCTAACACATAATTGAATTCGCATCCATTCATTAGACATAATATCAAACAAACATTCATGAAATTAGGCAGACAATTAGCTACACCGACATTCATTTAATTTGACGCTTGGCATTAGATAGATAGACAGATATCATTTCTTGACATTGCTGATGACCGAAGAGAACGATAGCAAAGAAATAATATCTATCTATCTAATGCCAAGCGTCAAAGTAAATGAATATCGCTATATGTATAGGAGGATTAAACAGTCTAGTTTTCCCTAATATTCATAGGTTGATGATTTAATTATAGGTCAATTATTCAATTTCTTCTCATCAGAAATTAATTTACAATAATCGCAGTAATTACTCTAAATTCCAATAGAATCGCAGTAACTTATATACCGTAATTTGAAATTTTTTAGAATGCTATGTGTTCTACATTATCTTGAAATTTTCCTACTCTACTATGAGTACTTTGACAAGCCTTTTACCGGATAAGTTTCAATTTCTTTGAGTAAATTTGCATACAATTTTGATTGGAGTTAGTAACAATCAACAAACTGATAAAAAGAGATTATCATACAAATAATACGATCCATATTATTCTCACCTCTTAATTGTCGAACACAAATTTGTATGTGATATTGTTGTTTTTAATTTATATCGAATAATGTAACAATCAACAGACTGAAACCAATAGGTAATCATAAACATCATACAAGACAATAAGTAGACCTAATCTCACCTCTTCATTGGCGAACACATTTATACCACATTTTGCAGAAAGTCCATTGACAGGTTCTATTTTCAAGCCACCTTGCATCACAGTGGGCAAGTTTTCAGGTAACTCATCACTACACGAAAGGTCATGCGGACAATACAGTTTACTCTCAACATTAACTGGTTTCCAATTTGGTGCTTGCTCAATTGCTTGTCTCTGAGCTTCCGTCTCGATATGCTTCTGAAAAACAAATCAAGTAGTTAGTTTCAACATTACACGAATGCTATACATTAAATCTGTGATATATTGATTAATGAAATATTTATAGTTTACAATATTAATAGTAGAATGTCATGAAACCAGATTACTATAATGCCTGTGAATGAATGAGTTGATTAATACATTAGTCAAATCTTGATAATGGAATAAAATATTGTAATAATAGAAATAGTTGGACATAAATTCCAAAACATTATTCGAGGATTATTTGAATTAATCAAGGTATCACATATACATACAGGTTAACATAATCTTATTCCATAAAACATAGAATCAATCTTGAAGAGTACGATCAAAAGTAAGAAACCAAACAAGTACCGGGATAGTTACCATATCTATCGAACTGTTGAATATTCTTTTGGAATATTGATGGAGAATTCGTTTTTTATACATGGCTGATGAATTAAGAGAGTTTATGAGAACTCAATTAAACAGAGTATCTCTGTTGGGCAATTTTGTAGAGACAAAATTCAGGCAAAACTCATAATAGTCAATGAATATTAATGCAGTAAGGCTTTAGTTTCACAAGATCTATTGGAACAATATTAATTTTAATAAAAATACTAAATAACAAGCATACACAGGCTATCAAGTTTGTGATAAACAAGAGCTAACATTGTGAAATATGATAAAAAAATGTTATCAAACAAATTTTCAAAATTTATCAGACAAGAATAATGAAATTTCAAATTTGATGTTTTTATGTCAAAACTTGTTGAATGCACGAGATAATATAATTTTCCTTATAATTGTTATAATATAATTGTTTTCATTGTAATTTCAATCTCCAAAAGAGATAAAAACATTATATTAGACAAGCAGTTCACCCGTGCTTTGCTACGGGGTCTCAGAAATCCCTTTGATGATGAGGAGCATCCTAAAACATGTTTTTACATTAGCCCAGTAAAATTGTCATTAAAAATAGGGTCTACCTTGCATGAAATGGGGAAGTCAGTTTCTTTTTTTAATGATGTTTATGGCAGTCCTGGGATGCTAAATCCAAGTTTTAGACCTCGGCAAACTATGGGATCACCTCCAAAAATCGTACAAAATGGCGGATTTTTGCACTTTTTTACGTTTGGCCAATTTTCACCCTGAAGAATCACTTTTTCATATAGGACATTGTACATATTTTTCAAAGTATATTAAATTACCTTAAATTTGAGACCAAATTTATCATTGTAGGCCCAACCGTTTGCGAGATACAGCTCTTCAAAGTTCATCAAATTAACGAAAATTTACCCTTTTTTTCAATTTTTCGCAATTTTGACCCAGAAGAATCACATTTTCATAAAGAACATCCTACACAGGGTTGAAAGTAAATTTGAATACCTACAATTTGCCACCTGATTGGTTATTGTAGGCCCAACCGTTTGTGAAATACAGCTCTTCAAAGTTCATCAAATTATCGTAATTTTTCACTTGTTTTTACTTTTGGTCAATTTTGACCGTGAAGCATCACTTTTTCGAAGGTGACTTTCAGCAAAGTTTTGAAAGATTATTTAAAAAGCTACAATTTGAGACCAAATTGATCATTGTAGACCCAATAGTTTGCGAGATGTAGGCCTTCAAAGTTTATCATATTGTTGAATTTTTCCACTTTTTCTACATTTCTTCAATTATGACCCTGAAGAATCACTTTTTCATGTAGGACATTCAACATAGTTTTGAAAGCTGATTAGATTACCTACAATTTGAGACCAAATTTGTTATTGTAGTCAAAAATCAATAACGGTTTTTGAGATATTAACTGATTTAGGTGTAAATATGTCTGATTTATAATTGAAATATCTTAAAAACGGTTTCACATATCGTGGTGCGGTTTTCGCCATTCATTTTCTAGGGAAATTCTGTATCGAAATCATGTATAACATGACCACCTTCCCATTTAAAAAAATGAACTTAGATTCAATATGGCGTATTCAATCAGACTTGAAATTTTAAGAACTTTGAAGGCCTATATCTCGCAAACTATCAGGCCCACAATGACCAATTTAGTCTCAAATTGTAGGTAATTTAATATACTTTGAGAATTATGTTGGATGTCCTATTCGAAAAAGTGATACTTCACGGTCAAAATTGACCAAATGTAAAAACAAGTGAAAAATTACGATAATTTGATACACTTTGAAGAGCTGTATTTCGCAAACGGTTAAGCCTACAATAACAAATTTGGTCTCAAATTGTAGGTAATCTAATCAGCTTTCAAAACTATGTTGAATGTCCTACATGAAAAAGTGATTCTTCAGGGTCATAATTGAAGAAATGTAGAAAAAGTGGAAAAATTCAACAATATGATAAACTTTGAAGGCCTACATCTCGCAAACTATTGGGTCTACAATGATCAATTTGGTCTCAAATTGTAGCTTTTTAAATAATCTTTCAAAACTTTGCTGAAAGTCACCTTCGAAAAAGTGATGCTTCACGGTCAAAATTGACCAAAAGTAAAAACAAGTGAAAAATTACGATAATTTGATGAACTTTGAAGAGCTGTATTTCACAAACGGTTGGGCCTACAATAACCAATCAGGTGGCAAATTGTAGGTATTCAAATTTACTTTCAACCCTGTGTAGGATGTTCTATATGAAAATGTGATTCTTCTGGGTCAAAATTGCGAAAAATTGAAAAAAAGGGTAAATTTTCGTTAATTTGATGAACTTTGAAGAGCTGTATCTCGCAAACGGTAGGGCCTTCAATGATAAATTTGGTCTCAAATTGAAGGTAATTTAATATACTTTAAAAAATATGTACAATGTCCTTTATGAAAAAGTGATTCTTCAGGGTGAAAATTGGCCAAACGTAAAAAAAGTGCAAAAATCCGCCATTTTGTACGATTTTTGGAGGTGATACCATAGTTTGCCGAGGTCTAAAACTTGGATTTAGCATCCCAGGACTGCCATAAACATTATTAAAAAAAGAAACCGACTACCCCATTTCATGCAAGGTAAAATGTACTATTTTACTGGGCTACATCTGATGAACAAAAAAGGCAATACAGTAGTAATTTTCTACGATGAATAAATTTCGCTTTTTTTGAAATCCATAAAACTGATTATCAAGATAAAGCAGTTACGGTAAATGACATATCTTGCCGCGAATCAAACTAGAGAAAGACAAATAGATTAATTGGATAATGGATATCCATAGCACCTCAGACGGAGATTCCAAGATCACAGCCACATTCATTATAAAAGCAATGGAAAAGTTAATGCAATGGAAAATAATACAGATAATAATACAATGGATAATAATGCTCTGTAATTGAACAAGACGAAATTTTATGTTACCTTTACAAGCGACTGTTCTCTGGCTTCTAGAAGTATTTTATGAATCATCAGCAAATTTTGTCTCACTAAAGGTGGCACAGGATTGCAACATGCCAAGATACCTTGCATTTCTCTTGGAAGAGATTCGGATATTTGTAGTAGCATATGATTAGGAAGAACATATCTGTGAAAATAAAAAGTGTCATATTAATTGGTCAATTAACTTTTCAATAAAATCAAAATAAGATCTCTGATAAATAGAATTTACAAGATTTTCATTTAAAGAAATAAATTTAGAATTTATTGAAATATTTATAGCTGAAAATTAATATTTTAGGATATTGGATAATATACAATCATTATTAAACAATATTTCCAATCTCTTTTACCAATCACATAGTAATATATCAGATTATAATTTCTGAGTATTGAAATTATCATTTGTTTGATGCTGCTCCTGAGCAACAGTTCGTGGAGCGAAAATATGGATAATATACTTGGATAACTCAAAATATTTGGAAAAGGATTAGTTTCAGGTGGTTTTCAGCTCACATGAATAGTTGGAATTATCAATATTTGTAAACAATAATATAGAATGAGACACAAGTCGAGAACTACTAGAATGCTCCAAGAACAAGATTGAAAAATGTATTACGCATAGCTTTCATCCTCATCTCTGGCAATTTTGTCTCGCCACATGTAAAGACGTTGTAGGGCGTACATTTGGCGATTATCGTACAGTTTCCTACTCTTCCGATATAGGTCCATGTGACTCTCTTCATTCAACAGCACTTTCCAGTATTTCTGAAATTGAAAATTGCATTACAGTTGGTACAGTGTTTTTAATAGCTCCTGGAATTGGCATATTGCTTTGATTAAGGTTAGGCTAGGCGTACACCAGTTAGCCAAGACAAGACGAGATTAGTCACGTTTAGTCACAGTACTTCACATAGTTGCTTATGAAGCAACACACACCGATTAGTCATTGCATCGGTGTGTGCTGCTTCATAAGCAACTATGTGAATAACTGTGACTAAACGTGACTAATCTCGTCTTGTCTTGTCTTGACTAACCGGTGTACGCCTAGCCTTACTATTGAATAATAGTCACAACCCATTTCCTTTATACATGAAGTACCTAATGAAAGTAGGAGACAAAAGAACACTGTACAAAGATTCATTTCTTACTGAAGTGATTGGAATTTTAAATTTTTCATCTTAAATTCAGTAACACAGTAAGTGTTTACAATCAAAGAGTTATAGCACTTCTTGAAAAAAGGTGATTCCTTGAAAAGGGATGTTCGGTTGAATGTTGCTACTGTATAATATTTTCCAATATAAAATGAAATTCCAATGAATATGTTCATCAATAAATATAGCTTCTTTGTTTTAAGCTCCATCAATCTAGAAACAATAACAATTAAGCTCGGTTTTTCAGTCGCTCAATAGACAGTTTATGGATCCAATAGCACTATTGAATCAATAACCATGTGTTTTCAAATGCAAAAAAAAGTTATTGATTCAATAAGGTTATTGAACAACTGAAAAACCGGGCATTAAACTATTAGAATTATTCTAACAGTATAGGAAAAGAGGGATGAAGAAGATACCTTTTTGCATATCTGTGTACTTCTGTAGATGACGCTTTCTAATAGATTTGTGTTATTTTTACATTTTTCTATCAATTGATTCCGCAGAAGGTCGTAAATATAAAGAAGATAATGCGTGTCCTCCCTAGCGTATCTAATTGCTTCATCTGACAGTGGCCTGGAAAAAATGAAAATTCAGTATTGGATTGCAATTGAATATATTAAAAAAACAAGAACCATTTGAATATTATCAATTAATTATCATGTATTTCTGAAACTTTATAATTATGGTGAACAATTTTTGTTCAGTAATTCAGTATAGGGTAATTATGAACAGCTTGACTCTTGCTAATACTTGAGACTAGCTAAATCAAGTAGAAAATATCCAGTGGCACAAAGGCCAATCAAATTAATCTTCGTAAAATAACGCAATACTATGAAGATGAAATAAAATAAATTTGCACAAAGGACAATTATTGCAAGCGATAACGAAGAATCAGGCAACCGGATATAAAGATACAAGCTGTCCCGGCGAACTTCGTATCGCACTCTTCCCCCCCCCAAATGTCCCCCCTTCATGCCACCCCTTAAAAAATGTCTTAGTTTTATTATTTGTTATTTTATTTTTATTTTATTTTTATTTTATTTTATTTTTATTTTTATTTTATTTTATTTTATTTTTATTTTATTTTTGTTTTATTTTTATTTTATTTTATTTTATTTTATTTTATTTTATTTTATTTTTATTTTATTTTTATTTTTATTTTATTTTATTTTATTTTATTTTATTTTATTTTATTTTATTTTATTTTATTTTTATTTTATTTTTATTTTTATTTTATTTTATTTTATTTTTATTTTATTTTTATTTTATTTTTATTTTATTTCTATTTTATTTTATTTCCGTTCTTCAATTTTAATATTTGAAATGATAGAACATGACTGTATTATACGAACGATAACTCATTCTTAATATTGATGATTCTAGCGTAAAAAATAATTAGAGCAGAAAACTTAGTACAAAAAGAAATGGTTCGAAGCGGGAATTGAACACCCAACCTCTTGGTCGTTGGATATCCAATTCGTGGATAGGCCGAATCGCTATCCACTGGGCTATTGGGACTTGAGATGACATTGCTAATTTTCTGATCTTGAATCACGATCATCTTTCCGTTCTTCGGTAGCCGGCAAATTCAAAACTTGGTCTGTAAATGTTTGATAGGTTAGGTCTTTATTTTTTATTAATTATTTATTAATTATAAAGGGATTTTCTTATATTTTAATACATATTATGTTAACCAGTGCTTTAACAATTCAAACGAATCCAAAATCATCTAAATCGGTTCAGCCGTTCTCCAGTTATAAGCGAGCGTACAGACACCAACTCTCTTTTATTAATATAGATTCAACCAAGACCAAAAATATCATTAACTCCCGTTAGCTCACAATTTTTATAATATTGTATTAAAACATGAAACTTCATATTAGATCTTGAGGATTAAAAACCTTTGAAAATAAATGAAATCTAATAAGAATAAATGAATATTATTAAATATCTGGATTTCTTTCAGAAGCTATGATATAATACAGAATGATGTTTTATGAACGGGGCAACTATCCCATTAATAAATACGTTTTCGCCACACTAAACGGTAAGAAGCTGGTTTCTGGTCACTTTATAGACTGGAAAGTTATCATTTACAGGTGAGATTTGGATAGGGAACTGTAAAATCAAATGGAGCACGGTAGAAGCAGATGGAGACCGGTGAAATCAGGTGATGTTAGCGTGAAGTTTCAGTTCATAATCGAACCGTTAGATAGGGCATCAATACACTTTTTTCTCGACGTGCTACGAGCGTATTCAGTTTGAATCAGCAACCGACGGACAAGTATTCTAATTAATTTTTTGCTATAAAATTAATTATTGTTTTGGTCATAATTTTTCCAATCTATTTTTACTTTTTCCAGCTAACCACAACAATCAATTATTACAATATCAACTATTTTCATATCAAGCGCTCAAATTAACTGTCCGGTAGAGGAATGCAATTATACTGTCATAATCAACATGGAAATTTTACAACATATATTTACAACCAATAATTGTAGAGAATAAAAATAATACCTTGTTCTCCAGTCATAAAGCTGATAGGTTTTATTCGAATCAATATTGCAGAAGACCTTCAATAGATGAGCGAGACTGAGTCGATGGAAATTGAGTACTTGTGCAGCTTGATGTGTGTCAAACATGTTTACAATATAAACACACAAGTCGCGTTGCAGCCATTGTATGTCTGACTCTGCTCCATGCAATACCTGGAAAATTCCAAGTCGAAATTAGAACATCAAATCATAATTAGAATTCAGCATTGCGCAATCGATATTAGTCATCGAAATAATTAATTTCTAGCTTATATAGGCCTACCAATCACGCAGCTGAAAATTATAGATTATTTTACAACTCGTTACAGAACTAAATGGATACTGATTGTAAATTCAGTGTTCAAACTGATGTTCAACTGAGACATAATCATCAAGGTGTGTTTTACAAAACACAAACTTCATAGCGCAGCGCAGGTGCAACGTCATATGACAATAATTCTATTGAAACATTTCTATCTGCAACTATTTCTACTAGGATAAGTATTCAATTTGGATTACACCTAGATTGTTTAATGAAATACTAACCTTGACAATTTTAGGGTCGGTGAAAACTTCATTCAGAACGTGTAACCTGTCTCTCAGTTCCAAGGCGTCGATTACAAAATCTCTTTCTCTAGACGAAATCTGAAGTAAGCACGTAATTCCTTGGAATGTTCTATACGAATGGTGCTAAACAGAACAGAGAGAAATAGTTTGTATTATATTTGCTCAATTTCAATCACAAGGTAACATTGGGACAGCGATATGGAATGAAATGAAAAATTTATGAATAAAAATAAGTTTTCTGGATTTTTGGAACTTTCTGTTGAGATATTTGTAATAATGAAATTAATGATTAAGGAATTTGATATATTCTTAAAAAGAAAAACATCAGACAATAGAGATAAATGATAGAATACAATAAAATATGGATTAAGAGTATAAAAATAGAGTTTTCTATACAAATCCCTATTGAAGGTTTAGTTTGGAGCTTGATTTTAAAGTAGTGAGTTTTTTCCAAGACATCAAGACTATGAAAGAGATTTGAATTGCCATAGCCTACAAAAATCAAGTGACAGAGAATTTGACATTGGTTTTCAACTTAACTACCTGTACGTTATAATTTTGTTCTAAACTATAACTTTAAATTAAAGTTTGGTTAGATTTGAATACAGCAGCAGTTCAATGAAATCATAGTAAGACCAGATTGAATAATAGCTGAATAAAAAATTGAGCTAAATAAAGTCGAAGATATTGAATTTATAGTCTTTGCTCAAAGTTTTCATTAAAAAAAATATTGTATTGAAGGAAGCCTTATAGTTTACCAAAACTTACCTCCACATCGACAGCTATTTCTTTCTGACTTTTCAGATGATTCATCATTTCCTCTAATGATTTATTGTCATTAACAACAAGAAAAGGTACTTCATTCAACGCCTTGTAACGAATTGGTTCTTTGTGTGATAACTGTTCTTCAGTTGGTTTGAACAGATCCAGTTCATACTCGTAAGGGTGACTGAAACTAATGAAGCGAAAAACTGGATTATTTACATATTCATGTCAATTGACAACACATGTATTTTTCAATGTTATTTCAGAAGTCTTGATAGAGATTTAAAACTTCATTCATAACTTTTTATACGGAATAAGTTTTTCAACGAATAACGAAGGTTCAATCACAAAACGTGATCTGTCAATTACTGTCACCAATGATACACATTTTATAGAATTGGAGAAGTGAAACATCATAGTTACTTTTGAGAATATTGTCTTGTGTCACTCAAGACACATCAAGTTGATATGCATCCGTTACAGGCCAGTTATAACATTGATAAGTCTGAGCAACCTAGTGTGCTAGTGAACTTCAGTCTTCTATCGCTACACCTCATCATGAGTACGATTCTCATGCTGTCATTTTTTGATCATCATCCTTCACCTCATCACCCAAGCACAAGCTGTAGACTTCTGTGGGCATCATAAGCAGCAAAATAAAAATAATAAGTGCTGCTACTCTCAGACTCAACCAAAGTCTCACTAACTGGATAGATAATATTCGTGATTAATCAACTATCATCACAATAAAATTACGTTTTATTTTAATACGTTTTAGTTGTAACTATAATGATTTAATGAGAACTACATTCTAATGATATAAACAATTCATCAATGAAAATGAATGGAATATTCTCAATTTGACAAAGCAAATGATAATTTGATAATGAACTAACCTTTCACCATTCTCTTCATCCATCTCAACCAGAATAGCGAGAGGTTTCAATGAATTCGGTTTCTCCGTTATTCTGGGCTCGAAAGGAATGTTCCTATTATCAATTTTATCTTTGAACTTGATCTGTGGTCTGTGTGTTATTCTTGTGTTGATTAAACGCACCATTGCTCTATCTTTTGTTTGGTCTTTCCATGGTGGTGTTGCCTGAAGAATAAACCGATTTCATACATAAATATACCATAATATTGCACAAATAATGTAGTAAAGATTTATTTACGTCCAAATTAAACAAAAGTCTCTCTTAGGAGGTGAAATTTTAGACGTTGACAACTCTATTTGACTATATGTACAAAATTTTAAACGATTCATTGTCCAATATTATTATTGCACAAATACCAGCTATTGTTAAGTTAGTGGTAAAACATAATGCTATTCCAAGCCAGTAAATAATTACTTAAACCACTGAAAACAACGCCACAACGAGATACAGCTAGTTTATTCAATAGGTAAGATGAAATACAAAATCAAGAGGTTCAAAATAACAAAAAACATTCCAAAACTTGCAGCTAATGAACAAAAATAATTCCAGAATTCAAGAAACGAAAAACAGAATTCATAAGAATTACAGTTGCACGAAAGCAAAACAAAAACGTTAGATGCATCTAACGAAGTCAATGCATCTACTTCCATCATACAACATCTTATTTGAGTCCGTTAGTTGTCCGTTAGATGACGTCATTTTACAGCAGTTAAATAGTTTTGTCTTTTCTGCAACCGGACCTACATAAATTATTATGGTACATACATAACAAACAAGTAGGTACCAAGGGAATTATGAAAGCATACCAAGAATATACTCGAATAAACGTGAGAAACCATGTGGTATAATTTTATGAGATAAAATAATTCATTCTTGAATGAATGAAGCTTGAGATGATAAGTAAGACACTTTAATGGTAAAGGTACCTAGCAATGATACTGTATGGATGGATACCATGATGAATGAAATTCATGGGACACTCAATACTCATTTTTTCATTATCATGAACGTCTTTGATCTCCAGCAAATTAAATAGTCTGAATTCAATTACATTTATTGATGAATTAGATAATAGGATCAACTCACGGTGTTTGGTCCATTTATCTGCACGTTGGGCGAATTCTTATTTTGAGTTACTTTGGCAGCAGCAATTTTCGAGAGAACTGGATCTGGATTCCGTTTTATACCTTGAATTTCATCCAAATTGATGTCCTGTTGATATTTAAATGCGAAATTAAATACAGTTAACAATGCTATAATAGTATCCAATCAACATTAATTCATCACTGATAGTATTATACATGAACTTGTATAATGAGATGAAAAAAGTTTACATTTCCATAGGAATTCCGACAAATCATCAATTCAGTAGAAAGTGGAAAGGTGTAGGCCTATGGATAAAATATATTGTATGATGGTATTAATCGCAGAATTATTGGAAGCAATCTATGAAATATAAAGAGTAAAAAATACAGACAAATGATTGGTAATACTATAGATAAATAATTGCATCCAGTAAGCTGTAAGCAAATTTAAGGCAATAATATAAATTCGTAAGCATTATAATTATTGGTCGGGGATTCCTTTTGTACTAGTTGTACGATATATAACGTTAATTAAAAAAAACTTTAATACCTTGTGGAAAAATATGAAACCCATCGTATGCGTGATGAAAGTTACATTATGCTGAAAAGCATCTTCATACTGACTGAGGACTCTGAGGAGGGATATGATTTGCATCAAGGTAGAACTCTGATACTCAGTCAGTCCGAAGATGTCTTATAACAAAACTATCGTCGCCCTAACCGAGTTCATCATTTTCGTAATAAAAAACTTCAGATTTGTATTAAATCAAATAACAATATCAACTCACCACTCTTTCCAGAATAATGTCGTTAGTGTCAACAATCATATCATGTTTCTCTTCAATATCTCTTCGGATTATATTACCAGCAATTCCTTCATTACGAATTGCGTTTGACAACCTGAAAACACATTAAACAGAACAAAAAATAATGAATGAAATAAGAATAACTTCTACTGAATAACTTCATTTAATAGAAAACGTTATTTGAAGAAACCGGTTTACTGGATCTATCTTGTACATGATAAGTACAAGAAATTAATGAATATTGTTCAAAAAACCATTAGAATAAATTGGAACTTACACAGACAGAATGAAATCACCCTCCTTGGCCATTGATGAGACAAATTCTGGAAACGTAGACAGAAACTCTCGTTGCTGACCCAATGGAAGGCCATTAGAAATTTTAATAATGTCCATGATAAGCTTCATTCCTTGCTGAAATGATAAGAATGAATAAGGTAACAATAGTGCATTCGTTTTTCTTAAAATTTTTATTTCTAATAAAAACATCAAGCCACTCTTACTTTTCAGTATTGTCAAATATTCCGACAGAAACTGTTAAAATTCTGAATCCAAAGTTGATATCTGGCAGCTGAAGTCACGATCATTAAGCTCAACGAAGACAAAACGCAGTACATTGTTTCAGCCTCAGAAAATGTAATGATTACAACTTTGCCCCTGTCAAGCTGTTGGGGTTTATCCTTGTTAGGAAGCTATCATGTGGTGAACAAATGTTCAAGGTTGAGCAGGTTGGTTTTCCTGCGTAGAGTCTGAAAATGCAGTGTACCACCACCACCACATTATCTTAAAGTTTGTTATTTAGGGGTTTTCAGAGTGTGATTTTGTATGGGCTCCCTCTCTGCGGTGGAGCCGCAGATATTATTTGAGTCCTGCTTATCCAGAAGAGTGCCCTGGGGATTTTTTTTTGGAGCCGGTACATTTGCCCACTGTTGTTTACTGTTTATTAGAGAGGATCCTCAACTTCTTCATACTCTTTGCAGAACACAAGCAAATTGCTCCTGACCCGACAGAGCTTCCACCTATATTAAACTAGGGATAGACTCAAGGCTGAATGTACCTTACCAGAGGTTGAGCAGGACTCGGACTGGCCTGGCCTATAAGTCCATCAGCCTCTACAACACAGGCTGCCTGTGTTGGTCAGGGATCTGCCTGCTGTGCAGTTCCAACGGGCTTTGAGAAAACTGCTAAGGGATTACCCATTGTAATCGCTCCGTGAGTTTTACATGTTGGAAAGCAATGTGTTAAGTCTTTATTATTTCTCTATTTGATTTTAACCATGTGGCAGACCGGTTTTTTCCTTAACTGTCCCAACGGTTTTCACTTGTAATCACTTTTATGGACAAAATTAAATACTGAATTGATCTACTCTATTGAACATGCTGCGAGGCTTAACCTACGGACGACGCATTAAGATAGGCATGATCTTCGAGAATAATAGGTACCAAAAATTATTTGGGAATTTTAGCATGGGTCTAATTGTAATACCATAGTAGGAGACATCAAAGACAGATATTTCAAGTAAATGGAATAGAAAAATTCCCTTAGTAAATCGACAAGTTACTTTGTAGAAACTAATGTAGGCAATTGCTATTATAGGTTACAGTGGTTCAAGAATATCATGTTCCAAAAACGTTCAATAAACTAGAAAGATTAATGTAATTTAATTACTTATGAGAAAAATTTTCTCTTTTCATAGAACAAGGCTACATCCTCCAATAGAAAAATTAGAATAAATAAATAATTTCCTTCAGAAAATTAAAAACAAAACTTAACCTAAAAATTAATGAGTGATAGTATTGCATTGAAACTAACTAACCTGAGATAAATCTTCCTCTCCTGCATTGTTCGTGGATACTTGATTATCAGATCCACCAGGAAAAATATTTTCGCCGCTTTTACCATCATTTGGATGAATGTTATCACCCATTTTAATATTTTGGCAGCATGCAAAATACAAAACAAAATTATAAATTTTTTGTATTTGTGCTGCTGTGTGTGTGTGTGTGTGGTGGACGAATATCGATGGATACTCATTTAATCGATTGTATACTAGAAGTCGACTTCATTTCATTCTGCAAATAAAAATGAAAAAATAAAATTCATTTATTACAAATTTGTACAAATTTTATTGTGAAATATTATAATTATTGTGAGACTTGAAAGATTGAGTGGAAAAATTGTTTATTGTGGATAAAGTTATACAAATAGGTTAAGTTGAACAAACTATGAATCGCATTAGCCCAAGAAGGAATACGATATTTTTGTTATTCATTCAATCAAAATTATTTTTCCGAGTCAAATTCATCTATTCTAATTTCAAAATATTACATGATTACTTTAAAAATGAATAATCATGCTTTTCAACCTCAACCTCAAAGCCGCAAGCCGTCGATCAGTGCGAGTGCGTGCGGTCTTTCTTTCTTGTTCTTGTTTCTTGAACATGTGCTAATCTGCTGATGTAACTCGATTTTAATTTTTATCAATTTCAAACAATAATCAGTACGGTTGCAGTATATCATATCAAGAATTCAAGCACAATACTTCGCTTCAAAGTGCGGTAAAAATTAATCTTGTCTTCCAATCGCTTTAAAACTTTTCAAGGTAGGTGGATCACGATAGTTGTTTCTTCACTTACTGTAACTTACTAAAAGCGAATCCGGCTATTTTTTGCTTTTAACTTACTGATCTACTAAACTTCTCAATTCTAGAATTAATTTTCAACTGGCCTTCATATCTGGTTGATGTTTTGCAAGGCCTACCGATTTGCCCATTCTAATTTTTCAACCAAGATTCCTAAGTTACATGAGTCTTCCCGACCGGCACTAATATCGTGCTTGGACCTGGGCTAGGGATGTAATTTTATATACCAATAACTTATATAACTAGGCTATAAGTTATCTCTCTCAAACTCCACTCACTGTTCGATTTCAATTATTCTAAAAGTGATTTAAACGAACATCGATGACCCTAAAATAAGTCAACATCTATCTGTTGACAGTTCTTAAGTTAAGGCTAGTCTTTGCCTGTGATCACTGCGAATTTGAATGAGATAATTGTATACTATAGGCTACTCGTACTCGGATCTCTGGACAATGAATATCTTGGTCTTTAGGACAGTTTTGTTCTTCATTATGATGGAAGACGTTTTAAATACTGGTTCAACACTTCCTTTGCCTGTGGTACTGTCCAAAAACAAGACCTCTTCAGCAAGTCTTCAGAGCCGCTAGCCTAGCTGATCTTATGATCGCCATGCAATGGTTTGTTAAGGCAAGGCATAAACGTTACGATATAGCAAAGAGGAAAGCCTAGAACATAATATGACTCTAATCTTCACAAGCAAACATATCTATCTTTATTGCATTGGTTTATTTGCTTGTATCAAGAAAACGAACTAATATGTTCCATTCCCAAATGTGAACCTTTTCGGTATGGCCTAAGCTCTTGTCCACTCACATTCAAATTCTTCATCAAAGTTCTGCCACTTACTTCAGAATAGTTATTCAGTGGTATTGATAATGTAAAATGTAACTTAGTTGCGCATCATTGTAACTTCAGGTTTTGGCACTGTAAACGCCTTGAAATGGAATGTGTATAGGGTATTGAACACATTTACAAAATTCATTCTGAATTATTTGTAAAATTTAAAATTTTGTACAACAAATCTTAAATGGATAATTTGTTTTCAGACAATTTGTTTTACTATATTTTCATTGCATTCATTATTTTCAGATGTACAGGTTACCTCTTGCCCTTCGTACCACTGCCATAAGACAGCTGAACACCCAGCTCAACAGGAATTATGCTAAGGACGTTCGCTTTGGTCCAGAAGTGCGTGGTCTTATGCTTCAAGGTGTCGACATTCTTGCTGACGCTGTTGCCGTTACAATGGGCCCAAAAGTAAGAACAGTACTTGATCATTCAGTAAAAAACTCAGCTGTGTTAAGGACTACCTATTCCCACATATCAGTTCTGTCTCCTTCTCGTCTTATTTTAATTCGCCTAGTGATTTGTGATTGTTCCGTCGTTATTGACGCATGCGTAGGACGAGCTAAAATAAGACGTGACGGAGACTGAACCGATGTTTGGGAATAGTCCTCTAAAACCCGGTCTAGATGCTACGACTTGTTGTACAACAAGTCGTACAAAGCTGATACCTCTTTTGTGGTACGACTTAAGATGGACCAACTCTTAATTTTGCCATCTACACGCTACGACTTGTTGTCCTAGGACTTTAGTTGTACAGGTTGTAGCGTCTAGATGGCAAAATTGAGCAAGTCGTAACGTGTAGACGCGATGCAACTCATCCAACTTTGCTTCCAACTTATGTGGCACGACTTATGTTGTACAACAAGTCCGGGCTTAATCTGTGTGTCCACGAACAAATTCTTCTTCCAATTACGTGCTATAAAATAACCTTGAACTAACATTTGATTAATTAAGGCCCCCCTGCTTGAGACATCTATGTAAAATTTTGCCCCATTGAAATGACAGTTAAAATTTTACCATGTCTAATGTTGGGGTAACTTATCTTATCAGCAGTTAGTTGACGGTTATATTATTGAATGGAATTTGATCGTGGACATAGGCCTACAGCTTTATGCATGCTGGTTTACAATTGGTTTGATATAAGAACATTGGGCTATTTCAGCAAAAACAAATACATAGAATAAACTAGATAATTCAAACTGAGTTGAAAACACTTCAGTAATGATAGAATAAAACCTACATTGATGTAATAAAAAAATCTATGTAGGCCTATTGTATAGACTACAAACCGTATAATTATATGGTATTGGATTTTTCTCTCGTATTGGATTATATTTTCAATATTCTTTTTTCCTGATGCCTTAGTGCACGAATAATGAGGTTGCCCTCATTAAATGATAACATGGACGCTCTTCTCCATTCTCATGTTGAATTTTCAAATGAAACGGTTTATTCTTGAACATATTCATCCTCGCAATTGTTTTGAGTTTAAGTTTTCTTTTTCATTAATTTCCTTCTATATCTACGCAACAAAAATAATAATATTGAAATAATGATAATAATATAATAACTATTCTGAAGTATACTTCCTTGACAGAAAATATGAAATGAGCTTTTGCTTGCAGGGAAGGAATGTAATTCTCGAACAATCGTGGGGAAGCCCGAAGATAACAAAGGACGGTGTGACAGTCGCTAAAGGCGTAGAACTGAAAGACAAATTTCAGAATATTGGTGCCAGATTAGTTCAGGATGTAGCCAATAACACAAATGAAGAAGCTGGTGACGGAACGACAACGGCCACAGTTCTAGCTCGCGCCATCGCTAAAGAGGGATTCGATAAAATTAGCAAAGGAGCAAATCCAATCGAAATCAGAAGAGGTGGGTAAAAGTTGATTTTTTGAAAAATTATTTCAGGTTAATATTAATTTATTAACTTTTCCATTACTGGTGATATAAGTGGTGATGTGTTGAAAGTTTCGTGCTCTAAACTTTTATCAAAAATCAATATTTTTCGGACTATAAAATCAAAAAATGCTATTGTCGTTTTTCTAAGTGAAAACATACTTACACCATGTAAATGTTCCCTATCAAGGGATAATTGGTTATGTTGATGAAGTGGAACAACCCTACTCGGGTCTCCCCACTATTAAAAGCTATACGCTAAATAATACAGGTGGTTGTAGAATGCTCATCAATGTTCTAAATGTATAATCAAATCAATCACTTGATTTGGTTCTCATTTTTTCTGCAGGTGTAATGCTCGCAGTTGACGCCATAAAGGAACACCTCAAGGCTCTATCGAAGCCAGTCACAACACCAGAAGAGATTGCACAGGTGGCTACCATATCTGCTAATGGCGATAAGGCCATTGGTGAACTTATCTCAGCTGCAATGAAAAAGGTAACTTGACAATAGTACTTTGCAAAAGAGATCTTGAATTTAGCTTATGAAATATTGAAATACTTTATTCTCCAAAAATTAACATAAAAATAATAATTACACTTGTAAAATACAATATATTGAAGGCTCCTCTTATGGGTACATGCCTGTGAGAGGGGAGCGAGGTATATTTAGTAAGTCTTTAAGGAAAAGTAAAATTTTTCTTCTGTTCTTGATACTTCTATTTAATACAGTAACTATTTGATAACTTTTATTTTTCCAATTATTATTAATCATAGAAACTCAACTAATTCCTTTACAATCTGTAGGTTGGAAAGGAGGGTGTGATCACTGTTAAAGACGGCAAAACTCTCGAGGATGAACTGGAAGTTATTGAAGGAATGAAGTTCGATAGAGGATACATATCACCGTACTTCATCAACACGTCTAAAGGTAAACACATTCGTTATATCTTTGAAGAGAGGGAGCTGCATTACAATTGATGTAATAGCTTATCTGATTACTTTATATTCCTAATTGTTTTTTGATACTTTAATTAATCAGGTCATTTTGATCAATTTTCTCATTGCCACGTCCTTAGGCCTAATTCATTGTACTGTATATTTCTTGGTATTTCACTGATGTGATAGCAATTATAGTTAATGGTTTTATTATGGCAATTATTATAGTTTGATGTAATAGTTTTCACTAAACTAAGCAGCAAAAATCAATGTGAATCATAATGTATTCTATAATTTTTATTAATATCTACCTCTCTATGTTGTATCTTGATGTGCAATCAAGAAAGACACTCGAACTTATTGAGTGAAGTTTTTGTATCATAGAGCCAAAGTAGAATCACATAGGTTCAAATGAGTATTTTTTTAATTATGAATGTTTGAATTGCTTCAACAGGAGCCAAAGTAGAATTTCAAGACGCCCTGGTTCTACTGAGTGAAAAGAAGATCAGTAGCATCCAGTCTATTATTCCAGCCTTAGAGCTTGCCAATTCTCAGAGGAAACCTTTGGTGATTATTGCCGAAGATGTTGATGGAGAAGCACTCAGCACATTAGTCGTCAACAGGTTGGTTGATATGCTGCCCTCTGTTTCAATCAGAATGGAATACTTCTATTGTCATAATGTTGGAAATTTTCATTCAAGAATATCAGTCCAACTTGTTTCTAATTTATAACAAAAAATCTCATCACCGTATTTCAATACCGGCTCGATATTCATAATTGTAGGTTGAAACGATCTATGTTATTAAACAAATTTAGATTTTTTCAAGTAGAACATTCAATTACATCGACTCGAAATATCGTTGAGCCGATTTATAGGCCTAATAATAAACAAAATTTACTTATTATTTGAATGAATGTTCAGGCATTTGCCTGTTCTCATCTTACTAAATTAATTTATTCCCAATACTGACTTCCATTATAAACAGTCTGTAATTACAATCGATAATCTCTTATAACATTATGAGAGTCTCAATAACATTTGAGAATCTCAATTAAATTTCCATTCAAAGAATAAGATTTGATAGTCTCAATAACATTTGAAATATACGAAACAACTTGACTCATTTTCAAAATTTTAATGAATTGCATGAGACATGTCAAACAAAACAATTGTATTTTAATACTCATTGGTTTTCCCTCATGTTCTCACTATACTGTATATTTATTAAACATTTTTTCAGGCTGAAAATAGGATTGCAAGTAGCCGCTGTCAAAGCACCTGGATTCGGCGACAACCGAAAGAGTACGTTGCAAGATATGGCGATCGCAACCGGCGGCATTGTTTTTGGTGACGAAGGCGCCAATTTGAAACTGGAGGACATCACCCCTACCGATCTGGGCCAGGTTGGAGAAGTAGTCATCACAAAGGACGATACTCTTCTTCTCAAGGTGAGGATAGTGAAATGAAAACCATCCTTGAACCTTGAAAACATTGAACCTCCATCGTTGTTCCATTAATATTTTTCATTGCACTTATCTATGTGACACATATTTTCAGTACAGTTTACTATCAATTAGGTTTGTGACAAATGTTATTGTGTTTTGCTCATAATGTAATTTGTTCTAGGGAAAAGGCCAAAAGTCTGATATAGAAAGAAGAGCTGAACAGCTCAGGGATCAAATTCAAGATACAACTTCTGAGTATGAACGTGAAAAGTTGCAAGAACGACTAGCAAGGCTGGCATCTGGTGTTGCAGTTCTGAAAGTCGGAGGCTCAAGTGAGGTAAGATTATCGTTATTTGGTAATCTCTGATGAAAATTTTAGTTGAATAATTTTTCGTACTGTTTTTGACACTGATCCAATTTCAACAGTTTTGATTGTTGGATCATTTTTTGTCTACTTATTATTAATTTGTGGGATCTCTCAGTATCTTTTCATACAATCTGCAATGTTATTCAAATTTTAAATTGTGTTCCAAACCAATTCTTGATAATTCATTTTTTATAATATGATTCCGTTGACAAGGCTTGCAACTAGCTCAATCTTAATTATTGGTTTGTGATATTTTTCTAAGTTCTAAGAGGGATATTCAAAATTCCAGTTGAAATGTTTTGTTTGTTGGTTATCCAAGTTCAGTTAATGTTCAGTTAATTCATCATTCATTCATGACATGATTTGTTCAACAGTTTTGAAATGTATTCATAAGTTGAGAAATTATCCAATTGTGGCAATGGCTCCTTGAAATTCCTTGTTTTTTCTCAATATTAATTCTTCTACTTGTCAATAATAATCATTTCATTGATTGACACACCAATTTTTAAGAATGCAAAATATAGACTAGCCTACAACACAATGGATACAACAGTGATTAGGTAATTTAGGTTATTTACAATCATGTTGAGGCACGATAAATACGTATTATCAAAACTTGACCGTTCAGAATTTACCATATAAAACTTGCATTGCTTTCAGGTTGAAGTGAACGAGAAGAAGGACCGCGTGACAGACGCCCTGAACGCGACTCGGGCAGCCGTAGAGGAAGGCATTGTTCCCGGGGGCGGCACCGCCCTCTTGCGTTGCGCCGCCAAACTGAAGGAAGTGATCACCGCCAACTCGGACCAGAAGACAGGCATCGACATTGTGCAGAAGGCGCTGCGAATGCCCTGCATGACCATTGCACAGAATGCCGGCGTCGATGCGTCGGTCGTTGTCAACAAAGTTATAGAAGGCACTGGCGACATGGGCTACGATGCTCTCAACAACGAGTATGTCAACATGATTGAGAAGGGAATTATCGATCCCACTAAGGTGAGCGGCTTTGACAGTTTTAATTGGTACTATTCAGAACGTCTTTGCACTTTAAAGTTACTTTATTGTAATCCTTTTTATATTTTGTATTTATCTTGTACTTGTTTTACTCATATTATACTACAGTGGAACCCCGGTTTTACGTAGCTCAAGGGACCGAAAAAAACCGTTGTATCGGGGTCGTAAAAACTGGTTTGCAATATACACTACATTAAGGGCCGTACTTATGAACGTTCCTTGAGGGTTCCTTTCCGAAAGGGACTCTTGAAAAGCGTTTCATGAATGAAATCAGCTGATTTTTTATTCATGGAACGTTCATAAATACGGCCCTGAGTGTTTACGTTTCAAGGGAATTTGAAATAGATACTTTGAATCGGTGTTCGTAAAACCGAGGTTCTTCAATATTATAGTTCTGTATTACTTTAATATTATGGTACCGTATTGCTTTTTCTAATATAATAGCATAGATTAAGAAACATTATTATGTATTTAAAACTTTTTATGACTTTCTTGTTCTTCTTAGCTTGAACTGTAACTTATATTGTATTGTTTTAGGAAAATTAATTTCTTTAAAAAAAAGTCAGATCAGTTTTATAATCAATCGCTAACTGAAAATACTCAAATTTTATTTCTCAATTTACGGCCACTTGCATAAAAATCCAATTAAAATGACGTCATCTAACGGAATCAATTCAATGAAACCCCTATCGATCTCTGTGAAGTGATGACATTTTACAACGGTTTAATCCAATTCGATTTTCGTGTAACTGGTTGGTGTTGAAAATTGATCAAGGCCATGGAATACAGAATAAACTATTTTAAGACCAAAGCAATGACCCGGCACTAGCTGGAACGGGATCAGGATATGTATATGTATGTATGATCAAATCAATTCTATTCCATCTCATGTTATTTATTTGGAGGTTGACGAAGGCCATGAACTACATAATGACCATTTTATGACTGAAGAAATTCTATTCCATCTCATGTTATTTATTTTGCTGTATGTTGTTTATTCGCAGGTCGTAAGAACAGCGTTAACAGATGCGGCCGGCGTGGCATCGCTTCTAACGACGGCTGAGGCAGTGGTCGCTGAACTCCCCAAGGAAGAGCCGGCAATGCCAGCAATGGGCGGTATGGGAGGAATGGGTGGCATGGGCGGTATGGGAGGCATGGGAATGTAGGCTACAGTGCTTAGAGACTCTCGAACATTCAGCTGCCTCTAACCTCAACAAAGGACGCCACTGGCTGCGCGGTCTCTTGCATTGTCAGATTAGTTCACGGGAACTTTGTGTGAATGTGCGTTGTTTTTTATTGTTACGAAATTTGAACGTTTGATCATCGAGTTCTGTATGTGTGTCTGTCAACTTCCTGAATGGACCTGTCAGATAGTGCGAGTCACTGTGGCCAGAACTAGATAGTAAAAAGTCTGATGATAGTTTGTAGTTGAAGTAGATTCGATTAGCTTTTTTCTATTGTTACCCGTTCATCTTCATTCCCCCTTCTTTTTGTACACATTATGTTTATTATTCGTTCATATTGCTCTATCAAAGAAATTAAAAAATGCATGGAGAGCTCAAATATTTTGTGCTGTTGAAATGTTAAAAAACATTATTATTCATTAAATTCTATATTTATTAATAAACTGTGGTAGTTTAATTATTTCCTGTATCCTCTTAATAGAAAATATTTCTTGAGTTTGTATTCCAATTTAGTTGTGTAGTGATAATAGATTTTCGCCACATGTACGACGGCCCGTAGTGTGGCGAAAAGTATCGTACGCGACTCGCCCAGGAAGGTGTTTACGGTACGCGCCTATCTACTCACCTACTTCCTGGTCTTGTAGCGTAATATAATAAATTTATTTAGTAATATACTATTTCAAATAGTTTCAATTTCCTCTTGATCTCCGATATTTTTCGTCATAAGAATCATTCACTGAATTTTCTTGGAGTAGTTGAGATGATGGTAAAAGTGATATTAATTAATTTTTTGAGTTGTTGATTCTGAATTTGAAAATTCGATATTTTTTGTACGGTATTGATTCGGCTTCAGCAACTGATTAGCTAGAGTAGATAAATGAATGATATTTAGTCTATTCACGGGAAGGAGAACGATACGCCTGCGAGAATTATTAGGTGTACGCTGAAGACCTATTAGGTACAATAGCGGCCAAAATACAAGAAAAATATTGTATTGATGTTGAACTGAGAGCTTTGTTTTACTGATTACAGTATTACTGAATTAATTGGGCGAAGAACTAATCGGATTGCCGATTAGTTTGTGTGGTAACTTGGAATTCATATTCATAAAAAAATATTGGACGTACACCACTTTCTTGTGTTAGGTTTGCAACTAAAAAAGTAGCTCTGTATCATTACAAATGAAAAAAGTTCAACCAGTAGATTGCTGGAAATTATTTTTTCACAGTGCATCAGCATACTATCTTATAGATAAAAATTCTATAATAAGAATAGAATGAAAATTCTTTAGAACGTAATAACTATAAAAAAGAAACATTTCTAGTGATATGCCAACAAAAACCACGATTTAATTTGATATAAGATTTATTTAATGATAGAGAATGATAACAAATACAAAATAAACAGTAAAAAAGTTACTAAACATGTAAATTATACGAATTAAACAGGATTACGTGGGAGTACATAATATAGACTATTTTTTGACATAAAATGCCAACATCAACTTATGTCATACGCTATTGGACAAGTGTAAACAATATATTGTGATTATTGCATCAAAATGCCTTCAGAATTCTCTGATTAAGAAGAGAACAATTGGAATTATTCATGCAACATTATGGATTATAATGTAACATTCTTTGTTTTTTAATGCAATTTGTGATGAATATAAATATGAGCTTAGAATTTATTGCATGCTCTGTACATTTAAATGCTTTGAAATTGCCCCAATTTAGTACAAGCATAATAATTTGTTCCATTTGAAAAGGGTCATCTAAAAAGTAATCAAATTCCAAACAAGGCACAAACTTCTACTTCAATTCAAATGTGGCGAGAGGCGAGAAGAAACAATTTCATCATTCAGCTCATTCATGTCAAACTGATACTAAAATAAACTTTTTATCTCAAATATAATATTTTATCCAACAAAAGTTCTACCATAACATTTAAATTTACTACTATGATCATCTCACAAAGTTAGTACTTTGTTATTATATTTACAATCCAATTAATTATATTGAACGATAAATATACTTTCACCGTTCTACATTCAATGTATCATGACTATAGTTTGGTTCTCACACTTCTGGTTATCACTAAAAGCAGTTCAAATACAAAAGCATGTGATGGGAATGATATATTCTTATACATAACAGCTCGAGAATAAGTAAATAACAATAAACACCGACTAACAAATCAATAACCGAAGAATTTGTATGCGGAAAAAGTACAGCTTAGTGAATACATTTTTTTAAATACGGTTGGTACCAACACAGTAAATATATAAACGAATAAATATAGCTATACTGCGAAATATCATTGTTAAAATATTGGATAAAAATTGCCGAGGTTTTATTCGTAATTGCAACTTAAATAAAAATCTTAAAACATAGAAGGCTAATTATTATTGCAAAATATTGAATTGAAGAATACTTTGCCATATTGATGTTCGAACGGGCTTGGACATTATTCCAAGTAGTACTCAATATCAATTTATTAATCTCGGTGTGGAAAAATTGTTTAATAATAATTGTGCATAACAAATAATAGACTGGAGTCGGTGATGTTTGGAATTTCAATTCAGAACGGGATGATTCTGATTCAATGATTTTGTTGAGTTAAAGTGGTAAGAACAAAAGAAGATTTCACCAAAACCTTCACTAACATTATACTTATAGGAATATGTGTGTGTGATAAACAACTAAAATGACATTAAAACCAACAGAGAACGTAAAATGCCCAAATATATCATTGAAAACTAATATCAAACTTGTGATTACTAATACCAGTTATATTACATGTCATACAAAAATGTAATATGATTAATATTATGCATACAATAATATACCATATAGTAATGTTATCCAACATTCAAATTCTACATGTCGAAATACAAATGGGTTTTATTTTGATTAATAGCAACAACTTGCTAAGGAGTTTATTTTACATAGTTCTGAGCTTGATAGTAATGATTCAAAAAAAGTTTCGAGTATAACGTAGTTTTCCAACCTACAAGTTGTGTCAAGGGGTCTCCTATTACATTTTCCTTGTCATTACAATGCTTTCATCTACAAGTGAAAATTGGCTTTGAAGTGATCAATCCAGGCGGAACAGAGACTATCTTGGGTTATTCATTTGAATGAGAAATTAGGTCTGAACATGTTTCAAGAAGTTGAATCCAAACTAAGTTGAAGGGTAATGAGGAAGAGGGGGTAAGGGGAGTGCAAGCAGAGGTAAGAAGGGGCTTGAAATGTCTGCTTAGAATATATTCAATTGCCACAGCAATCACCAGTTTTACAGTCCGAACTCAGCTCACAAATATATCACAATTCACTCGAGATAACTATCGTAACAGATCCTCTTCATTTCTTGGCTCTATTTCTTAGGTATCAGCACCACCAAACAGACCAGTCTAAATGAATGCACCTGTAACAAATGAAACAAAATTATATTATCAAAGTGTAAAACCTATTAGCAAGGAGATTCATTTTCACATTACTCTCTCCTTAAAAATATATTACTGTACATACTGAGCGTAAATATGTACTGTACTGAGCGTATACTGTACATCTTTGAGGTACGACAGCTCAATTTCTCCCAAAATTTATTGTTTGATATTCTTCGAATAGAGTTTGTAGAACCAAATACTCATAATTTAAAATATTAAAATCAGCGATGTTGAAATCCGAAAGTTCTATATTACTGCCACTAATACAGAACAACCAAATCTATTACAACTTGAAAAGCTTGAACATATTCTAAGTGTGTAAACAGAGTTGTTATTATTATTATTATTTTGAATAGCCAAAAGAAAAAACAATTACAAGTGAATTCTAATATATTTATTCAAGTTAATTCAATTTAATATATTTATGTATATAATTAGCCTATATTTTATTAATATTTATCTGGTTTGCACGATCAATAACTATTATCATAGAGATCTCTGATAAAACTCATATCTCTTTTTTAATTCAAATAAAAGTGTCCAATACTAGTGAAAACGAAGTTCTACTCACTCTTTGCCTAGCATGAGCATGAGTCTTTGTTGGCTTGCTGGTCATTGCTGATAGCTCCACGGGGTTTCTGAGAAGGCTTGTGTTGAACACCGGATTCAGCAGCATTCAGATCCAACCTTCAACAAACATTTCTCGTTTGAATATCTCATCAAAATTTCATTGCTATAAATAAATAATCAAATATGGAATTAGAGAATATTATTACAACGAATCTAAATGAATCTGTTATAAGTCTAATAAATTGGATTGTGAAAGTCTCATTTCATTATTGAAAGCTGGTAAATAATTTGAAAAAGAGCAATGACATAATCACATATTAATCATTATTCATTTCAGTAAATATTTATTCAGTAATTTACAAATATACTTGATGGAATGGCTAACAGACTGACGCCCAAAACTCTCTTTTCCAATTTAAAAAAAATATATTATGTAAAGATTCTATGATCTATCACATCATTAGAGCAAGTAACAATTTTTGTTCAACTGACTTAAGCCCGGTCCAGACGCTCAAACACTTGACGTCAATCTTAGTTAGCTATTGAAATCGCACTATGTGGATCAAACGAATTACAAAAACCATGATTTAATTCTTGAATTTGACTAATCTTAAAAAAAAATATTAATAAAACATCAACGTTACTAATAACACGAAAATAATAGCTACTAATAAGAATAACACGTTATTAATAGCAAATTCAATAGAATAAATTACTGAATATGAGAAATTATTGCTTTGTATAAGAGATCTCCATTGTTATCAAAAAGTAATGAACGTTCAGAACTTTAAAACTATTCGTACTTCGACAGTTATAATTTCTCTGATTCAATCAGCTATAATAAACTTATTATATGCGAATATTGAAGAACGATAGCATAAAAGAAAAATAACTAGACAGTTCACCAAAAATCATACTCACTTTCCATCTTGGATGCTCTGATAGATTTTTTTCGCTGTTTCCAAGAAAGCTTCCTCCACCTTTTCTCCACTGGAAAAGAACAAAGCATTGTGCATAATCTAATATTGATACATTGCATGACGAATTCAATGTTAATATTACAGGCCTATGGAAAACTGGCAAGACTCTAATTGAATATTGACTATCTATTGATAAGAAACTCAATGTTAGATTTTTCAACATTTTTGAAATTTCAACGTTAAGATAAGTAGAAGATTGATAAAAAATTTAGCCTATTCACATTCTGTCCCTGTCGTTTATATTTTTGTTAATCTAATAGATGGAGAGAAATAGAAACAATAATTTTTCTTCCAATCACGATCCCATATCTGGCCTACTATATCTGGTATGCGAAGAAATTTCATCTCTCTTCAACATATTCAAATTATCGACCAGCAATGGGATGGAAAAAGTAGAATAAAGAAAAAGAGTTCAAGAACTATTTTTCAGTAACTAAATCCAGTAGTACCAATTTTTATCAGAATTTTAGAAAAAATGACAGATAAAAGGAATATGGTACCACGTTATATACTCACGTTTTGGCACTTGCTTCGACAAACATCAAACCATTCTCTTCAGCAAAGTCTTTTGCTTCTTCATAAGTAACGTCCCTTTGATCTTCAACGTCTCTCTTGTTGCCAATGAGGAATATCACCTACAAACAGAAGTATTGAATACTTGGACAAACAGAATAATAATATCTTGGCTGACGACAAAGAACAAGATGAATAATTATCATAATCAATAGACTGAAGAGTGCTGATTGAAGAAAAACACAAAAATCTATAAGATGGCAAGGTTACCTGACGTTTCTACAATGGATGGAATTTAGGACAGTAAGAAATTGTGGGGGATACCCTTGTGTGATTGCTAAAATTTGTGACTAGCATACAGGCTGGAAGCATATGAAGAGGTTGTATTAATGTGATCCTATCTGATTAGCCAAGTCCTAGACTAGTAGCATCGACAAACGTTTGTCTCGACAGGTTAGTGGGTTAGCAGCATAGAGAGCCCTTAGTACATAGTGCCGAGGCTAACGTTTGTCGATGCTTAAAAGTTCATCATTATTTAGAATATTGTAATACATGAAACTATCAGCCTTCACCGAACTGCGCATCATCAGTGAAAATAAGAACAGAATAGTGGCATTATTTACAGCCTGTATTATTTCAAGATCACGACTCAATTGTAGTCTATTATTGAAATACTTTACAATAAGGAATAAGATAGTGTTAGGCGGATTGTCACTTACAGTGCTAGGATTGGTAAGATTTCTGGTATCTGTTAGCCAACTGCTAAGATGATTATAGGTTGATCGGCGAGTGATGTCATACACCATCAAGGCTCCAGCTGCTCCACGGTAATAAGACCTAAAAATGGGAATTATTCAATTCAAATTTGTTTGTTAATGTCAATCGGCTTACTGCACTAGAAATTTTCAAAATGTAATAACACAATTTTGTAATATTCAAGTTTTAATGTAGGCTAGTGTTTCAACTGTAATAATAATTGAAGTCAATAATTGAATTAAATACTTTGTTGAGAATAAATTAGTTCGAATAATTGGAGTTCTACTATAATACTGATTCAATATTTGACCAACTGAATGGTGGAACCCCAAGGGTCTCGAATAAAAAGTTCTACTATAATACTGATTCAATGAATAAGTTCAATTAATATAGTTTAGATGTTAATAATATTAACAAAATATTATCTGTGTAATCCTCAGGAATACAGTCAACTTAATGGTTATGTTATGGTTCATCTTAATTTTTATATTCTTATGCTTGATACATGTAGATGTTCATGAACTAAGTACCTGGTCACAGCACGGAATCTTTCCTGTCCAGCAGTGTCCCAGATCTGCAGCTTGATTTTTTGCCCAGAAACTTCAATTATCCTGGTTCCGAATTCCACACCAATTGTGTGAGGGCAATCAGACATAACTGAAAATGAATGGTTTCAAATCTAATAGACAACGTTCTTTAATAATAAAATCTATTCAGTGTAAAAAATCTTCTGATCAAAATAAAAATTAGCAAAAATTATTTGATAGTAGGTTTCAAATAAATATAATATTGACTCGAATATCAAATAGTTGAATTTAGACTTGACTATAAATCATTACAGTACAATTACTGTTGGAATTATTGAGCAGCTCGTTTATTAACTATGTTTTCTTAACGTTCTGGTTAATGAATGCTTCAAGAACGAGAAAAAATATTATTTCTTAGCTCAGCTCAATTTCAAAAGTGAGGCTTCAAATTGAAATTGGGAAAAGTATCTATTTGATTTAAATTAACATGTATTTTTAGTTTAAAAACTAGAATTAGAACAAAGCTTTCTCGATAATGCTGCTGAAACGAGAATCAGTATGAAACTTACATTTCTTATCTGTAAACTGATGTAGAAGGCATGACTTTCCTACGCCCATATCACCAATAATGATGTACTTGAAAATGTAGCTGTAGCTGTACGGTGCTGACGCCATTATGATTAACTAATCTGCAAAAATCAAAGTATCGATTACAGAGTTATTTAATGCTGTTAGAACTCATATGAAATTCCAATTTTAGACTATATGGTAATCTAGAAAATGCAAAGACAGAAATTTAGATTGACAGCTTGCTTTCTAAGCCTGATAAGAGACCTTTTTATTTCCTGTTGAAAGCAATGGACAACCAAAAACAATAAGAAAGAACTCAAGAAAAATACTCGTTTAAACTTAAACTCTTGTTATCGTTTCAAATTTAAGCATATGTACTGCCGAGCCATTCAATTTTTATTTGCAATACAGTATATCTTGTTATTGTTCAACTGTGATATAGATGCTATTGGATGCTAATTGTTTAAATTATTTTGTAGCAAATTTATATTTTAATCTTTAAAATACCAGGGCATCCGACAAGATTGGATAATATACATTATAGATTTGAATTTATGGGCTCTCATTAAAGACTTGAATACATACAATGTCTTATAAATATTATTGTGGAACAAGTTATCAATTTCCATCTTAAAATGCTGTTAGCATAAACCTCTAGTTAGTGATTGACTGTTATTTAAACATTCAGTACTGCTATAGATTTAGATGGTCAGACAAGGAAAACACACTGATAATTTTGGGAAATCCCTTGCTGATAATCAGCATAAACTGGATGATGACAACAATATTCCAAGAAGACAATATTAACGTTATTAATATTTCAGAGGCTGTGCCTCCTCCTTTCTTAATCCATACTAAATATATAAATATACGGCTTAATTCGACTTTACTTACACCAATTATACATAATTAAGCTATATAGAAATAGATTTCAAAATTCAAAAGCTCCAAAGAATTCATGATGTGATGCCCACATCAGTAGGGTGTTGATATTTACAATAAGTCAAATTTGTTAATCACAATTCCTTAATATTAATGTAACGGTGATTACATGATTTAGATTTCACAGAATTACGCATTTAAAACTAAGAAATCAAAGTCCAAGTGAATAGTATAGTACAGAACAAGGAAACCCCAATCGTGAATGATGATTCACAATAAAAAAATTACTAAAGGTTCAAGTTACTTTGGAAATTAGGTTTTCCCCAAGAAGAGAATCAATTCTAGTGGGTGATAAAAAACTACATAGCATAAGATCGGGTAGTATCTAGTTTTCAAATTTAAATGAGATGGACTACCTGATTACACTTTCCATTTGAAAATTATGCTCAACTTAAACACAGGCTAAGTGAAGTATTTTATAAACTGCACATTACAGTACCAGTACCTACCGTTTGAGACGAATTAGAATCGTTGTATTACAAACCTACTAAATTTTCATGAAATAAATCACCCAGAACTCTGACAAAAAATCAATAGGAATATTTCTTCTTTTGTTCATATTACCGAGGGATGAAGATTATTGTTGTATTTACAATTAAACCATAAAGATTAAATTCAACTTAAGGTAGTCTTAAAGCGATTGGTTGGTTTAAATATGCATTGAAAACACTATTGTACCAATAACTCACTATTGAATGTGCATTGAAGGTAGCCTAGTAGAATTTGCTTGGGTATTAACTTATCTAAAGAAGATATCATATTCATCAATTATCTAGAAATTTGTTTTTTACATTATCCAACCTCAGTAGGGCAACTAATTCGAGCTGCTTACATAACGCGCCTATTCTAGGCCTAATAATTCTCAACATACGATTTGTAGCAAACGTCGTACCTTACCTAGCCTATTCAAGGACTACCCATTAGGTTTTTAATTTAATCGCTGTAACCCAGAAAATTCAACTTTATATCAGAGAATATCTAAGATTAATTGTGAAGACGAATGACATTATAAAATGTAAAATTGTTTTCAACAGCTCAAAAGGTACATAACACGAAGAAAATGAACCGCCCCATCAACATGACATACGGAATTGATAAACTAAAAACAGTGGAATAGATCGGACTGATTATAGAATTTTGAGAAATAATTCGGCTTTGAATTCAAATGTGAGGTGCAAAAAATGAATTCTTTGAAAATAAGAATGTAATACAATAAAATGAAAAATGTTCCCCAATAGCCTTCAATATTAGCCTATTGAGAACTAGGTACCAAATCGCAATTTATGTGATAAACTCGTACTTACGTGGATTCTAAATTGAAATTCGATGTCTAGAAGATTAGTTTGTACTAAAAGTAATCGAAGAAAGAAAAATTGTCAAATAGAATACATTTATAATTAAATAATCATGCAAATTCTTCCTATCTGACAACACACAAAATAATGCCTGACGTCACACGTCAAGTACTACGTAAATAAATAAAGTGGATTACTTTCTTTATTTCAACAAGAATAATGTCCATGTATCGAATAAATACAAGAATATATATTTATTGAAAAATTTTATAGTTATGTATTGATTGTGAAAATTATATAATAATATTACATTGAATAAATTTTTCTTTGATAACATGCCGACATTGTGGTACAGCGGCATTTTTGAAACTATGTACAATTCAAAGATAAGCTCATGAGTTGTCGGTGAGATTTACATTATTGTTTGCCAATTTATTGAGTCATGATTGGTTTCAACTTTTTGAGATATTATTGGAAAAAATTTTCATACTTGCACTCTTGCAGGTATTTCCTGCGATTTGATATTTTTCTCAGAGGCAGCCCTATATGACGGCAAAAAAGGCGGCGCCTGGGGCACAGCCGCACAGCCGTGAACCACGGCTTGGAAAATGAAATAACGCCAGTTTAAGGTCAATTCCCACATTAACGACAACGACACGACGACGACATTCTCATTTCGTTCTGCGCATGCGTCACCAGCCCATGCTCTGATTGGTCCATGTCTATCTTTGTTTACAAATGATAGCTCTCAAGTCTCAAAATTGCAGTACCGGTATGACTTGAAAAGGTTTGTATTATAATTTTACTACTGATTATTATATTTATATTGTCGTACTAATATTATTAATATTAATTGACAATTGATTCCGAACAGCGAACATTCAAACTTGGTACATAGTCACTTAACCTAGAAATTCGGCTGGTCAGAAGTTCCAAAGGGTAGCAATCAGAGCGCGGGCTGGTGACGCATGCGCAGAACGAAATGAGAATGTCGTCGTCGTGTCGTTGTCGTCAATGTGGGAATTGACCTTTAGGCGTTTCAGATCAGCCACCACATACCGGTAATACGAATTACATTATAATTAATTGTATTATGTGGTAATTGTTTCAGGTATTAAGAGACACCCTATTGAACTTTGCCTGCCCCATTCGATTTCCATACTGATTTCCTCAGTTAACAATATTTAAGAACTGTGGAGCATGACTAACGGTAGCCTACCGTACTAGAAATGAGCCAAATTAATTTTTTCCATTCTAGTTTGAATTTATTAAATAAACTCTTTTGCTGTCGAATCTGAAATAGGCTATACTAGCCACTAAGATTTTTTTAATACATAATAAATGACTTGTGAAATTAATTATAGGCCTCTATAAGACATAAGACAAAGACATAAGCAGGGCCGGATTTCAACCTATTGCCGCCCCTAGGCACTATTCCGGCTGCCGCCCCTTGGCATATTAGATATTATATATATTATGTATGTTATTGGGCTATATATTATTTATGTATATTATATAAGTTATTTTGATAATAAAAAACCAAATTTACCAGTCAATAATGATGGTTTTAATACAACAATTGGTTACTATTAGATTTTTCTTATATTTTAAAATTGTACCTATGCTCATTCAAAGTAAAAAATAACTGACAATGAAAAATGAAACTCATAAACAAACTTAATCATCAATCACAAAAATATTTAGTTTTTTTATGAATGGGGTATTTGGAATATTTCAGTTGTTAGAACAAAATTTAAACTTACGCCTACTAGTAAAAAATTGAAACATGAAAATTGAACACAAGAGGAATCTTGATCAATATTCGCAAAAAATAATTCATTTTTTATTATTAGAATAATTATGTGGAATATTCTATTGGTATGCAGATGCAGAGGTCCAAAAAATAAGAATCTATCAAAATAACAAAACAAACTATCAAATAATTACAACTACCTAAATAAACTCACTACTAATACTCCAGAAGTTTGAAAATTTTCTTAATACTTGGATAAAACTAAAAATTTACAAATATAAACTAACTTAGCTCCCGAGAGCTAGGAGACGTGCCGGAGGCAAGTGCCTAGTGTGCCTAGTGGGAAATCCAGGCCTGGACATAAGCTGTCTTTGGTCTTTCAAGGTCCAAAGAAGGGTGTATGCTGTGGATCCAGAAATAAATACATTTCAAAAGAATGCTCTCTAAAACAAAACCTTGGGTCTTTCAAATTGGAGAAAAATTCATCAGTGGCGGATCCAGGAGGTGATTTCGGGGGGGAGGGGGTTTGAGTATTCCAACTAAATGGGGGGTCCACCCGCGGAAATATTTAGGATTTTGTAACACAAAATGGTGTATTTTGACGTAGATTAGTGTCAACAGCCAATTTTTGTTGCTTACATAATTTCGTCCTATTTCAAATGGATTAATGTCTTTTTCTTTTTCTCTAGGATCTCGGTGGGGGGTGGTTGTTTATTTACACAAAATAGTTTTTTTGTAGAGGAAAAGCATTTGGAAGAGATTGAACAAACCGCAACTCTTTAGCGTTAATAGTTTACAAATTGATTTTTTTTAAAATATTATTATTGAAAATTTGAAATTTGCAATTCTTACATCCGTATATCAAAATCCATCTCGGCGAGTTCTCTATAATTTGAGACCGATTTTACCCTTTTAACTCAAACAGTTTTTGAGCTACACAGTGATTTTAATGAATGCTTACACCACCAAAAATTGCATATTAGAGCCCAAAATAGTAACTTGAAAAATTGGCATAATATATCTCTAGAATTCCGTTCCTTAGATCCCAAAGTGTTGGAAATTCCATTTAACCGACCAAAGATATGATGATATTCTTAGGGGTGGGTCAAAAACCACCCATTCGGGCCCCCATTAACTTTTGAACGGCAAGTCCAAAATGCGATTCCATGTGTAGCGTGTAGAGTTTTCTATCCGTGACATGGATAGGCCTGATTATCCATGCAAATTGAGAATAACTGTTTTCACACTTGAATAGCTCTAGCTAGATCAATAATCGGTTTAGAAATGTGAATTTGGTCTCAAATTGTAGGATAAATATGCTCTTTAAATCCCTATATAATCCATTCCCAATTTTAGAAGAATATTATTCTAAATTACTAATTTATAGGGATTTCAAGAGCATAATTATTTTTTCCTACAAAACAATTATTGATGGCTACAGCCATTCAAGTGTGAAGCGCCATAAAATTACAACACTGACGGAAAATCTGCATTTTGAATTGTAAGAAAATGTCCAATTATTTCACAAGTTATAACTAAGAAATAATTGATGATACAGTTATGCATTTGGTCTAAAATTATGGTCAAATTTATCTTCTAAAAGATAATTTACATGAATTATTTTGTAATACGCTTGTTTTCATCACAATCTGGATATATTGAAAAAAAATGTGTGAAATAATTAAAACCTGCTAAGTCCCGCAATGAAAATACTTATCAATTTAAAGAAGACAAATTTTTTGTATTCACGGGTTTCCAAGTAATGATTTAGTTTGTACACTCTTGTAAAGTGACGCTTACTAATCCCATAACCAATAGTAACTACTTATAATCAATTATAGTAATTGTTCCTATCTCCAAAGTCGAGTTTCATAGTTCTTTACAGTCTACAGTGTAAGATTCGCATAAAGATGTTCAATTATTAATACAGTATTTGTTTGTGAGCAATAAAATAATTCAGCCTTAAGAAATAAAAATCTTTGAGCTTAACAACCGTGTAAATCACAATGCATTTTCATCATTATTGCTTATTTTGCAGTAAATTCCTACAATTACTATGTTTACGTTCTTGCAACATCTATTTTCATCGCATTTTACATGGAAAAATTCAACAGAATAACAGTCCGTTTTGCTATTGCAACTTGTTTCATTATCACTACTAAGGTTATTAGAGAGAATAATCTAATAATCTATCTAATAACCTTGATTAGAGGTTAGCGTGCTTCGGAGGACACGCTAAGCCGTCGGTCCCGGCTGCCTAAAAAACAGTCGCTAAGTCACGTCAGAGACCCTGAACCAATCAGGAGTGACCTGAAAACTCTGACACCAGACCTGAGCCAGCCAGGTTACACGGAATAATTATTATTACCTTGATTAGAGAGAAGGTTGAACACTCGCTGGTGTAAGGTGCAAAGTGGAGGGTGAAGTCTGATTTTTTTATTCATGTAACGTCACACTCGCGGTCCGCCAATTATCAACAGCTGATATAAAAATAAATGATCAAAATGACGTCAGCTGAATCAGTCCTCCCACTCCAACAGCTTGTGGATTCAAAAAGCATTAGGAATTCAATCTTCTATCGAATACCCTTGCACTACTATACAGCCGAGTTCAACTGATGGCAAGACTGATCTTCACGTCGATAGAGTTGGCATCAAGGAATAAAATTGAATTTTTTTGCATTCAAGTGTACTGGACTTTTGAAAATGGATAGTGTGTTGAATAATTATTTATAAATAAGAAGACTTATGATGTTGTCTCGTAATAAATAGTACCCATAATACTTTCAAGAAATCAGTTGTCGCAATCAGATTTACTGAAACAAGAGCATATATTATTATTATTCCTCATTGTTTCAATAGAGGCTGTTGTGGCAACATCAAACCTTATCATTCAATCACGACGTTGGTCTAATGCTCTATTATCTGCCTCAGTTAGAATCTGTAGTTATTGAACAGTGCTCTTCTCACTTCTTAAGGTTGGACTATTTTTCAAACAGCCTTCAATTATAAAGAGTCCTAACTTGCCGTCACATCCTAACAGGATAAAATCGACTTTCCAATCACGCATGGAAATACACTATCAAATGAGCTATTCTTCCTCTGAGCATCTCTTTCATGTCAGATTTTATAACTATCAAATTACTGCAATGTGTACGTATATAAAGAAAAGATATTTCAACATTTCTAGTTTATTTTCTAGTTCTGGACAGTTAAAATAATGATAAAACTTCTTAGGAATAAATTATGATAAAAAAATCAGACGACCCATTGACATAAACCAGCAGCTTGCTGAGCTTCCAGACTTTTCACAGGCAGATTGCACAGATGTCTCCTGTGAAAAAATAAGAACAAGTTAATCTTGTTGTATGAAGAATTCTGATTTTGCTAATTCAGGAAATTTACTGTTGTATCTACTACTCTCCTACCGTTAAAAACATTGAGTTGAAGTAATTATTTATCAATCAATGTTTACTCTGTAATGAATCACTTTCTTTTAAATTGTAAAATTACTTTAAAAAATTTTCTTTCTTAATTTTACTTCTAACTACGAGGAGAGAGCAATGCTTGAATTATAAAAATCAATAAGAAATGGTGTAAAGTGAAGTAGTGTAGAATGAATTGTTTTTGCTATAATTATTGTCTCATGATTTATTACTGAGAATGAAATATGAAAGTAGGTTTTGTCCGGATTATATTATATTGAAATAATAAACTTTTGCTAATTACTTCATTAATTGAATACAAATCATTAGATGCATACTGAACTATAATATAAAAAGATGATATTGTACACTTTAATATAAAGTATTATTGTACACCCAGATATGTGTAGTGTTGAGAGCGTTGGATTTAACATTAACTTCGTCAAAATAGATCCTAATTTTACAACCAAGCATTTGAAAATGTTAAAATATGAAGTATTTTGGAGAGTGAGAAATGTTCAGTTACCTGATAGCAATATCTCTTCTGGCTGATAGAGCTCTCTTGAAGATATCTACACCTGAGAACAAGCTTCTGCGCTGGGAATGTTTCAGTCGTAATGTGGAGTGAATGCCAGCCACAGGATGGAGCAATTTCAATTCTGGTTTCGGTTCTTTCACTTCGGCTTCCTCACCTTCTTCTTCTGGTTTTACAACTTCAGCTGCTGAAAAATCAAATTACATTAGAAAACGAACCAATATGATACACTGATTATGTTATCAATGACTGTAGAAGTATTTTTAGCAAATACTGAACGATATTATTGTGATAAAATATACAAAATAACAAATTAAAATTACATAACCAAATCAGGAACTTTCATAAGTTTTTGATAGCACAGCCTTCTATGGTATAAACGAGACAGTCTCGAGTGGTTTACAGGACTATGTCCAACATTTTTTGTTCACACATGAAATTTACACTTTAAAAGCTGAACACAACTAAATAGATTTTATCAATTTTTAATTTGAGAAGGTTAGTAGACAAAACGGGTAAGTTGCACAGAGTCAAGGTCTCACAGAGACAAGGTGTTGTTTTTAAACGAAAGCAGTGTCATAGAGACAAGGTTTCATAGAAGCAAGTAGTTATAAAAGGAGCAGTGTCACAGAAGCAAGGTCTCATTCAGACAAGGTGCCAGTTTTAAAATAATGTGCAGTTTCACTGAGTCAAGGTCCCACAGAGGCAAGGTGTCACAGAAGCAAGGTCGTGTGGCGTGTTGCCTACATATGAACATGAAGGCGTTCCATTTGTTTTAATAAATTGAACGTCTGCTATATTAAATCATCTTCTAACTTCTATATTATTAAAAGGCGAACATATTTTTAGTAAACGGAACTCCTCCGTGGTTTCACAATCCGTGGGGGATTGATTCGATTTTGGCTGAAACCGTCGGGAAAAATCTGACATTTTCGAAAAGTGCCATCCTTTTTTTATAACCGCGAAAATTATTTTTTGAGAAATTTTGATTTTTTTTATTGCTTAAAATGGAAGAGGAAGCGATTCTCTACACGTTTGGATTGTTTTATTTAATTTTTGGACAATTTTGGGGGTACTGGGGGGGGGGGCTGAAAAAGTCAACTTTTTCAGCTCAGAGATATTTGAAAAATTTCAAATGCCAATCGATTCAGTTTTTCAAAGAGATTTTTTCGTTTTTTGAAGTTTGCTATATTTTTTATAGATACAGGTTGGTGCGCGAAATAGTGGTCAATTTTTGAAAATCTTTGTCTGAAGGAAATTTTCGGTTTTCTCGACGGGAAATGGTAGAGAAAGTGAGTAGGTGACTTTTTTGAGATTTGAACTTTTTCGGGCGATTGGGGGGTGAGTGCGTCTAGGGGTGAAAATTCTCAACTTTTTAAATATTTGAATTTTTGAAAAAAAATTTTTTTCATTGTATAGAGCGTCAAAAGCTGATTCTAATGGTATATGGGAAAGATTTCAGATGAAAATTTGAGCCGCCATAATTATTGGAAAAAGCCTCTTCTTTATAAATTATTGAATGAAATTTTTTTACACTTTCTCAAATTTATGTAGAAGTTAACGCCATTTGGATTAGATTCTGAGAAAATCACGTTTCTTGATTCAAAATGGGGGAATCTTAGATGTCAGTGAGTGAGTGCCATTTCGCTTTTATTTAGATTTAGATATATATTAACATGATTTTTCGTTGTAAAGGTCTAATATATATAGCAGGATCCTTTTAACTTGTCATAAAACATATGATCGACGAGCATATTATCACAATACTTAACCTACAAATGCTGAATCTCGCAGATTATTGAAAAGGTATTTTAAAAAGTTATTCTTTGAAAGGTCTTCTTTAAAAAGGTTTTTTAAAGACTTTAAATGTCTTTAAGACTTTCAAGTCTTTTGATTATTGTGTCGAAGTCACTGTTCAATTATTACCAAATCAGCTCATATCTGTCAAGTTAAATGGATCGCGCTATACATAATATGAAAAAATATGATTTTAATAAAATTACAGCAGACGTTCAATTTATTAAAACAAATGGATTGCCTTCATGTTCATAACATAAAAATATACTAGGTTATACTGGGTCGCACGAATATCCGACTTTATTGAACTATGAAAAATACATTTCAAATGTAAATTTTCTACATACTGAATGACAATTGAATTCTGGAATACAATACTTCAAATTATGAAATCAATACTCTCCAGCTACTCCCTCGACAAAGATGCCTGGATGCAATACCCAGTGAAGAATTAAAAAGTATCACATGGCTGGCTATCTAAATAAAAATATAATTTGCAGTATTGTTGAACAGCCGATCAATATACTTTTTCCAACATTTTCTAAATTTTTTCTTCTTCTTCTCCTCCTTCTTCTTCTTCTTCTTCTTCTTCTTCTTCTTCTTCTTCTTCTTCTTCTTCTTCTTTCTTCTTCTTCTTCTTCTTCTTTCTTCTTCTTCTTCTTCTTCTTCTTCTTCCTTCTTCTTCTTCTTCTTCTTCTTCTTCTTCTTTCTTCTTCTTCTTCTTCTTCTTCTTCTTCTTCTTCTTCTTCTTCTTCTTCTTCTTCTTCTTCTTCTTCTTCTTCTTCTTCTTCTTCTTCTTCTTCCTCCTCCTCCTCCTCCTCTTCCTCCTCCTCTCCCTCTTCCTCCTCCTCTCCTCCTCCTCCTCCTCCTCCTCCTCCTCCTCCTCCTCCTCCTCCTCCTCCTCCTCCTCCTTCTTCTTCATCTTCTTCTTCTAGGAGAAGAAATAATAATGAAAGCTAGAAGGAAATAGGAAATTAAAATAAGATATTGAAATAATCTTCGATTTATAAAGATAGAAGTCATTTAGTGTATTTTCATCAACTATATGAAATAATCATAATAGTTAATTGAACGATATTCCTAATTAATGATACAGGATGTAAACCAGACTGAAAAGCAAATATTGGCCACCGCCGAAGGAATGTAATATGCAAACAGTGTCATGAATCAAAGAATTCTTCTTTATCAGATATCAATCAGGCAGAGTATCTGCGTCATGCTACCGGAATAATGAATGGTCAGCTACAAGAAAAAAATTTTAAGGGACGAGATTGATTTACACTGAACACTTACTTGGAGACATGATTTGTGTTAACGTTTATTTAAAAAAATACAGTGCAATACAATATCGGTGCCTTTCAAATTTTCAAATACTGTACTAGTTGAAGAAGGGATGAGAATTCTTATTCTTCATCGTCTTTGTCTTCAGAACAAGGAGTAGTAGTAGGAGACAGAAAATTAAGAAGAAGAAGAAGAAGCAGGAGACAGAAGAATAATTAGAAGAAGAAGAGAATAAGAGAAACAGTAAAATGATATAGAAAATCAGGCGAAGAAGAAGCAGCAGGAGACATAAGAATAATTAGAAGAAGAAGAAGAGAATGAGATAAACAGTAGAAGGATTTTTTTTTCCTTTACGGCTTCCCCTATTCTCGTACCTTCTTTTTCTTCTCCTCCTGTCTCCTGCTACTTCTTCTTTTTTGCCTGATTTTCTATATCCTTGTTTTCCTTATTCTCATTCCTTCTTTTTCTTCTTATTTTTCTCCTGTCTCCCACTACATCTTCTTCTTCGCCTGATTCAAAATACCCTTTCAATTTTTCTCTTATTCTCATTCCTTCTTTTTCTTCTTCTCCTGTCTCCTACTACTTCTTCCTTTTTGGTCGATTTTCTATATCCTTTTACTGTTTCTCTTATTTTTCTTCTTCTTCTTCTTCTTCTTCTTCTTCTTCTTCTTCTTCTTCTTTTCCTTTTTCTCCTTCTTCTACTTCTTCTTCTTCTGTTCTTTCTCTCTCTTCTTCTGTTCTCTCTCTCTCTCTCTTCTTCTTTATCTTATGCTTTCTCTCTCTCCCTCTCTTTCTTCTTCTTTATCTTATGCTTTCTCTCTTCCGTTCTCTAACGCTTCCTCCATCTTTCTTTTTTCTCTCTGCTCAAATGCCCTTGCCAGTGCAATGAACAATGAAAAATCTAATTTTCGTTTCAAAACAGCTGATCATCAAATCATAAGTTGAAATGTGAAAATTTTCGGCGCCCCAAAACTTTGATCGTTCATTCCTCAGCTCCAGATAATTTTCAAAATGTAAGACAATGAGACGTGAACTAACAAAATCGGTTGAGAAACCACGGAGGAGTTCCGTTTACTAAAAATATGTTCGCCTTTTAATAATATAGAAGATAGAAGATGATTTAATATAGCAGACGTTCAATTTATTAAAACAAATGGAACGCCTTCATGTTCATATGTAGGCAACACGCCACACGACCTTGCTTCTGTGACACCTTGACTCTATGACACTGCTATTTAAAAACAGCACCTTGCCTCTGTGGGACCTTGACTCAGTGAAACTGCACATTATTTTAAAACTGGCACCTTGTCTGAATGAGACCTTGCTTCTGTGACACTGCTCCTTTTATAACTACTTGCTTCTACGAAACCTTGACTCTATGACACTGCTATCGTTTAAAACAGCACCTTGTCTCTGTGAGACCTTGACTCTGTGCAACATCCCCGACAAAACTAGAATTATACAAGGCTAAATTAACAATTAACAACAAGAAATTTTCATAAATATTGAATAGATCATAAAAAATCTAATCTCTACTATGAGTTACTACAGCTAATATGTCTGTTTAGTGTGAGTTCGTCATTTTCCAGTACCGTATTTCTTTACTTCTAAATTTTTATATTTCTACTAATTTAAAATTTTTTTATTCAATTTTTACATTTACTTCCAAATTTTTATAGAACCCTGGTGATCTTTTACTACAGTAAAGGTGAGTGCTCACCAGCTTTTTGTTGTATTTCGTTGTACATTTTCTCTCCGGCATACTTGAGTGAGATGCCGATTCTAGACAGGATGCGAATGGGCTGCCAACGGCGACGGGCCGCTCCCGGCTCGCCATCGGTCGACGGCTCCGTCTTCGGCCGCGTCTCGGCCACCAGGCTGGCCCAGTCCACGCCCAGTGCGTCTCCCAACCCTGCAACAACCGGAAATAGTACTTTAAAAAGCAATTAAACGGATTAATAGATTGGTGAGTAGATGATTGAATGGATAAATAGATTGATGAATGAATAGTGATTGATATTTAAGTAAATAAATTAAAATTAATAAATATGAAAATACTTTTGAAAACTGTTGAAATATTAAATATTAAACTTTTAAAAATATTACCCTTGGCTTTTCTTCTTGAGGAACCTTTGTTACCCCGTGCTTCTTCTTCTAGTTCCTCATCTGATATTTCTTCGAAATCAAGATTATCAACACCTTCTTCATCAGTTCTATCATCCGCTAATCTGTAAAAAAACAATAGAGTTTAGGAAAACTATAATAATTTATTAAAAACTTAAGTAACATCACCTATTGGTGTATTTTATGAACTCGAATACAAGAAGTAAAGAAGAATAGATCCTTTCATACGAGTTCCTTGTTTCAATATTCTCTATAGGTATCTGATAACCAATTTTTTTGTAATAACATGTATTCAAATGAAAATTTACACATTTCTATTTAAAAAATCGAATGAATAAGTGGATTACCTTTGTTCCAAAGAATCATTAAGAGTAGAGTTATTGACCGTAGAAACTGGAGTCTGTGGCATATTGGTCTGGTTTAATGGCGGTAAATGGACAGGCTTGGATTCCATTTCATCAATTTCAGCGTCAAGCTCTGTACCTGTTCCTTCCTGTGGAAAGAAATACAATAATATGATATTAAATGCAAATAGAAAAATCGCGTTTGAAATAAAAATGACACAAATATAAAACTGGCAACAAATACAAAAATCATCGAAAAATGAGCGCAATTTTTTTTCAATTGAGAATAGAAAAAAACCAAGTTACATCATGGAGCTGGGTATGCAACTAAGTTGTTCTCATTTTTACGATGATCGAAGCGCTATGACAACACCGTCAAAACACTCAAGGAGAAAGAAGATCAGACCCAAAACACACCTTAATAAGATCAGATGTGCTTGAACACCCAATAAGTTGATCTACCTGATAAGTACAAAAATGTCTGAAACTACAAGTTAATTTTAATAACTTTGGAGCATTCATAGATCTTGGTTAAAAGTAGAATAATGATTCTGAAAACCAGAATAGTGAAATGGCAAGGTTATTAGGAACTTATTCAATAAAGTAGTAAGACAAATTTACGTGACAGAACTAGAGTTTTTGTCTGAAGCCCGACTCAAGCCCTAGCGCCCACTGAGGTGGAGTGGCAACACGCTAAATATAATCATATGAAACTGAATGAAACAGCACACATAGAGGTGATGTGTGTTTATATTTAGCGTGTTGCCACGCCATCGCCACTCCACCTCAGTGGGCGCTAGGGCTAACATAAACGAACACTGGTATGCCGCCTTTTGAATGTTTGCCACCATCCCCAATAACAAGAGATAGAATAGTTAAGAAGAATGACAGAACACTTACAATATCATCTCTATTGAGTATCTCATCAGGATCATCACTGATGTCACTGAGATCTTCTTCCAAGATGGCGGGAGGCGGCTCGTCTGTGCGAATCTTCTTCATTTCCTGTCCCATTCCGTCAGCCTCATCTCTTGCTCGTTTCATAGACATATCACCAGGTGGAGGAATAGCTGAAATGCCACATTTTTTAGATGAATATAGGTTTCTATAATTTAAAGTATTTGCCAACTTTATTACTTAATAACTGATTGTTCAATCAAGAATACTTTGATTGTCGTTCAAGCTATAAACTTCAAGACTGTTTTCAATTCAAGACAAATTTTTCTACTTATATTTAAAAGTGGCATGATACGTATTGCCTCAACTGTATGGAGGAATTGAAATTTATGATAAGCTTTGTACATAAACCAAACTTTCAAATGTGATAACATCCTGAGCATAGACATTGTTTGCAACATTCTGATTGGTTTGTAAATGGTAGCCCTCAACAAAAAATACCATATTATTTATATTATTGCAGAGAAATGTTACTGGAACATAGGAATAATATTCTATCAATTGAAATGAATATTAAATTTTTATTATTATACTGATAAGTCAGCAGTCATAAGTAATAATACATTAAATTTGTCTTGACTAGCTTCATCAAACTTTCAATTCTGACAACTGATTTATATATAGCCTAACTAGATATGTTATTACAAGTGTATTGAGCTTAATTACCTTGTTCAATAGGCTCTTTTTCTGGAATATTTTCTTCGCAACCTTCGACAGGCTCATTGGGGTGAGGGGGACGTCGCATGCTGGAACAAGAAGTAAAGTAAAATTAAAATAAAATTAAAGGAAATTGGCATTACTTCACCGTATATGATGAGTGAAATCAATATTTCACGACAATATAATAAATTGGGTTCAATAAATTAAAAATAGCAAAAATCTATTGAGGCGTGGAATCTTTAACCACCTTCAAGATAAATGGTAAACAATGTTTGTTGGCTATCATTACTCCAGCTTAGTTGTTAAAAGAGTGTAACATCTGTTTGATCAGTGTTTGACCAACTGAAACAGTAACATTGATTTTAATGTCAGCATATTGTTAGTATTGAGTTCATTGAGGTACAATTTAAAGAGAATATTACTCTTCATGATAAATGTTGATATTTTCCAAGATAACTCTTTGCTATCAACTGAGCTACAGCAGTGGTATTTAAAAGGCATTTGCGAATAATGTCAATAAGTAACGCAAATAACGTAATAATATCCAACTCAAGCTTACAATCATACACTCTAATACTGTTACTAACAATAGTTTCTTAGTTTTAGTAAGTTGCATGAATTAGTTTACCGATTTCGAGAATCCCAATCTCTCCTGTTATCTTGATAATCCCAGTCCCTTGGCTTTGCTCCTTCATCGTATTCCCAATTTCTCATTCCAGGATTCCGTCTGTAAATGAGTAAACAAAATTAATTTAAAACTTCCAAGATACTATACTTGAGACAGGTTAAAGGATATTAATTACGATTTTAATAAAACTTCGATTGATATCAAACGTTTCGCTCGTTATTTTTCGGATACAAGAGTTCTTGAGATATCAATTACTTTATAACGTGTTAGTGTCATCATCCATTCTTGGATGTTCACAATAAATCAGATTTGTGAACTACAAAATGATTTGAATTACTCTCACACGGTTCAACACTTGAAAATGTTTTTAGTAGAAAATTACAACTTGAATTTTCCCAGTGACAGCGAAAAATCACAAATTAGAATTAAATGGTTGAGCTGATGGAACAGTTTGGATTGAAGGATAAATATACTAATATCAATCTTTATAAAGAACTACAACTATTAGACAGTAGATTCAATCAAACCTTTTGTAATTCATGGTAGAATTAGTTATCGTTTAATTGAACCTATTCCAATCAGCATTTTTGCAATGTACTTTGTACACTGTATCAAGTTTGATTCGAATATCGAATTATTTCAACTGCTGTTGAAAGAATAATAGTTTGAAACTATAAATGAGGATCACGGACAACACTCTAGAACAGGAATAAAATAAGGATAAATGATTGAGGATAATCGCTATTGATAATGAACTACCAAGGCTAGAAACCCAAGTTCCGGTTGATGTGAGTGAAATTCTTACAAAACTGAAATTAAATGTATTTTAAATGTCAATTCTGGCATTTTCTTTTTAGAGGTAATATAACAATATTCTTTGTTGATATTACAAATAAAGTATTTCTTTTTTCACCTCCTGTCATCGCCAAATTGTGGCTGCATCCGCATATTCCTCGGGTCTTCTCTGGGAGGACTGTAATGGCCACGATCGCCACCTCCCTCATTTGAATATCTGCCACCACGCTCTGCAAAATTGTATTACAAGATCACAAAAAAGATCAAATTAGAATTAGCCAAGTGCAATTAGTAGATTCATCTCTCATCATTATCCTTCCCATTACCCACGCACAAGCTAAAGAGCTTATGTGGGCAACACCACAGCAAAAAAGATTAGGCTTTCGTAATCACATCATATTAATTTTATCTCGTAAAATAAAAACCAAGGTTTTTGAACTATTTGAAACTACTACTATTAAATAGCCGACTACTACTAAATAGCCAACTATTGCAAAGAGTTATTGAAAGAAGTATAAATTCTGAGTTACGATGCAAAAGTAGCTGTAGATTAGTTTAGATTTTGTTTATGAGAACAGTACCTATTTCACATAATTATTATGAATGTACATGTTGTATACCTATAGAATATTATGAATGTACATGTTGTACACATATAGAATAGGTACCTCTATGAGTAGGGAAGCCCGCATTTAAATATAGAAAATGAAAAATATATGGTGTATTAAGAGCTGATGAAAAATTATTACTGAATAAAGCAAAGAATGGATGAATATCATAAGAAAATTAATGAAGTTGAGTAAATTAATCAAATTCTAATCAGTATTTAGAGAAAATAAAAAATGTAATACTTGCCTCGACGACCTGATCCATCAAACGGACTCTCATAGCCTTTATCTTCATTGGGAATGGGTCTACGCTGCTCGTACCTAGGATCAAAGCGCTCTCTTTCCCTACGTTCACTATCGGAGCCCCCTCTTCCCCTGTCCATACTCCCCCTTTCCCTCTCCATAATTCTCTCAATGCCCCGATCTCTGACAACATTCCTATCCTTCTCCATGGATCTGTCTCCTTCCAACGTTCTTTCATAGCTTCTCTCATGCTCGTTACCGCGTTCGAACTGTGCCCTACCTTCCTTCTCATGAGGACGATCCCTTTCAAATTCTCCTCTATCTCGAGGTCTCTGATCGGGCACCATTTTCACTCTTTCCTTCTCGAAACTTCGATCTGCAACCGGCATTCGATCTCTCTCCGGTCCGCGATCGAATCCTCGTTCTCTCTCCATTCCTCTTTCCCTGTCACTCTCGGGCGGTTTATCACCGCGGCTCCTGTCCAACAGATGATCCCTTTCGTTACCTCTCTCCCTTTCCATGCCTCGTCTATCTTTGTCCATCGGCCTTTCTCTTTCAATCTTATCAATGTTCCGGTCTCTATCCTGAATTCTATCAGGACCCATTCTTGGTTTTTCAATACTCTTATCCATCCCACGCTCGTATTGCTTTTCTCTTTCCCTCTCCTTGTCAAAACGCTCCCTCTCCTTGTCTTTTCTCTCCTTATTCATCCTGTCCCTGTCAAGAGGGCCTTTCCTTTCACCCGGCATACTGTGGAGTGGCACTTCACGATCATAATCCTTACTCTTGCCAATATCTTTATCCCTGTCATCTCTGACCCTATCTCTTTGTTTGTCCTTTTCCTTCGCCATCATCTCCCTTTCTCTCTGCCTCTCCCTGCACCTTTCCAGAGCTTCAATTCTTTCTTTTTCACGCGCAACTTCTCTAGCTTTATCTCTGTTCCTGGTAGAATCATCATGGTCTCCTGAAAAAAAAAAAAAAACAAAGTTGATAATACAGATTTCAAAGTAGAAAATCATAATTATTGAACGGAATTTTAAATTGCATTGGGATTTTCATATAATACAAAGAAAAAATAGCGAGTTAATGAGAAAATGCAAATGACAACTACACTTGAACATTATAAAATCAATTCTTAATAATTACTTACTCTTTTCTCTGTCGCCAGCAGAGCTTCTGTCTGGGATTGGCTTCTTTTCGAAACGCCTTTCATCTTTGCCACTTCTTGACCGGTCATCGTCTCTTTTCCTGTCATCAAGTCTGCAAAATATAACATATTCATTAAATTACTTCACATTTATCGAGATGCGAAGGCACCATACTGTGTTAAATTATAGTAGAATTTGATGAATTCAGAATGTGGACATGATCCTGAACTAGACTAGATAGTGCATAGAACCTATACACAAAAAAATGCTATTCAAGTTGTTGTCGCCTGCGTTGAATGCGCAGACAGCGTTTGAAAGATAGTCATGCCGTGTCTACATGTTGCCAGTCGATAAGTTTTCAGTATTTTACCTGAAAGTTTGGGTAAGGGAATGCTTATTTATTCTATTCCAATTCATACTAAGAATATAAAAGCATTACTTACTTACTCTTACAAATAATACAGAAAACTAGTCGCTATGCAACGTGTCAACGCGGCATGGACAAAATTTACAGCACTGAAATAATGCGTCCTTTAAATAGATCTGATTCTTCAACTAAATTAGAATACAGGGTTTTTACAGTGGTTAAAATTGAAAACGAAGTTGATGACAACAACAAACCTATCTCGTTTTGGAGAGCTCTTCCTGGTCAGTCTCTTGTCACGCGACTTGGAGTCGGGAGAATCCTTGCGACGTGACCTGGACGTGTCGCCGGATCTACGCAGACCAGGCGACCGGTCTCTGTTCTTCAACTTGGGACTCCTCGATCGGCCCCTGTCTCTTTCTCTGTCTCTGTCACGGTTGCTTCCACGCGGCGACAGACTTCGGTTGTGCTTCTCCTTTCTCTCAACCGACACCGATCTCCTGCTTCCCGATCTGGGTGATGCGGCATGACGAGAGCTTGAACCTTGAAGATGAAAAACCGATAAATAACATTTTATTAATATCAACGGCCGTATTCACGCTCACTGCCACGGCGCCGTCACAACGACACGATACCTTGGAGGTTGAGAGGTTGAGATACCTTGGAGCATCTCTGTGCCGTTTATAGCAGGATCCGTTTAACTTGTCAAAAAACATATGTTTTACTCGGCCACCAGTACAATACTTAACCTACAAATGCTGAATCTCGCAGATTATTGAAAAGCTCTTCTTGAAAAGTTATTCTTTGTAAGGTCTTCTTTAAAAAGGTCTTTCAAAGACTTTAAAGGTTAATTATTACAGAAACAGCTGATTTACAGCTGATTTCTGACAAGTTAAAAGGATCGTGCTAAACATGTCATTCGTTATATCTATAACGATTCAGTAGCTTCATTTGCTGCTGAAGACATTTGTCGTCAAGGTACAACGATGCCGCGTCGTTGTGTGTGGAAGGTGTCGGTACAGCAAATGAATGAAAATGAGTTGGCAAGTGCGAAAACGATCACTGTATTCCAACTTTCTGTGCAGTAGTGAAGATGATAGTGTGGTAGATATCCATATTGGATAAAATTAACAAATCCAACAGAACGAATAACCAATTGGATTGAACAACCGCAAAATGATGCCACCTAAAGGTACAGTATTAATGCAATGAAAACCAATAAATAAATCTGATTTTAATGCAATGAAGACATTTTACTGTGAAGAAATTTGATTTTCGTGGGCGCTAGTCTTTTCTATTGAATGACTGTATTTTTCGAATTCAATGAACTCGAATAATTCATTCATATCACTTCCAATTTGATCAATTCTTCTTATATTAAAACGACAGCGGTAAAGAGATGGTGTACATATTCTAAGTCGAACAGTTCTGTACTTTCAAGTACAAATAATTACGTACAAAATTGTACTGAATTAATAAATAAAAACAAACCAGTTTTCGACGATCCCTTCGCAGTTTTTCCAGCAAAGTTGAGACCGAGAGACGCAGTCGGCGGAGTGGAGGGGGCATGCTTGCTAGACGCCCTCTGATTGGCGGGCGACGCTGACTTTTTGCGGGTGCGACTCAGCGACGCCTTGCGTCTGCCTTTCAGCGGAGGAGTGGAGCCTTTCTTCCCACCACCCTCCCCTCCGCCACTCCTCCTCAGGCCGGTCAGCTTTTTCAGTGTTGACGCCGATCTCCCTTTCTTCCCATCCCTGCAATTTATAAAAAAAAACATTCATGATTATAATAGTATCATAATGAAGGATCATTATTTCGTGTGATTAAATTCTTGATTAATCGGTAAAGTTTTCTTTTCATCACCGTAGTTGTAAACAAAAATATCTATATCATGAGAATTAATCAAAAGAAAATTCAAAACATGCTATAACAGACTCAGACTTCCGCAAATGCGAACATCCTCTCAAAATTAACAGCAGAATGTATAGCTTGAGGAGGGACGATGAACGCTACTCTTATAGCATCATTCTTTGCAGAATTATTTGGATTTTGTTAAATTATTATGTATTCAACAGCACTTGAATAATTTGAATATCTATTTAATCCTTCCATCTGTAAGATCAGAATCATTTCAGTGAATGCATACTGTCTTGGTTCAGTATGCCATGCATACTAACACTATTTCTGTGATGCATACTTTCATTCTTCCTTGAATAATTTTGTAGAAGTAATGAGTTCTGGCGGAGTATTCTCTTCATGAAAAAATCCATTCACACTAGAACTGCTCTAGCTTCTCTATCAACATTATGTTCTGAAAAGATGTAACGTATCTCAGAAGCAGTTCGGTTGCGATTATTTGTCAGAGCATAATGTGGAAGAAAAGTTAATTGTAATTGTAATGATTATTGTTGGGAGAGTAATTACATGTTTATTTCACCTTTCTGAAACTTATTTATAACACTATAAATTTTACATAATAATTGCATGTTTATTTCACCTTTCTGAAACCTATTTATAACACTATAAATTATTTAAACACTATTGCCCAGTTTTTCAGTCGTTCAATAGACAGTTTATGGATCCAATAGCACTATTGAATCAATAACCATGTGTTTTGAAATGAAAAAAAAAAGTTATTTATTCAATAAGTTTATTGAACGACTGAAAAACCGGGCATATGATTATTATTATTTATAACACATTATATTCAACTCCCAATTTGGCAATTTCTTTCCCTATTCACAAACGACTTATCATTCATGAACACTGTTCATTATTTCCATTAATGAGTTGAGTAGTATACCTTTTCTTCCTGGAAACTCTGTCGATATCAGACGTTGACGAGGTTGAGTCGCGTTTGGACTTCTTGCCTTTAGCCTTGCGACGCTTGGACCTCTGGCCGACGCCGCTGGTGGAGCTCGATCCCGTAGACGAGTCGTCGCTGCTGGTCGTCGAGTCCGTCGAGCTGGTCGACGTCAGTGAAGACGACGATGAGCTAGTAGCGTCCTGCAACAATCATCAGCCGTTGTTGAGATATTCGACAATTCATGCAACAGTTATGCCGAATTTACACATTGCCAGTCGACTAGTTTTCAGAGTTGGTAAAATTTCAAGTATGTGAACGGTTACTCCTTCTTATGCCTAAATCTATATTAATAAAAGAGAGTTGGTGTCTGTACGCTCGCTTATAACTCGAGAACGGCTGAACCGATTTAGATGATTTTGGATTAGTTTGAATTGTTACAGCACTGGTTAACATAATATGTATTAAAATATAAGAAACTCCCTTTATAATTAATAAATAATTAGTACATTAATTACCTAACCTATCAAAAATTTCACAGACCTATGATTTGTTTTGAACTTGCCAGCTACCGAAGAACGGAAAGATGATTGTGATTTAAGATCAGGAAAATGAGCAGTATGATCTTAAGCTTCAGTAGCCCAGTGGTTATAGCATCTGCGTGTCAACCTGAAGATTGCGGGTTCAATTCCCTCGGACAAATTTTTGTACTAGGTTTTCTACTCAAATTATTTTAACTCTAGAATCAAGAATTAAGAATGAGTTATCGGTCGTATAATATATTATGTTTTATTGTTTCAAGAAGGGGAAAAAATAAATTGAAATAAAAAAATTATTGATTATAAAAATAAAAAAATACATTGATTATATTAAATATATTTTTACTTCGTGACATTTTTTTTGGGGACATGAAAGGGGAACATTTGGGAAGAGGGATGACATTTTTGGGGGTTACGTGGAGGATGGCCAATGGGAAGAGGTGACATTTGGTGGGAAAGAGGGGGTTGACATGAAGGGGGATTGTGGGGATGACATTTGGGGGGGAATGAAGGGGGGACATTTGTGGGGAGAAGAGGGGGGACATTTGGGGGGGGGGGAGAGGGTGATACGAAGTTCGCCGGGACAGCTAGTGGTATTATAAAAGGCATTATGGTACAATTGATTACGATTTGCTAGAAGAGCAGTGCTCCTAATGTAATTGGTAAAAGCAAAATCCAGTATAAATTGAAATGACCACTGGTATGAATTGAAATGTTCAACAATTAATGAATTAGAGTAGTAGAAAATCTATCAAGGCTTCAAGTGATTTACCTTTCTAAGCAAGTGCTTGGGGCGAATGCCTTTTCTGGTGGAATTCTCAGTCTCTTCCCTTTTCATCTGTAGCTCCAACTCCCTCTGCAAGAGCTGTCGTCGTTTCTCCAGAACCTTTTCGTCCTCGTACTCCAGATCAGTCTGATCCCAACTCTCCCAGTTCACGTCCGGACTGGACCGTTTCAGCACTGACGCGTGAAGTCTCTTCGCCTCTTCCAATGCTCTCAACGTAGCCTGCTACATCAAATTTTTACAATTATTTTTAAATTATTAATGAATAGTGTTCTATTGTGTTCTAATCTTGCAACAATGATTGGTGGTTGATATTGTGGAATCTGTTAGTAGAGGTTTAGTATAAATGTTGAATAGCTAGTTCTATTTTTCAAAAAAAACTCAGAACCTTGTTCATAACAAAAAACTGAATTTTCATCAAAAAACAAACACCTAGTTGTATTTTATCACTAAAACACATGCATAATGATCAACTATTAATTTGGTATTCTATCACATCTCCGGAAATCAAAAAGACGGAATGGTATGAGTAACTAATTTGAGCCTAACTTATGGAGCCTAGTTGATCTAAAATTCTCAAATTGATTCTTCAAATTGAAATGATGTATTTCATTCACATTCTAAGAATTAAATATGTTTAAAGTGAGCATTTAAGCAGCACAAAATGATGAGAAGTATTGTACAAATCGTGATTATTTTATCCATGGATAGCTAGAATAATAGCCTAAGTTATTTCGTCTTACTCTCAACTCTTTCAATAACCTAAAATCTGTCTATTAAAAAAAATACTATTATTTTAAGCAAATGAAGTAGAAGTTTTTATTTGATAGATCTATTTTCATAAGTATAAATTTCTTAGATCCCATTCTCAAGGAATTAATCAAAATACAGATCTAGATGAATCTTGCAGTATGATTATTTTTTACTGATGGAAATAAGAGAAAATTGATAGGAGATTGGAAAATTATTGTAGCAACAAAATACAAGTCCAAAAACAGAGAACTTGAAAAAGTATGAGAATAGCTAAATCTGCAGTAGGCCTACCTTCCAAAAAAAATCCAGAATTTAATACAAAATTATTCTAAACCTTATTTATATTTATTATGAACGTCTAAGTAATAATACGCATCTCATATAAATGATTGAAAATTAAGTGTGAAGAAAAATCAGACATAAGAAAATTTAAAAACTTCTCTAGAGCAAAGAAAGTAGGGCAAAAGTTAGTAGTAAAAATATTGAATGATTAGAATAACGCATGGAGATTAGAGACTGTAGAATTAGTTGTTTTCGAATTGTTAACGTAAACAATAGAGTAAAATATCACTCTCTTTCACAACATAAAAGAGACCTAATCGCTGTACAAACGTAAGAGAAATTCAAATTACAAAAACCATTTCTCCAATAGAGTGTTTCAAATCTCCAGGCTACTAGTTGAATGAACACATGCTAGCAGGAAATGTTAAGAGAAGCAACCAAACGATGTAATGTTACCTCTTTGGATTCTACCTCCTTCTTTATAACTCTCTTAGATGGACTGATCAGAGTATGAGTGTTAGTGAACCTGAAATAAAAACAATACAAATTAGAACTGTCCTTTTTATTGATTTAATAACTAAAAAAAATCAATTCTCAACATGTTTGGACTTATAAATAAAGATGTATGAGTTGGCATGATTCAATATTTTGCTTGTCCACAATTTTTGAAAACTTGTGATGATATCTTGTAATCGTTAGTGTCGACATCAGCCTCATTCTAATCTACACCTCACCTGTCAATATCAGGGAGGAGAAAGACAGCAATTCAGACCCTCAACGCTGCTTGGTATACATCTACAAAGCAGCCTCATTCGAAGAATAGGAAAAGTCAATATTGAGCTTCAGCTGTTGTAGCAGCGTTGGGGAGGCGGGTCTCAATGAACTCAGTTAAGCTCAACACCAACACCCATTTTTTTAGTTATCCCACATTCAGGGGGTTTAATATTGTGGGGATACGACCAGGAAGGTAATTATTTCAATCAGGAAAAAGAAATACCAATTAGAAATCATAATAGTCATCAACAATAATAACTGGCTATCACTACAGAGATCTAATACATGTTTGCAAACTCAAGCTCAACTTTGCCAATGTACTACATTTAGAACTGCAATATATACATTCAGTAGTACTAATACTGAGTATACAGGTGATCATAAGGTCTCAGCAATAGCTGCGTACTAGTGGCTTATTGTGCTATGTTAAAAACGCTACACAAATTTAACTGTATTCAACAATAAGGAAGGCACTTTCAACATAAACTGTAATGAATGTACAAGTAGATTTTGATATCTTGTTGTTTAAGAAATCACTTGTTTTTGAGTGGTTCAGTGTTTCATTGTATATTTCTCTGCGGCGGGACTGTTTTTAAGACCCTTTATTAGTATAATGTTACAAATATTAACTCACTTGCATGATTTTCCATACGGACATGTTCCATTCTGAGCCCAATGTCGACAGTAGGTTTCGCCAGTTGTAGCAGTTTGACCACTCAATGCAGTATTCACAGTAATCGGCGTCGATGTCTTAATTCCCAGTCGTTCAAAAACACTCTGTCGTCGTTGAGAGTCTTTGTTAGAGCTTGAATTTAAGTTACCGCTGCTTCCACTATTGCTGCTTTCAACTGTTATCTTACGTTTGGTCACTTTTGACATTTTGTTTATCCACAATGCACTACGAAACAGAACACAATTTCAAACGATAAAATAAGTTCAAAACAATTATTCTTTACTAAATGTAATTAATTTCTTAATGCACATTGTCTATTTATACAGAAAGCCTCATTCTGGTTATTGACACGTAATGTGCCAGAAATAGCACATCGTTAATCCTTAAATGTAATTTTTAGGACCATTGCTGTGCTGTGTCATTGCGGTCAGTTGATGATAAATATGCAAATTCAAATTACATTGAAGAATAATTTTTTGTCTGGCAAGCTCAGATTCGCAGTCTGGTGTCGGATAGTATGAAATCGGCTTCAATTAAAATAAATAAGATAGATAAACTTAACTGACACTCAACATTAAACTAATTTATGTTACGGTACTTTAGATGAGCACCTGGATCTGCCCCTGGTGTTCATCATAAGATATAAGAATGAAACACTAAACAGTGTAATATCATTTGATTCTCCAATTTGGTCACCGTAAAAGATAGAAGGCCAGCAAATTAATTTACTCATATTCAGTTTTGAAGCTCAGTATTAGAGCAAACACTTAGAGAAGTTTTAACTAATTGGGTAGGTAAAATAAAATTCAGTCGAGGGCAAAATTTCAATCCGCAAAACTTTTGTTTGAAGTTGTAAAGCTCGGTCCAAACAATCATATGTATCAATGTATCGTCCAATGATTGTTGTTCTGCCAAACGTATTATGCAAATTGTAGTCTGTGGACGCTAAAAAAGTGGATGAGTTTTGTCCAGTTACAATAACGATGGTTGGATAATAAGCTTGAGTGGCCGGTCCATATATTTTGCAAGACGTCAATGGTTGGACGATAAGTTTGAGTGTTTGAGCCTCGGCTTTAGACAAGGTTAGTAAATTGGTTTGACAAATTTTAGTCGATTTTGGATGGGTATTCCTGTGAACAAAATCCAGAATTCGGGATGATATTTTCACCTACAATAAATATATTTATAGATTACCGCACTTATCTAGCCGAAGTGGGGAGGCAAACCTGGCCCTGAGTCACAGATAGCCAAACATTAGCTAGGCCTCCCCTATGTTTAATGTTTTTGTTTGTAATTTTACTAGATTTAGGAACATATCTTCAAATCATTCTTACATTCAACACAGCCTAATTCCTAAATAAATATTTTTTTTGTTATTTACTTACGAATTGCACAATCATTGGGCCAGAAGGGCCTCAGTTCGTTCCCAAACAATTTCCATATTTGTTCATTGAAAAAACTCAAAGATAAACTTCCACAAGAAAATAAGGCTATATTCAAAATTCCATAATAATTTCTTTCCATTAACCACTATTGTTTTTAAACAAAGTGAACAAATTTGCACAATGAATTAATGAATAAAACAATCTCATAAATGTGAGGTTAGAAATTTAGAAACTTCTGTAGCTTCACCGAATCACCAGAATCGTGAAACGTGAAACGGCTGGAGTGTGGAGAGGAAGACGCAGTGGCAACGAGGCACTGCTCATGTATCAAAATGGCTGCTAAAAGAATTGCTTCGTATCATCTTGCAACCGACAATTTGATACACCGGTAGTTGTTACGAAAGGTCTAACGTTTTTGATACAGAATGCGTTGTGTATATGTATTATGATATAAATATATATGATATATGGCTAAAGCGCCGAAAAGATAAATCTCTCCTATTCTGTGATCCGGTCTAAAAGCGAAATCTCGTAAATTTTATTGTTTAGATTTTAGAAACCTGGTTTCTGCGTTACCGATACCAGACGATCAATTTACAGAATTAATTCTGAAATTTTATATAATCACTTTCATTATTATTCTTCAAAATTGTTATTAAAACGCAGGAGAGAAATATTTCTGGGCTAAGCCTGTTGCTTTCTCCTGAATCATAGTGTCATCATCTGTCTATTAAAAAAATGTATGAATAAAATTAATTATTCATGAATTGAATAAATTAATTGAATGGTAGTGACAGGCAATAATCAGCCAGTAAATTCATTTATTAAAATTTAGGCCTATGTTAATTCAAAGATATAGTTTACTAATTCAAATAGGATATGATATTGACATTTATAATATTATTTATGAAAATAAAATAAGCATTCCTACTTATATGAAATTTCAGAAATTACACTGAAATTAATATAGTAACTTAGTTCGACAATGGGCCTAAATAAAAATCGCCTGTAAACGCGTAAACCAGGCTTCCTAAGTCGTAAGCAAAATATCTTCAAACCAATCATAATATTTAAAAAAAAAATCGGTCCCTATAAAGCTCAGTTGATACAAATGCAAGCGAGTAAATTTATAGGTATTTACCTACTGTAGGCTACCTAATTTTAAGATAAAAATATGCGGAAGATTTGTAGCACTTATGAATGTTTCAATAAAGTCAATAAACTTAACTTATATGCCTAATACGGTTTGGAAGAGAACACCCTCTTTGAGTTGGAAAAATTCCCACCTTTAATGGGTATTAGAAAAAAATTCAACTTGAGTGGAAAAAGAGAGGAAAAACCTTGTCATCAAGTTTGATTTTTTTTCCTGTGGATGATTCCAACATACTTCCGTGACTTGTACTTGGGTAATAAGAGGTAAAGAAAATGATGCTAGGCGTAGTGGAAATAACCAGCAAAAATTTAGCAGTGCAACTTTTTCAAATAAATTGCAAGTTTCAAGCAACAATATTTACAGTAGGTACCCCTCGATCAGTAATTAAAACTAAAAGAATTCCTCTCACCTTACTTTTCTTGATGAGACCTTATTTTTGGAAAAATGTATGAAAAGGCATGGAAAATGATGACCGCCTCTATTTATCCTGGAGAGCAGAGAGTTTGGCAGCCAGCTCTCTCTAACATCCCTGCTACAATGAAAAATGAAGAATAAGCCAAAAGTGTATACACTGAAGAAAACAAAAACTTATTTAAAATTAATTATAAATCAAATGATTAGGCACGCTTATATTCTGGTATAAGTATTTGAAAATATACATTACTAATAAACTTGTACACTGTACATTAATTACTGTGTACAGCCTTTGGCATACACCTTTTGGTGAACCGATTATTAGTGAATGAAAAGAAAACTTTAAGCAGTTATTTTATGAAAAGAAAAACTTCTACAAAGTTATAAATCAACTATCTCATTTTTTCTGTCAGTCATCTTAATCCACTATAGATAGACTAACTAAAAATTAATAAGTAATGATGTAAATAACTGTTTGTTTTTTATTTATATTTCTCCAACTTCTTTTGCTTTGAATATATCTCTAAAATGAATCTCAGGTTGAGATAATCCAGCTTCTCAACCAATAAGGTACAACCGTGAAGTCACTGAAGTGTAAGAAAATGCTGCAGAAGAATTCAGATTGACAAGCGAATATAATTTTATTTGCAAACTGAGTTGAAGATGACGACATTTCCACAAGAAAACTGTCTCCCAGAATTGGAGAAACCTTATGAAAGTGAATGGAAGGGACGCGATTACATATTCCCTCCAAATGAAACTGTCACTGACAGCTAATCAATTACGAGTTGGTTTCGAACTCATCTTTTTTCCTTGATCAATTTTGTAGAGTTCTATACACGGATTTATACAATTTATAAACTAATATTTCGTAAATAGCAGAAGTGAAGCTTCACAGCCTTTTTTTATATCAGGATGTATTTGTTAGATTAAAAAATATATATGGAGCCTATAAGATGCTCTATATATGTTCTATTTGTATGAAACAAGGAGACGACACCATAAATGAGAGATTATTATCATAGAAAACGTTTTGCCCAAAAACATGAAAAAAATTAAATAAAAAAGTCGTTTTAATTTTTATTCCTATAAGTGAGTTCAATGATTATATCACCTGCAATCAAAAAAACTATATTAACTCATCCAACTCTATCAATATTAAATCTTACTCAAGTGTCCAACTACTTTACACATTAAGAGTCATCACCCGCCATTATTTTATTGGTGGAAATTTCTTAAAAAATCAGATTGTTCGTTCAGATAAATGAAAGTAGCTTCAACTAAATGAGATAAATTCGAATAATATAATACTATTGAACATTTATAATTTACTTACGTAACCCTTTCAAAGTCAAGCAAAATGTATCTCTGCATTAGAATGATTATTAATAATTGATCCTATTAAAACTGATCATTAAGATAAGCTACAAGACGAAAATTTGTACGCACGCGATTCGTATATTTCGATATAACCAATAAAAATTATTATTAGCAGCAAGTGCATCGGGGAAGGGGGTGTTTAATAGGTAAAAAATATTTTAAGATGACGTCACCTCGATCCTGCTGTGTTCCTGCAATTGAAGGATGATCACCCTTCCTTCTGTTTCATAAGCCGTGTTTTGAATAAAAGGAGTTCAATTTCTCCGTGAAGCCACACTTCAATTGGTAAAGCAGATACGTTTGGATATCTTTTCACTACTGTTACCGAATTCACTTCTTTGCAAAAAGGTGAGCTTGAAGGATATACATTTTTATAATTGGGTTATGCTACACAGTATTAACAGACTGGCCTCTTTAAATACAATATGAATTAATTTTGGTTTATACTTTGGTACTAGAAGAATTTTCAGCCCTTTCTCAACCAACCGTAGTTGAAGTATTTCATTCAAGTGATCAGGTTTGTCTTAAGTTATATTTATGGAGTGAAAAGCTTCAAGTGTAAAAAAATCATAATTTCATTCAAATGTCACTTACACACGTATATGTGAAGAGTGCATATAGGTATTAATTTTCATACTAATGAGCATTGCTGATTACAATCGATTTACGCAACTCGTCAACATTCAACTTAAAATATTGTGGATTTTAAGCAAAAGTAACTTAAGATCTCATGATCTCAAACACCAAACGCAATATTTTTATTTAGATGGAATGTTGGAGTAGCATATAAATTTCATTGCGATGGAAAACGGGAAATCTATCTACTATATTTTCTTACTACCAACTTGATCTTGCTTATAATCAGCAATATTTTTTTTCCGATTACACAGAGCTGACAATGACTGACAGAGAATTCATGAATAAAATTATTATCCCCCACAGCTTATCAAGTTCACATATTTTTCTAATAGCAGAACTCATGGAGTATTTTCCAATAATTCATTGACTTCAAAAACTTGAGGAGAATATTATTATGTATTAGTTTTTAAAGGTCATTATTGTAGTATCATTACTGTGTGGCTGTGTGATATAATAATAAAGATTCATATTCCATTGAGCAACTGACTAACACAATGAATAGAAATAGATTAGAAGTTCCTTGTTTAAGGAGATAGAAAAAATATATTTTATGGAATTCTATTATTTTGTGATAGTTAAATTCATTTATTAATTCCTGTATTTGGTAGGGGTCTTCAAGGAAGGGTTAAAGCATTGGGAAGTTTTACTTTTTGAAGGGGCTCAGTATTCACATTGACTAAATAATAGTTATAAAATTAACCAAGGACTTTCATATGAATAGGAAATAGATGAAGTAGGGAGCTTCCTGGGGTTTTTGAAGCTTTATAATAAAAAGTTATAAATAATTTATATGATTTGAAAAAATATATATTCTGCTGTATACTTTTGGTAGTTGAATTCCACTGCATGATAATGAATGTGTATATTTTTTAGAATTTGTGTTTATGAAAAATTTATGATAATAAATTAATATTTTTTCCGTCAATATTTTCTATAAAAAAATAAAGGCCAAAATGAAGCTCTCACTTCTCAAGGGTCATAGTAGTGGAAGAGGATTTCTTCCTATCCTATTTTATAAAACAGTGCTTCATTTGTTTTATCGCTTGTTCCATATTATTATTTACCACCAATTCAATTTTGCTTTACTGGCATGTTTTATTTTCCACAGATGAAATCAACTTACATTTTTGGATTCATTTTGTTGGGGTTGGTCCTTTGTGTGCAATCAGTATTATCGATGCGATATGCAGCAGATGAGAACACCTATTCTCTTGATTCTCCGGTAAGTGTAATATTCATTATTTTCCAATTTACTAAGCTTATTATTTAGACATTTATAATTTGAGTTCTTTTCGATTTAACAACAAATTTTAGTTCACAGAAGATATTTTATAGCGTGTGATGTATGATAAATAATATGATACAAGTCCTTACTACGGAGCAGGAGCAACCAAGTTGAGCTGGAGATAATTATCCAATAATTATTATCTCTAGCAGACACAGATAACATTATCATATCTCGATATTCATGATCATGATAATATTATCTTGATGCTTCCAAAGAAATCCATGATTCCAAAAGAAAGTAGTAATTCAAATGGAAAGATTTTATTTGATATTAAATTATTATGATTATTGTTTTTATTATATCTTCACTACACATATACTAACCAAAATAATTAAGAATGAGAATAAAGTATCTCTCTATTGTCTCAAATATAGGTAATGAAAATAACTAGTTTACTACTGATGAGAGTTTTTATAGCCTGAACAATACAACAAAGTTTATATTTACGAATTCATGAAAAATACAAATATATAAAACCATGAAAATCTTCTCATACAATGGTAGATGTTCAACTTTATTCGGACTTATCATTAAGTCCGAATTTATTCGGGGCTATCATTAATCTGGGAAAAATAAAGTGAATAGGTACCCATTAAAAAATTATTTAAATAGTTTTCCAAGTTCTATTCATCTACCTACTGAATTTCATTATAAAATAGTTGATGAATGTATAGCCTATAATAACAGTCTGTAAGATTTGATACATCATGTTCTGAGAGCCGTATAATTCTGGAAAATAATGAAATAGGTATCACCCAAAATATTCGATTACAAGTAGCGATGCTTCAACAGTTTATTGCTGTAATGTGTATCACTTCCTAAATTATAATTGCAAAAAATTCTCGAAATAGTGATCTACACTACTCTACTTAATTCACAATAAAATAATTGAAGTAGCCTCATATAATAGTCAGTATATCTAATACATCTTCAAAATCTGAGAGCCATAGGCTATATTGAAATGGGAAATAATATCATCATAGAAAATAATATTATTATCCGAAGCATTCATGTAGCCTACATGTAGCGATGCTTCATAAATGTTATTGCAATACATCCTTTCCTTAACAAACAGTATTTTCATTGCTTTCAATGTGTTTTATTTCAAAGAAATAAAATTGTAAAAATGAAAAATGAGAAATTGAATTGATTGATAATTCGTTATCCCACATTCATGAAGAGTGATTATTGATGGATTATTTATTGTGTTGCAGTACACAGCACGTGACCTGGCCAAGTGGCTGATGGAGACGGCTCAGAGGAACGAGAAGCGCAACCGCGAGATCACCAACTCTCTGCTAAACCTGCCCAAGGTCATGATGGAAGCTGGCCGGAAGTAAACTTATACTCACTAGAACAAAATTATTTCCCTCCAAATTTCAGTAACATTAGAAGCCATCATAGAACTTTTCATGAATTATTATGTTATGAATAAATTCGACTTCTAAACCAGGATTTCTTTTTTTGTCTAAAACCAAAACTACATCTTTACAATAATATATAATTTTAATATTTTAAAATTGGTAGGCTAGAATAAGTACAAATTAATAACTTTCTAGTATAAGAATATGCAATGTTCTGCTAACACTATTTCACTTTATTTTTGATTTCAAATTAGTTTAGTTTAGTTTGTTGTTGGTCCACTATGCTGGTTCCTAATTTATCACCTAGTTCAATTGTAGGTACAGCTCGATTTTAACCGATGACTCTGAAACTGACCGTATATATTGATCTGAATTTCCAGGGTAAAAATCTTGAGTCAAGAAAAAGAGAGATTAATTTTTTTATAAATTATAAGTTATTCTTGAGAATTATGTCAAGAGGAAAAAAAGTTGGTTAACTCCAGTTTGACTTTCCTCCTCCTCCTCCTCCTCCTCCTCCTCCTCCTCCTCCTCCTCCTCCTCCTCCTCCTCCTCCTCCTCCTCCTCCTCCTCCTCCTCCTCCTCCTTCCCTCTCCTCTTCCTCTTCTTCGCCTTCTCCTCATTATAATATTACGGTACATTACATTAGAGAATTATGGCACATTTGAATCACATTGACTCGCATGTCGAATATAACCAATGTGGGTTGAGTTACACAGACTGTATAATAATTATTATTAATAATTATTTGTAGGTTGAGTCAGTCAATTATTATCAACATTTATTCCTGTATGTATACCATAATATGACATTCGTATACCAGCATTATTATATACTCACCACTGCTATATCCACAGATTGTAGTGTATAATGAATGTAAAACTGAATTCAAAGAAAACTTGTGTTACAGATTCAAACCCATCATGAAGATGAATTTAAAGAATGATAAGATAATTTATTATCCTAGTCTTCTTGAAAGTAAATTAAGTATCTAGTAAAAACTAATTTACTAAAACTAAAGTTGTAGTTATTCTTCTATTTTTGTATGCAAGAATTGCATTAGCATCCAATATTGTTACAGTATTTTGGCAAATCTTGATCCTACCCAAGGTTCATAAGAGAATCGCTAGTTCAACACTCTGCACAAGAAATTATGCTAGACTTTGTTCCACTTTTAAAGCCACATGGCCACGATGCATCAATACGTAAATAGTTTAGATAGTAGCTCCACACTCCTGGTTGTGCATCATTAGTAGAATGCACCTACAGTATTTTAGTACTGCAGTATTTTTTCTTTATAAATAAATAGATACCGTAAAAATAAATAAACGGCACTTATTCAATTTTTTCAGATAACACTTGTACAAGTAATATTAATACAAAATTGTCGCTAAATTTTCCCCATGGCATAGTACAGTCTGGAGGATATTCATTCTTTATATTTAAATTGTAGTTATTATTTCAGTACTATTTCTTATAGTCGGCCTATCAGTTTGGTGCAGTGGCGAAAAAGCGCTAATTATTCTCAAAACCTTGAAGAAGTAAGCAAGAGCGGATTTCTTACAGTGAGGCACACTGAACACCTAAAAATAAGTACATACATTAATACTACTTGTCCCGGTAATTGATCGCCGATTTTAGATAGCGGCCTCCTTTTAATTACAATTAAACCGGAAGAGAGTTCGATTCCGATTATTGAGTGTTGCATTTTATTTTGGATTGAAATTTTATGCACATTATGTTTTTGTCATCTGTGAGGGAAGGCTTTGAACCATCGTTGGTGACTGTAAGTTTAAAAACACTTTCGGCCGTCTGTTGGCTCGCATTCAACTTGGAGCTGTCTAATTTTAGCCAGAAGTTCCGCGGTTTCAGTCCGCGTCTGGAGTATTAGGTTATCGGGTTTGCGGCTGCCTTCCTGCTGGCGAGCATGTCACTATGCAGGTGAGTGAATTTCCTTCATGTTTATTCGCATCTTCATTCAATCACAACCACACACGAAACACATTAGAACTAGGTGGGCTACTTGGAGAATTGAAATAAAATTAATACAGGGGTAACTTCCTTCTCTAACCCGCATCATATCTGAAATAAATTGAAGAATACGGTACCGGTACTAGATTATTCGAAAATTTATGTGAATTTTTTATCCATTATAACATAGCGGGATTGTCATCAACACTATACCACGTGGAATCTCTTCAAAGTAATTGTGATTGATATTTTATGTGTTGCTAATTTGCATTATTAATATATTGCCGAAAAAACTTTCTATATATATATTATCATAATAGGTACTAAAGCCTATCAACTACATTTATTGTTTATTATGCTACTTCCTACAAAAATGTATAAAAATGTTGTATATTAAACTATTTGTTTATTTAAATTTGATTTTGATTTCTGATTGATTCAGTCGACAGTAGAAAGGTGTGACTTCATGAGTTTTAAAGAAGTTTCCACTCCTTAGTTTTCTTTGAAAGTAGAAGGTGATATGTCTCTAGATTTTGGACGATTTGACTTCAATGTTGTGAAAAGTGGAGTATTGAGTGTGCTATACAGCCTACATTTTTACTTTCATGAAAATAAAATTCTTGATTATAGTGGAGAAAGTACAATGAATGAAGAACTTCTCATTTTGAATAAGTGTTTAATCTAAATTTAACAATAATTATCAGGTAAACGAATTTTTAAATTTGTAGTTGTGTAAAATTTGTAGAGTTTGAAAACGCACAAATGGCTGAATATTTTACCGGCACTATTAATAGGCCTACATTAGATTAAAATTAGAGACTACCGCTCGGTGTAGGCTATTTTCAATACGGTGTTAATCTCAGTTAACTGATACTCCAATTGTATTTCAAAAAATGAGCTATTAAGAAATTTTAATTTAGTTCATATTATAATATTTGAAATTTATGATTATTTTGTCATGTTTTCTAAAAAGAAAATTATTATTTCCGTTCTATAGATAGTTTAAAAATGTAATGTGAATAATAAATATTCTTGCCAATTGGCCCATCAATATTTCTATTTCTTCAGTGATGAAAAGCGAGATACATATATTATGTCAGCCTGATATTTTTATAGAAAAAATAATCAAATGATTAAAACGGGTCAATGCTCCCGCTCCAATTCAAATAAAATGCAACAAGAATTTCAAAAACTTTTCTATTACTGGAGTGACCACTCGGCAATTTGAAACTTCTTGGCAAAAGCTTCTATCCAGCACTTTCCAGTATCTATTTTTGTTCAGCAAACTGGATTCGGCTTTCGACTTGGCATAAAGCTACACAAAGAGATTATCAATGAAATCTGTGCCCTCAATACATTTTTAGAATATGAAGTTCAAAGAATTCATTAAGCCTATATTATAGTCATAAAATTCCAAAATTACTCCAGAATACAAAAAGGGTTCTTAAAAGATATAAGCGTGTCCAATCAATTCGTTTCTTCTGAACATTCTTTGGATAACTACTGGATGTTCAAAAATTAATTCACAATAGAAACTGTTCACGTACCGTACCTTATATTATAAGCGGTCTTTCATTTTAAATCATCATATTTAGTTTCTTGGTGGAACTTCCGTATATTCAGGTGGACGATTCCACTTATCATATTATAACTTTTGGTCACAAATATTGACAATGAACACTGATTTTTTCAAGTTTCTTTTCAATTAATACATGGAGATAAACTCAACGTTACATTATGCAGGAAATCAATTATTATTCACGGTTATAACAGTAATATTTTAGAAAAATAAATAAGTAAGTAATTCCTAGATTGTTAAACTGTCTTTTGAATTTTTTGCAGTGATCAATTTGAAGTTTTTTACATTAATTCAAAGTTTAATCATACAATAAATTATGCGATTTTTAATTGTAATATATAAGTTACAGGTTGCTAAATGTTTAGTGACTGTTAAAAACTTTTTTTAATATCATATTAATAAATTGCATTGATTACATCCTTTTTACTGATAAGAGTAATTAAAATTTTATTCAATAGTTAGGCCCAACTAGTAAATGTCATTACATTCATGCCTATTTGGAATCGATTTTGAATGATATTTTATTTCTTTGTATTTTTTTACTTCTCAGAACACAAGCAATGAAAGATGGCGTACAAACCAAGCTGTGAGCCCGAACAATAAAATAAATAATAAGACATCTCGCTCAATGCCACAATGGCTGGTAAGTAAACATTTATACACTCTTTTTCAATAGTTTTTTTTATCAATTCACTGCTTTCTTCCAATTATTAGGGTGTTGAAAATATTTCTTATTCTATAGTAGAGCTAGTTGTGATTCCTTGAAAAATAAATAATTGTAATAAATATAGTAATTGCGAGTGATTTGGTGATTCAATAAAAAAAATAAAATATTCCGCCTGGTACTTATTATAACATCAAGCAGTCAAGTTTGTTCAACAATTATTTTTCATAATCAAGGAACATTAGTTATACTAGCCAAATAGTCCAATAATTTGAGTATCGCAAGATAATTCACATAATTTTGTTATAGGGTATAGATGTAATTTGAAAACACAATACAACTTGTAATTTTGGTCTCACAAACTTTATTAATGAAGCAATTTCACAGAGTCCACTTCATTTTGAGTGGTCTATTTCACTAAAATTTACATTTTTCTATCATTCTCTTAGCACTAGTTATTATCTTGAAAATGATTATTTTTTTTTAAATAATTACAAATTACTAAAAATGTTCTATTGTGTGCATCAATCATGGCCATTCCCTGACTGGGGAGATCCCCTCCAGTCAAAAGCTGACATGCTTTAGATTTTTAATTGCATTCCATTACACTAAAACCTTGTTAATCCGCTTCTGATGGGACCAGGGTCATTGCGAATAAGTGATTTAACGGATAAACTGTTTTCCCCGATTTTTGAAAGTGCTAAATAAACGCCTTCAGTTTTTTGAATGCCCTACTTGCAATACGGGAGCGCATTGCGGTTGCGTTTCTTTGGCAAAGGAGTTTATATTTACATTGAAAGATTGGTTTCGTAAATTTTATTCATATTATATAAAAACATTTTTTCTCTCGGAATCATCGCGGATAGACCGGAATATCGGATTAGCGAGTACCGGATGAACGAGGTTTTAGTGTATTTAGATTATTTGTCTTGAATATAAAATTTATGATTGTCAAAAGATCCAAGTCTCGAACAATATTCCTTATTTCATCTACAATGCAAATATAACCAAATTGCAGCAGTATACCTCCATATTTATGTTATTGTTGTGGATCAAAGGCTGAGAAACAATATTCCATAAAGCATATTTGTGGCATTTGCAGCTCAATTTTACAAAGAATGGTTGAGTAGTGTTGCACACTCATGAACAGAGAAATTCCACTCTCTTAGTATGTATCTCTGAATTGGACAGAAAAGATGAATGCAAAGTCTAGACAACTTTGGATTTTTGCCAATTTTCTGTCTATCTTTAGTTTATCAACTGCTTCGATCTGTTTTATTTTAACACTTCAAGACATACCACAAGTATCACCTCGGTTATCTAAGAAACGTTACCAATAAAAATATCAGCTTTTTATGGGGCTTTCATAAAATTTTCAAACAAAACCTGTTGTAAGTAGATTTTAGTGATAAATACAAAAAAAGAATTACAACATAACACCTCGCACTCAGAGTAAAGAAATAACTGTCTTCCATTTTTTGATGGGGAGAAATATATTTTCTGAAATTGGAACTGTTTTGTCAAAACAACAAAACAGGAAGGAAATTGGGTCAGATTAAAAACCGGTGGTAGTATAAGACGAACTTACACTCATAATAAGAGCCCTGAAGTTCCACTACTAGCTGATGCATTGCCAAATTTTTTGGAAGCTCAACACTAGAGCAATGTGTCTATTCTAGACAAGACAATGAGGCTGACTGAAAAGTTTGACAACTGATTCACTCTCAATTTTATTGTTGTAGAACACAGCTTGCTTTATTGTAATGGTTAGAATCATTGTAACTCGACCAATCAATTTATTCTAAGAACTTGCAACTTCTGTTAAAATTTTTTATCCTTTGATTTTAATGTATAGGGGTGTCAAAAATTAATAATTTTCCATAGCAAAGAATATAAATTAATACCGTCATAGAAACCGACAGATAAAAGTGAGTAACTTACAATGTCCAATTTATTTTACAAATATTATTTTTAAGATATTTTAAAGATTCAGCCTATATAAAGTTTAGGTATGAAGACATCCATGATAATACAGTATATTTTATTATAACGAAGTGAATACCAAAAAGAAATATTGTTAAATTTTATTTTTAGAAATTGAAAGTCTATTTATGTGTTAAAAACTTTCGATCCAAGTGCCTTATCTACGGGTAGGCTATGTCAATTGTAGCCTACTAAACATTGTCCAGTTAATTACAGTACTACTGAATATTTGATTTTTCAAGAGTGTTGGAATTTTGTTTTTAACATTTTGTCAAATTTTAAATTAAAATATATTATTTTCTAGCAAAGATGGTAAAGTCTTTTTAAAAATTTCACCATCACTCTTCATTTTATTCATAGAGGCCCATTATTAATTATTAATTTATTCAGTTATGCCAATGATTTTATCAAACGAAAGTCGTTCTTCTCTGTTTCTGGTTTCTCAGTATTGTTAATTACAGTATCTATTTTGCATCGCATATCCTGTGTTCTGGATCACTCTTTCTCAATTGATTATTTTCTGTATGAATAGGATAATTTAACCTTGTTTTAATCATGTAGTTTGTGTTTTTCATCAAATCTTTATAGTTAAATAATAATTAAATTCTGTGCCGTATCTTTTTCAGCAGGGTAGGGGTTCTGCGTTGCCTCCCCCACCACCCCCACCAACCCAATTAGAGCTTACAAACCATGTGGATCCTGATTATGAAGTCATAGAATTTTCAAACAATCAAGCCTACATAAATGCACCAATAATGAATCACGGTAAGAATAATACATTATTACTATTCTATTCGGCTTCAAAAAATAATTATACTTTGCTGTTGCTGGCTGCTGCGGATGACGCCCACATAAGTGTTGCTTGGGTAATGAGGTGAAGAATGATACAGTACTGTGAAGAAGTGTCAGACGGAACTGGAATTGAACTCGAAACCAGTGAAGCGATATCTGACTGAAGCTGTGACGCTCCAGCCAACTGAGCTACACCGGCTCCCCAATATTAGTAAAATATAATTAATTATTTCAGTAGTAGGTATTTTCTTCCACTGTACCTATAAAGGAGTTGTATATGAGTTCAAAAATATTATCAAACTATTTATTAATATTAATGTATTGGTCAAGAGTAGAGTAGATGTAGATCCATGAGAAAAACTTCAACAGGAAAACTTCCTTCTTTTCTAGGGAATATAATTATCTTTCCAAATATAAGATAGCCTACAACATTCAACTGAAAAAATTGAATTAACTTTAAAACCAAAAAGTTCAAAGTAAATAATAATACTTTTATTCAAAAAGAAAAAATTTGAATGCGGAAAATTATGCTAAATATTATAGGCCTACATTTAATTATGAAAAGACTATTTAACTCAACTGATATTATTTCAAAGTCAAAGGAAATAACTAGATATATTTTTGGAATTTAAATTGAATTGTGAGTTTTAGAAAACCCAATATAAGGGGGAGAGGTTTCAAGATTTTGAATTGTCAATAGGTGTATGTTTATGTTACAAAATAATTCAAATAGAAAAACAAAACTAGATTTTTAGACAACGAAAAATAAGTGTACAGTAATATAAAAGTTTTAACGGGGCCTGTGAAAAATTTCAAACTAAGAAGAATATTCTTTATTTCTCATAACAGCAGAAATTAAATGAGTTCCTTTTTTTATTACAGTAAGGTACTCACTTTCAGTAAAACATTTTCATAGGTCAATTGAAATTTTTTGAAGACATTAAACTTTTAAGATAGCATTCGTAAATTATTTTTATTCCCTTTTTTTCAAGGGAAAGGAAAAGAAGGAAGGAGATGTGACCTGTGTGGATCATCAGCTCCTAGTGTGAAATGTGATAAGTGTGCGCAACAGAACTTCTGCTATTCCTGTGATGACATGTACCATCGACACCCGAAGCGGCAAAGTCACATAAGGAAGGTGAGATTACAAATTCACACTTCATCCCCATGATACACTGCAATGATAATTAGCCTATTGTCCAATAGCCAGAAAGAAGTTTGCCTCATTCTCTCATTTTGTTTTAAACCACATTTGAATAGTATTTTTTAATTTACATATTATTGTATGAATATTCATTGTGCATTCTATCATTGAAAATATGAAGAAATATTATGTAAAGTATATTTCTTTGTAATAATCATCAAATAATAATATTATATTGAAGATATATTATTAGAAATATGTTTTATGACTAATATCATCTTCTATTATTGAGAATATGAAAAATATTATTTAATTCTTTTTACAGCCGTTGGAGCCGTCAAAAGCCAATTTCCGCCCCCCACCACCCCCAAAAGGAGAGAATTCCTCCGCCCCCGTGCCGCCCCCACGACGAAACAAAAGAATGAGTCGAACGTCAACTCCTGGACCACCTGAACAGGTAAGTTATCTTCTTATAGTTGAGACATAATTCGATAAATTTAAATTTAAAAACAACATAACGTGTTGCACAAATTAATTGTTTTTTTTTTTTTGTTTTTTTTTATAACACAGCATCCGAACTCGAATTTCAATGAATGTAATGTATCTACTCATAGTTTGTAGATGTAGCTCTAACATGGTATCAAAATAATTAAAACCATTAATTATCAATGAAGTGTGATTTATGACGTATAAGATGACATAATTCTGAAACTAATCATGATATCTTTAATTTTGATTGAAGAATTTACAAGCCCTTATGATGAAAGTGTTATAATGAAAGGTGTAACTCAATAAATTTCACAATATTTATAGCTCAGAATAGTACTTGTACTCGTATTGTTTTCCTACAACACTTTTTGGTTTTCAATTTAATCAAATTGATTTATGTTCCTGGAGATGCCTCTGGATCCACATTTCATTGATGAGTAGTTGCCAAAACTTTGAAGGTGTGGGTGGCAAATAAGACTGCAAGGCACTGCAAATTTATTTTCAAAACAAAAATATCCGAGACATGTCTATTTTTAAAAGTTTCATTCCTTGTTGCATAACATGTCACACTAAAGCATCAACTTTGTATTCAACTCGTGTTATAGTTTACAAGTTCGTTACATTTTTTTTAATACACGGTACCTAATTGTTTTATCGTTTTGGAAAAATTAATTTTTGAAGTATAAAATTGTTAGATAGGAATGCTTCTGTTCTCATTCGAATAAAATTTTGTATGTGATTGAAGAATTTGTTATAAATTAGTTCATAGAAGTACGAATTAAGTACGAATTAGTTTATAGAAGTAGATAATTAATCAAATCGTACTTGAATGATTGTAATAAACAATGCTGAGACTTCGTTGTATTTTTCTTATTAAAACCAATCAACACTTTGCTACTCTTCAATTGCATGTTCATAAAGAATGAAATTGACAATAATTAAAATGCTAGTACTACAATACATTGTATGAGTCATGAATGGAGTGTCTGATAATTGCAACGTGCCTAACTCTAACTGTATAAATATTTAATATAATTATAATCACTCTTACAACTTATTTACATAAATAATAATTACAGAATAATTAGTTTACTTGAGTTTAACTCAATGTCCATTGTTGAACTCTGAAATAAGTTATAACACATTCAAAATGCCTCTGTAATACGGTATTTTTTACACCTACGAATAATTGTTTTACTTTTGTATTTTTCAATCGAAACTGAAAACCACTTCTCACATAAATATTTTTTTACAGACAGCCCTGAATGATGAAAATTATGATTACAATAATAACTATTCTATTCCAGAATTATCTTCTTCTTGCATTCAAGGATTAGGCTTTTGCCTGTTCCGACTCACAAGACTGCATTATAATCAGAATGTACTACTTCAATGATGCTTTATCTCTCTACCATAAAATTATTGATAGTATATTAAATCCTGAAAACTATTTCAATTGTTTTAATGTGTTACTATTACAGCTGCTTCAATCAAATTGCTTTGGATAATGAGATCTTTATATTTTACAAATTATTTGTTATGCTATTCCTTGTAATACAAACAGCCTTCATAAATAATTCCGCCTGGAATAAATAAATTAAGATGAAAACGAACTTTGAAGATTCAATCAAACTTTTTATCTACTTTTGTTTTTGTTTTGTATCCTACTATTCTCCATTATATTTGTTGGGTAATTGATTAACATTTGACTTTTATCCATATCTGTATCACATCAAGATTCATTTGGATCAAACTGTATGACAAAAAAGTCTAATAACATAATACATTTTCATATCAATGTAATTAGTTTTAAATACGTTATAACTTTCCAATATCATTGTATGGGATTATTTAAACCTTAAGGTATGATTACAGGGGTTCAAAAAAGATGGGAGTTTAATGGGCAGCCTAAGAAGAATGATGGGTACAAGGCCACTGCCTCCTACTCCAACATGTAAGCCTCAATATTTATATTTTATTCTAAAAAATATTTTTTTAGTGAAGGCTGCTAGATAACATATGAATTGCTGACATTATGAGGAAACAATTTAAATGAATTGAATACTGATTTTCACAACCTATGAGAGGAATTCGCAATGAGTTGCTGCATTGCAACTATTCTAAAAATGGATAGAAAATCTATGTGTTTTATTGATTTGATTAAAAGTTAACCAATAGATATTAATAAAATTACAGAATTATCTTAACGAAACGTAATGAGTGGACTCGTAATGAGAGTTCAAATAATAATAATTGATTCATCTGGATTAGATTTTCTTCTTTAAAACCTGCCAATTTATATTATTGCGTAAATAAATGGATGGAAAGAAATGGGAAAATTATAAATTATTGGGAAAAAATTCAGCTTAATTCAAAGCATTAAATTGGATTCATCCCTATTTTCATGAAACATTTTATCTTAATAATTTGTATGAATCAATAATGTAGGAGGCAACTTATTAAGTTATCATGTCAACATGGATATAACATGAAATCAGAAGAAATGTTCTGAAGACATGTTTGAAAGACCATGTTCTGATTTGAATTCAATTGGGAATGGAAACTACAAGGTTGAAATAGTATGAGGTAGGGCTAATAAAGTTTTATTAAAAAATCCAATGTAATCAGAAATTGCTTGAAAATTTTAAGGATTGAATTTCAATTGAACATCGGTGAATTTTCAGTAATTTCAAGAGATCCAAGGCAAGATAAGATGATGGAGTTCCAGGATCAGGTGAGTTCATCACGAGTTTGTTTCAAAATATTAATTTGTCAAAAATATAAAATATTTATAAAAATAAATATCATTTTCGAAGGTCACCAATAATTCACTTAGCTTATTAAATTTACAAATTACTTGAAATTTCAACTAATCTAATAAACCTTTCAACTGCCATTAGATGTCATGTACCGCGTGCGGTACCAATTCTTGGAAAAAACGAGATTTTTCAATGTCAGTGTTTTGTTTAATGATATATTTTGTGTTGAGTAACGATGAATGAATTATTCAAATTATATAAAAAAATTTGATGAAAAAAGATTTTTCAACGTCTAAATAAAATGAATGGACTAGTTCTATAGAGATTAATTCTATACGCAAATGTTTTTTGAAAAATACATAATGCCTACAAGAGTTCATAATTCTCTGACAGTTATTCAAGTAGGTAGAGAGACTTATTCAGAAAAAATCTGAAACTCTCTCAATCAACAATCTCAATCAAAGTATTTGAAGCTTACAAAATGAAATCCAAAAGTATTTACCGGTATACATCGTCTTCCTCCCACTTAATTCTAAATGCAATTATATTTTTCAATAATTGACAATTTTGAGCAGATTCTATTCTTCTCACAAGATAATTTCTCAGTTGAAGTACCCTGCTCTGTAGCCGCCTGTAACTGAAAATATTTGCGCTTCTATTTCACAGCCTCCAAGCAGAGACAGCGGATATTTGGACTGGGAATTGGACAGTCGACATAGATCAGGAAGCTTAACTGCACTGAATGCACCAAACTTTGCTCCATTAATGCATGTGAGAATGAATCATACATTAATTTATAAGAAATTCATATAAGTATAAATAATGGTCGATGGAAATTGTTAACAAAAACATTTGAAGACTCCAATATCATCCAATCCACTCGCATAAAATAAACTAAATAGGATTCTCATCAATGATTCTATATATTAGTCTATCATGTTAACATAAATTTTCATATTTAAGATACAATATTGAAACTTTAAAAGCTGAAACTAAATTTTGTGACAGTTTTTCTTGTATAATTAAATATGATCGTGAACAACAATCAAACCAGATAATAGGATAATCAAACTGAAAAAACTCATGCTAGATTACGTGGACTATTTATTTCATTGTTTTATTATTTTTAAATGATTAATAAGATTTAGTAATTTTTAAAAGGAAAGTAGTGATTTCAATAATGTGACAATTGAAACTGTTCCAGGCCCAATCAATGGCACAGTTGAATTGCCCAAGCTGTCAGCACCATGGAATGGTCTGGGATTGGAACCATCAGCACATGGCAGGCGGCGGTTTCAACAGACCACCGGCATGGAACGGCCTACCCACCGGCACATGGCACGGATCAGCCATGATTCCACAATTCAAACAAGAAAGCTCAATGGATGGCTTCAGAAGAAACAGTCTCCGGCCGAGACGAAGCCGAAGAGACTTGGCCAGTGATATGTCAGGTGAAGAGGATGAGACATTCTTCCGCCGACGACACACTTCGCCTGCGCGTTCTCGACGGGGAATGGTCAGCGATTTCGATGATTCCGATGATGACGATGTGCGGTCTCACAAGAGTGGAAGGAGATCAAGGAGGAGGGTTTCACCAACAAGGAATGTTTCCCCAGCGTTGTCTAGGAAAAGTTCAGGCAGAAAGCTGTCTGTTGAAGAAATGATCAATCAAAGGCTAAGGAAGGCTAATGATGAGGACAGTTTCTCTTCAAGAGGACGGAATTATGATGATCATGATACAGTGTCTCTTCGGGGAGGAAGGAGAACCGATGATGAGGTCTCTTCGAACAGAGGAGGAAGGCGCTACCAGGATGATGAGGTCGCGTCAAGGCGCAGGTATGATGATGAAACAATGTCTCAAAGAGGCAGCAGTCGACGCAACAGTAATGTATTGGACGATACACATTCCAATCGGGGAGGAAGGAGGAACTCAGAGATACGAAGGAGGCGCAATAAATCTCCAGTAGAAAAGAGTCACGCACCACCAGTAAGGAGCAAGCAACAACCTTCAAGTGAAGACTCCGGAGATGAACTCTCCGATGAAAACAAAGAGTCGCGCAGTATTAGAAGCAAGGAGAAGAATGGCGAAGTTGTTGAGAAAGAAGTTGTCAAATCTACAGAGGAGACAAATGGAAAAGAAAGTGCAAATGAGACTGAAGAGCCTCTAGGTCCAATACCGACGCAGCAGTGGGAATGTGATCACTGCACGTTTGTGAACAGGGCCGGCACACGAGTGTGTACAGTCTGCTGCAAAACCACGTCCAACCCAAAGCACGTCGAAGAGAAGAAGAAAGAAAAAGCTGACGCAGCAAAAAGCAAGCAGCCGCTGCTGGCCAAGCAGAAGAGCGTCACCGAAGTCGACTTGGTGAAGAAGATGGACGACATGTCTTTCAGCGACAACCAAAAAGAAGCCGCCCAAGAAACTGAGGAGGAGAAGAGGAGGAAGAAGAAAGGTAGGCGGAGGACTATATCATTTTGGATTGGCACTAAGTTATACTCATAAAATTGAACCTGACACTCCGCAGGCTAAATTGATGGTTGTTATTCAATTAATTCTCAATTCTTATCACTCTGATTATGATAACACCACAATAAAACTTCGATTGAAAATTTACGTTTTTCTCTCAATTCATTCTCCAATATCACATAGAGAGTAGACATAAAAATACAACAAATAAATGTTGCTCGATTGTCAATCAATACAACCAGTATCTACTGATAAAACTTCAATTCTTGATAATCATAATTTTATACTTACCCATGAAAAATAATTATTAATGACAAACCCTATAATACAATATAGAACTGAAGGATCTGCTGTTAATTAGGCGTTTTTCAAGTTCAGTGATCATTGCAAAATAAGTTGATGTAAAAGGAGTCGAAGTCTCTTCATAATTTATTTATTGTTTTTTAAATTACACATTCAATCGAATAAAAAATTTCCAGAACTAAACTTGAAGAAAAAGATTACAACTTCACACAATGTTAAACTTGAGGAAGCAATATCCAGTAATATTATAACAAAGCAATGAAATTTTGTTTCCTAAATATTCAAAGTAAATGAAGTTTATTGCATATAATGCAAGAATACAAATTAAACAATTCTCTTTGATAAAGAATACAATAATAGATTACAGGAAAACTTGAAAAAATTAACATTGACAGGCAGTTTAAAATGTGCCAATCCAATAAGTTGTCAATTTGATGCAGTAGAGACGTTGTGAGATATCCTACTACAACTATTTTCCCTCGATATGGTAGTCAATTCCAGTTATAAACAATTAGAACAATTTTTTATTGATTCTATCAATAAACCGAGTGGTTTATCTTCGTCAAAGCGAAAATGGAAGCCGGAACATTTATTCGAGGAGTGAAGTTAGAAACAATCTTCAGAGAGGATTTTCATTTGCTTGTGAATAATGAGATGGATGGTATACCATATCGCTAAAAATATGCTGTACGAAACTCCATGAAATTAGAAAAACGAACGATAGAAATTCACTTTTTAGAAAAGGTTTAATTTCGCCCTCTAAAATGTTTCATTTCCGGAAGCTGAAGGAACAGTTCATCAAAGTCTACAAAATTATGGTAAGTTGAGAAGTACAGGCTTCTACTAGTTTCCAACTTTCCATTCTTAACTAGATCTTAGTAGGCCTACATAAACTCTCAATTAACTTCATTCAGGCAATAGAACAATCCAACTAATAGGTCATTGCCAAATCTGTGATACTTCAAACAGATTTATCAGTTCTTCAAACAAAAATGCCGTTATCTTGGAACGTTTTTGTGCAGTATTGTATTGAATTGATTTCAAACCTAATTCATGCACTCTCATGTTTATTTGAACTACCGTTGGAATAATTACATATTTTAATGTGAATTTATCTTCAACATTTTATACAAGCATTATTTAAAATAATATGTATATTATTAAAAAGTTGTTAAACTTACATGTATATCATAATAATTACATCACCAATCAATCACAGAGGAATTCTTGGAATAAAATAATTCATGATCATTTCCTTCATTCATTAAAATTTACTAATTGGAATTACATTTGAGTATTACTATGTTTTTAAGTGGTGAGTCTCATCGATTCCTTTGCTTGAGTTCAAGCTGAGGAGGGAATGGACAATAATTTGAATATTTACAGGACCAGATCACAACATTCCTGATGTAAAGGAGAAAGTTGTCGCATCAACTGGAACATCTCCGCCACCCCAGAGCATTTCAACACAGGTGAGACCAAAATCTAAAAAGAATAAACTTCATTAGGTACAATAATAATATGTCTGGAAGAAAAGCTATGCTATTAACATTATTGCACTCTAGATGGATACAGTTTTTAGATAGTGAATAACTTCCATTATTATTGATTAGCTTCTTGCAGCAAACCAAAAAACATGTTTGAAACTTTTAAATTCTAATGTTGAATCAATAGTTTGAAACTTTCTTTACAAGGGGGAATACGGGACCTAGTTTGACAAACTTTTCAGCGTAATATCTGTCACTCTGATATCTAATGAGATATTATACGCCGGGTGACCAGCACATATTACCAGTTCATATATGTGCGTTCTAAATCGCTTATGGTATCGGTGGTTCGGAGTCCATCTAAAACTGAGTTGCATTCATCTTTATTATCAGAAGCACTGTTTTATTTAACATGCGCTTGTTGGTACCATAAAAATGTGGTTAATTCACTCAGATTGATAACAAAAACTAGCACATAAGTACCGGTACTCATGTGCAGTATTATTATTTCTGCCAATTCAACATCAGTTTTTTGATGAATAGTATTGTGATTATAATATTGTGAAACACTATTAGGTAACTTACTACAATTAGTAAATAAAATTAATTATATTGATGGTTTTGATCATTCAAATGTTTTGCCAGTAGCCTACTATTATATTAAGAGTAGGTATTTCTTACTATGTTGTGGTAAAAAATGTAATTTTTGTAGTTCTCAACCAATTGGAAAAATGTAATTCACAAGTGATCCTATGTTATCACTCAAATTTTCACCAAAGGCATACGACTGTTATAATTATTACAACTTAATATAGATTGAGACAATTTTTCATGGATTTAGTACAATTATTTTAATACTAGTGATTGAAACTTGAATTGCAGACTTATGACATCCTGAGACCCAAGCTGAGGAGAGCGGCATCGTTAGCAGACCACGACCTGTGGGCAACACCGCAGCGATCAGTCAGTCGACAGTCTCTGACAAGTGACAGTCAGGTAAATTGCACACCATTAGAAAATATTTGATCACTCGATAGGGTTGACAATCGAAATAAGTCGAGAGTTTATACTTCAAAATTACTGTATTTATATTATAGAACTATCAACATTAGCTCAATAATCAGTATGAGAAACACTATACTGCCCGATGCTAACCTCCGTGTACCTGAAGACTGAAGCGGAGAGACGAAGATAGCACTCTTATGCACTGCAAAAACGGTTTTCGATGACGTATCGCATTCCTCCCAGGGACACAGAGGTTAGCATCAGGCAGTACATAGTATACTGTCTTTACAAAATAATTCTGCATAGTGTAACAGTATTATGTAACAGCCCCACGTTATGGTGCCATGTGTGACATTACTATGTTGTGGGTCCTGTGTGTAACGCTATTATCTTTATGTTGTATGTCCCGTGACGTCAGGATCAAGCAAATATAGTCAAATGTGTCACAAGGTAAGGGAGAGCTGAGTGATGGACTATAGTCACGCATCAAAGACAAGATCTCAATCCACTTACGTAACACACTTGGCTAAGCATACTCCTTACGTGACTGGGCATGTCAAAATTTGGCCTTGCAAGGGCTCATCCAGGATACTGATATTTTCATAAATTAAATAAATTTAATGTATCAATTGGGATTGCCAAGACAGGTACAAGAACGACTAGAAAACCCAGTAATTAGGTGAAAAACTTGGAGTATATTCTCCTGTTCCTTCAGAACACACAACTTGAACAATTAAATGAATTTTACAAGTTCCATTAATAATTATTAATAACAATAAATAGCTTGTTACAAAATTTATATTTTCAGTACAGCGTAGGTGGGTATTTTGCCTGGCAAATAAGATAATACAAACTCTCTAAAATTATGAATGCCTTAACTACTAGACCATGAGCTCATGTTTTATGTTTCACGCAGTATGATCATTTCTCCCCACTATTTCACTTTAAAAGAGGCTTTTCGCGCCTTTGGCCAAAGGATTAATAAAACGGATCACTCACAGTATTGGCGATGCTTCGACGTTGGTTACCGTATCCTGGTTTAGGCAGCCATCTCAAGGGTAGATGGGATTCCGTGTGTCATCTCACGATACTGCTTGGCTCTGGACCATGGGTTATAATATTTTCGCGACTTTATATGAATTTAAACAATTATATATTGCCACAGCTCAATATATCACAGTTAGAAAACATTTAAATTGAAATTGAAACTGATTACATTTGAAAATAATTAAACTGCACTCATGTGCTCAAAAGCAACTGCTCTCTAAGGAGTCTCAAACGGAAGAGAATTACCCTTGCTAAAATTCAAGGAAACAGACTTTTCAATAGAACATTCTAGAATTTTTAATGAAATGCTGGGCTGTGATTGGTCAATTTAATGCCGTGTTTTTTGACGTCAGTACAATGCACAAAGTAGTTCCAACATTTAGCTACAATAACCACTTAAATAATATGCGATATATTATATATAATACAAAATAACATATAGGACATTAAAATCTTTTCAATTTTTATTTTTATTTTTGGAAGATGCCTTTAAAAATAGCCTCTACTTTTCAACTCCACTGCCAGATTCAAAAGGTGAACTGAAAGTTTATTGCTAAATTAATATACATCCAAATATTTTATGCCATAAAATAACTGACTCCTAAAATAGTATAATCTCACATACAACAAATATTTCCAAAATATATTGCTATGTTCGTGAAACCACCGAAGATATGAGACCTGTATATACATTATTTCACCGGCTTGGGATGATACTGTTGGTGAGTACAAAATAATAATATGCATTATTTAATAGCAAGTTAACATATGTGGCTTAAGTATTTATACATTTTATAAATAATGGATGAATCATAATTTTTCCAATGATTTTATTGGCATTGACATCTTTCAGTAGATGATTCATATAGGCAGTGGTATGTTTTGATATTTTTGGATGAAGGTTATGGCTATCTTCAATATTTGGATTTTTCAATTACATAAATTAACATCAAAGAATACAAATAAATATACAATGTGATATGAGTCAGAGACTTTTGGTGGTGAGTCGGAGCTCGCTTCCTTGTTATCATTATTTTATCAATATTGAGTACTGCTAAATTAGGTCAGCTTACCGTTAATTATGCTATCTATTATAATACCAGCATTTAGTGGTCAATGACAATATTTTATTGAGGCTTTATTTGGTTGCCAGAATTTGTATCGTGACAGAAGCCCCCTATAGTTATATAAATGAGCGAATAAATAAGCTTTTAATAAGCTGCAGATAGAGCGAGTTTGTATAACTATACAAAGAGAACGAGGCAAATTTTCTAAGATCTCACATAACATAAAGAAGGCTCTAAAAAATATGTGAACACAACTGTCTCATGTTAGCTTACCTTCCGACTCGAATTCGGTACGGAAATATTCTACGTTACCTACTCATAAGATTTACAGAAGCGTAACATCTAATCATGGCAGTGATTTACACAAAAATCAAGCATTTAGCTGAGAAAAAATAGAGCAAAGATAATACATCTGAAAGAGCGATATGAGAATTCAAAAGTTGGCGGCTAAACAATACTATGATGACGACATGTCAAACCAAAGAGTATGCCAGGTGCCGAAGGAATCTCTACAAGCGCTGATGCACAAAAGGTATGTGAGGTTATCTCAGATGACACTCGAAAATACAATACAATTCAAACTCATAGGTTCTGCTAGACAATAAATGACATAAATAAAGCTCTCAAACAATTTACATAGATAGATGTACAATAACTCTGGTAACTGATCTGAAGGAAATATCAGGTAACTTAAATGGGTGCCGACTTGTTTTATCGATTGACAAAGTTATTAGCCTAGGGCTCACAATCGTAATCTGTGGTTTCACCACTTGACTCAAAATTCACTGCCATGCAAACACTTATGGTTACAAATACATAAACATTCAATAATAATATCAAAATATGTGTTAATCTTAGTTTTAACAAAATTTACTTAATAATACTGGCTACATTATAATAATTTGATTATAAACTTTCACAGCTGTGAAGTATGGAATATATACATGCTGTTTGATTTGTGTGGCATTGGCCTATCGTATGTGTACAATATATCGTCTACGCACACAAGTAGACATCATAACATATGTGTTTTTTGGTTATGTGCATAACGTATGACTTCGTAGAAGCTAACAAAAAATTCAGATATTTACTAATACTAACAAATATATGATATAATAACATAGTAAGTCTTGGAAAAGAAGGTAATTTTTCACTAATATTTGAAGTTGGTAATAATTTACCGTTAGGATTCTGTTTGGTTTGATCAGAAAATATGGCAATCGTTGGCCATTAATAATTTTATTAACAGAACTGTGTACTTTTCCCAAAAAGTTCAATATCACTTATTTTGCGTAATTAATACGGTCAGGCGTCGTAGTACATCCTTGGGACGATCTCTGGCTCATGTTAGTTTGAATCCTGTTGTAGAAAAATCACTTTTTTCGTTTATCTCCAAACCAGAAGCATGTGGTTCTTAGGGATGATATTGTTCATTCTCTATAGTAGGGTTTAATGTTGGCGAGGTTCTCGTACCAAATAGACGAAATATTTCCAGGGTCCTGAAGCTGCTTTTATTAACCTTTTGTATACCATGATGTAGGCGATTTAGGTTAGGTGTGTCTGCTCGTTGTGGGCATTCGATCAACGTCTTGAGAGAGGTTAGGTTTTGGTGTCCAAATTTTACAATCTCCTGACTTTATGGCGGGCTTGAAGCGAGTGTGCCGCGGATGAAAACATGCATAATGTTCGAAAGCTGTCGACTTTTTATATCGAGCATGTTTTTTACAATCTCTTGGCTTTAGGGCGGGCTTGAAGCGAGTGTGCCGCCGATGAAAACTTGCAGAACGCTCGAAGGCTGTCGGCTTTTTATATCGAGCATGCTTCCGATGAAAGCCTGAGTTGTGATACACTCTCCTGTTTATCTTGCTCAACTGCCGTTTAACTTTGCTCTGGGCTGCCGGAATTTGAACCGTCAGAGTCTTATAAGTTTTCTCTCCTCCTAGTCTTGCGTGATGGTTATTGCCGGAATTTTTTCCTGATGGATTATTTGATTTTCCATTTGTTTTTGATGGTGTACTAGTAGAAGGTGGTGGGTTATTATCTTTATCTGTATTAAAAGTGGTATTTGGTGATGTGTCTGTTAGACTTAGTTGAGTGTTAACTTCCTGTACAGATTTTTCTTGTGGCTGGGTGGAATCTCTAATCAGCTTTTCCAAATTCTGGTAGGTGATGACACACTCTGTCTTCTGTGTCTCTACTGCCTGTTGTATGTCGGTTACTAGACTTTCAACTTGGATTTGAGTGGTATTTAGAGATGTGTTAGTTAGGCTTAGTTGAGTGTTGATTTCCTGTACAGATTTTTCTAGTGGCTGGGTGGAATCTCTAATCTGCTTTTCCAAATTCTGGTAGGTAGTGACACACTCTGTCTTCTGTTTCTCTACTGCCTGTTGTATGTCGGTTTTGGTTTGTTTTTCAGGATTTTCAGGTTCCTTCCTCAAATTCATCTGCATATCATCCACTCCTTGGTTGGGGCATACAATAGTGTCATCTAACTGCTTTCTCTTTTCCTTCATTTCTCCCTTGATGTCTCTGGTCTCTCCTCTCGATCCTCCAACCATTATTTCTATTTGATTATTCAATTCTTACATGTCCTCTTACAATTTCTTATCCCACTTCTCCATTCGACTATCCATCTTCTCCATTTGACTAACCAGTCGATTACCTAGCTTCTCGTAGGAATCTTTGATCAGTTTCTCTTGGGAATCTTTGAGGTCATTACTTATTTTGAGCATGAGGTGACCAAATCGGTTGGAGTGTCATTCATTAATCTGGAAGTCAGCGGACTCAGTTCATCTGGCGAGAGTTGTGTAGTAGGATGGCCAGTGGTAGGTGTCGGCGGGTGTGGAGGCACTTCCGTCGGGCCGACCTCTGGTTGCAGGCGGGTGGAAGACAGCTGACGAAGATTTTCAGGGTCGAAGTTGGCGCTAGTGATACTTCCTGCGTCTCGCTCCCTGGGCGCTGTCTCATCAGTGTTGTTTGTTGCCTCGGGGTTAGGTGTGGTCACTTCTCGCAAAGTGTTGTTGTCTCCCAGCTCCATGTAGGACACAGATGAGTTGGCTGAGAGGTTCTCCATGATGGTGAGTTAGGATTTGGACAGCTGGGCTAGTGGTGAAATCCAAGGATGTCGCGGTCCGATGGTGTGAACGCGGCGTGAAGGGTGTAGGCGCGGCGTGGAAATAGATGCGCGGCGCGAAGGGTGTATGCGCGGCGTGGAAATGAATGCGCGGCGTGAGTGCGATAGTGACTCAAGTGCAGTGAAATGTTGACCGAAAGGATTAAGTGATAAGTGATATATACAGTGAGACAATAAATTTTCCAAGACTTATTACAAATAAACATGCACAAAATAAACAGGCAATGATAGTTAAATCGATAGATATCTGGTAATTACCAGTAAATAAATTTTTATATATGGTAACTATTAATAAATAGCCCTATATTCAATGCTCATTAATAATCTGGCGATTTTCACACTATCACAGATAAACAATAAATAAACAATTAATACTCCTAATATCTTGCCTATGAGATCAATTCTAGAGTTTTGCTTAAATTAATAGATTAATTAACAAATTAATAAGCCCCCAAGACCTTAATGCTCTTGGTAAACTAATAATATTTTGGTACCTTTAAAGCTTTAATTTCAAGGTTAAATAAGCTAGCTTTCTTGTTAGGCTACCTAAAATAATTATTTGAATGATCACGGAATGTGATTCGAAGCAATAAATGCATATATCTCTTTAAATTGTTGGCGATATATCTGAGTATACTCTTCCTCGACGTCTCCTCAGGAATAATTTAATAATGAAATCAATATTCAAATTAATTAATTACTTTATTAAAGCTTGGCAATTCCATAAGGTATATTTTCAATTTCAAAAAGTTTTCAACCATCAACTCTGTGATTTCTGAGTTCAAATTTTTTGGCTTTCTTAATAAAGAAATTTTGTATATCTCCCTCAGGCCGCCATGTTGGGTGCCATGTGTAACATTACTATGTAACAGCCCCACGTTATGGTGCCATGTGTAACATTACTATGTTGTGGGTCATGTGTGTAACGCTATTATCTTTATGTTGTATGTCCCGTGACGTCAGGATCAAGCAAATATAGTCAAATGTGTCACAAGATAAGGGAGAGCTGAGTGATGGACTATAGTCACGCATCAAAGACAAGATCTCAATCCACTTACGTAACACACTTGGCTAAGCATACTCCTTACGTGACTGGGCATGTCAAAATTTGGCCTTGCAAGGGCTCATCCAGGATATTGATATTTTCATAAATTAAATAAATTTAATGTATCAATTGGGATTGCCAAGACAGGTACAAGAACGACTAGAAACCCAGTAATTAGGTGAAAACTTGGAGTATATTCTCCTGTTCCTTTAGAACACACAACTTGAATAATTAAATGAATTTTACAAGTTCCGTTAATAATTATTAATAACAATAAATAGCTTGTTACAAAATTTATATTTTCGGTAGAGCGTAGGCGTGGGTATTTTGCCTGGCAATTAAGATAATACAAACTCTCTAAAATTATGAATGCCTTAACTACTAGACCATGAGCTCATGTTTTATGCTTCACGCAGTATGATCATTTCTCCCCACTATTTCACTTTAAAGAGGCTTTTCGCGCCTTTGGCCAAAGGATTAATAAAACGGATCACTCACAGTATTGGCGATGCTTTGACGTTGGTTACTGTATCCTGGTTTAGGCAGCCATCTCAAGGGTAGATTGGATTCCGTGTGTCATCTCACGATACTGCTTGGCTCTGGACCATGGGTTATAATATTTTCGCGACTTTATATGAATTTAAACAATTATATATTACCACAGCTAATATATCACAGTTAGAAAACATTTAAATTGAAATTGAAACTGATTACATTTGAAAATAATTAAACTGCACTCATGTGCTCAAAAGCAACTGCTCTCTAAGGAGTCTCAAACGGAAGAGAATTACCCTTGTTAAAATTCAAAAACAGACTTTTCAATAGAACATTCTAGAATTTTTAATGAAATGCTGGGCTGTGATTGGTCAATTTAATACCGTGTTTTTTGACGTCAGTACAATGCACAAAAGTAGTTCCAACATTTAGCCACAATAACCACTTAAATAATATACGATATATTATATATAATACAAAATAACATATAGGACATTAAAATCTTTCAATTTTTATTTTTTATTTTTGGAAGATGCCTTTAAAAATATCCTACTTTTCAACTCCACTGCCAGATTCAAAAGGTGAACTGAAAGTTTATTGCTAAATTAATATACATCCAAATATTTTATGCTATAAAATAACTGACTCTAAAATAGTATAATCTCATATACAACAAATATTTCCAAAATATATTGCTATATTCGTGAAACCACCGAAGACATGAGACCTGTATATACATTATTTCACCGGCTTGGGATGATACTTTTGGTGAGTACAAATAATAATATGCATTATTTAATAGCAAGTTAACATATGTGACTTAAGTATTTATACATTTTATAAATAATGGATGAATCATAATTTTTCCAATGATTTTATTGGCATTGACATCTTTCAGTAGATGATTCATATAGGCAGTGGTATGTTTTGATATTTTTGGATGAAGGTTATGGCTATCTTCAATATTTGGATTTTCAATTACATAAATTAACATCAAAGAATACAAATAAATATACAATGTGAAATGAGCCAGAGTTATTTGGTATTGAGTCGGAGCTTGCTTCCTTGTTATCATTATTTTATCAATATTGAGTACTGCTAAATTAGGTCAGCTTACCGTTAATTATGCTATCTATTATAATACCAGCATTTAGTGGTCAATGACAATATTTTATTGAGGCTTTATTTGGTTGCCAGAATTTGTATCGTGACAATAGTTAATATTACTGAACTATTTACATTACCAAAATAATCAAGAAGACTAACAATATACATAGTGTACTGTCCTTACAAAATAATTCAGATATCTAATGTTACAGAACTATTTACATTGCTACAATAACTCAGTCTTTACAAAATAATTCAATATAGTTTTTTATTAATTTACATAGCCACAAGAATCGGGATGAGAAACAGTATAAGTTGATATGTCAAACTACACTGTATATTGTTTCTTATCCTGATTATTGACAGACATAGTATACTTTTATATTGTTTCTCATACTGATTATTACTGTGGCAATGTAAATAGTTTTGTCACATAAACTATATGCTGAACTATTTTGTAAAGACAGTATTAATACTGCATATTGTTTCTTATCCTGATTATTGTGGCAATGTAAGTAATTAGCAACATAGCAGGCCTATGTCTTTGCAGAATAATTCAACATAGTTTATATAAGTTAACAGATTACAGAACTATTTACAGTAGCTACTACATTTATCAGTTCAAGAAATAATATGCAGTAATGTGTTGTTATAAGTTCTAACAACATTGTAACAGGTTATAAAAAGTAATTTAAGATTGACAAGAATTTCGTTCATCCTCAGAGCTTGCCACTGACACCATCGCGCAGTCAGAGCCCAGGAGCAGAGAGCCTGCCGTCGTGGGGCGATCTACACCTGAAACGCGACGTTGCCGCGGTCACCGCTAGAGAGCAGCTCTGGGGAGACCTGCAATCGGAGAACGGCAATGTCAGAAATAATTTCCAAATGACACGCAGACCATCAGAGCCGGCACTCAATTCAAGGGTCGATTAATTTTTATAGTGCATCAAGTTCAGCTTAATATAAGTCTAATACTTTGTATTGGTGTTCTTAAAATGAGTTTCTTTCTGTTGCATTAAACTGAACAATGTTTTCAATACATTAATGAGTTTGGAATATACAATTACCATGATGTTATTGTTGTTGCTGAAATGAATTTCTGTTGAATTACACTTAAGATTAAGTGGAATTTTCATCAATGTTTCTCTAATACCATGTGTTTTTTCAATGAATTTCTGTTGTATTACACTTTGCAATTTGTTTTTCGTATAGTATCTCTAATACAATATTGCAATCAAGGTAAATAGATGTATTCGTTTTACCTTGATTGGAATGAATTAATTGCTGATGTATAGTAATTTGCGATTTTGTGTAATGTACATTTTTTATGCTTTGTTATTAGAAATTGGATTGATTTGTTAATGTTATTGTTATCATATTAAAATATTATCTGCAGATAGAGTCAGAGTGTATTGTGGATATACAAGGTTGTTTCTTGAAAACTGGGAATACGACACAATAAACTGTTTAACTTTCATAGAATGCAATTATTATGATCTATTTTTGTAAAAATTCTGTAATAAATTTCCACATTATTACAAAAAATGCACCAATCCTTACAATAAAATTCTATTAAAAATTATTCCAAGGTCTCATGATAATTGACATTACTGCATATCATGGATGTCGGACTACAACTGAATTACATACTACAATATTAATTATTACATAATACTGTATTAATGAAAACTCGTTACTTGTTCACTTGTCACTCATAACACACACCCACCAAAATTGAATGACATTGAGAGATGCTTTTGATTCCTCCTACTGTCACTTCCTTACATTTCCTATTTTGAGTGTTTGAAATGAAGAAACCAATTTACGGCGATTTCTTTACCAATTATATAAGTGATAACACTGCCAGACGTCAAAAACAATTCTAGGCTGAAAAATATTATTGTAAATTCTTATTACGTGGACTACATGATGTTACTATTAATGATAGGTATTATTAATTATTCAGGAGCTATTGAGAAAGGTAACTCCTAATTTTTATCTAGAACTATGTTGAAGGTTTTTCTTATTTCAATAAACTTCTCACACTCTATCGACATTAAAGACTAATCGTTTGGATCTTTCGAAGATATATCAATGTTTATTCAACTCCAAAGACACACACGTTTCTACTGGAAATAAAATTCATGAAAGTTAAGAGTTATAATAGCTTTTTGTTTGATTCTCTGTGACTTTTCTAATCTCTGTATTGTGTTCAAATAATATTGATGGTTGTTGGAATGTGATTTGTGACTGTTGACATTAATTGGATGATGGTGGTTTATTTGGGTGAAAGTGATTGGAATTTCGAAAATGTTTGCTCACTTGAATTGTCCAGTTGTGAACTATGATTGGTGATGATTGTGTTATTCGATCCTTGAACTTGTGAATAATTTTAGCCTAAAGTTGAATACATTTATTAAAATACCGTATAACAATTTTGTAATTAACGCATGAGTTGATAGCATGTTAGTAACGATAATGTACGCAATCTGATACAAGTCAATAATTTCTCTTACAAGAATTGTATTGAAATTCCCATTCAACGAATAAGAAATCTGGCTACTGTGGAAAACAGGTGGCGAGCGGTCAGATGAAGCAAGTGATGCACTTCTTCAGTATAAAAATTGCTGGAAAAGTATCTCAATGAGCTTCTAGTGCAGAAAAAACTGCTCGATTCAAAATTACATATTTATGTCAACTTCAAATGTAAAATGATAAAATACCGTGCCGTCAATATAATTGGTGAATAAAATATTGAAACATGCTGGAAATCATGTTCGCTATAGTTTAATTATTTTGCTTGCGGTTATCGTGGATGAAATAGAATAATTCAAAATTAAACAAAAAGTTACAGATAATATTAACGGTACTGCATAAATTCATCTCATGTTTACTTCAATATTAGATAGTGACTTAGGTTCAAATCTAGTTTGTGGCAGATCAGACAAGAGTGAGATGTGGTTTTCAGTTGACTTACTGCAATTGCAAGGTCTTTATTATGAATATTATTATTATCTCATCTAACTCGTTAATCAAATACAAGCGACTAATATTCGAATTTTACATCTTTCAGGCAGTTGTACGCCGTGCTGGTTCGCAACCACCCGAATATTTCAACACTCTTGTACAGAAGCAGATGAAACAGGGACTGGAAATGGTGAAACTTTTGAGGGTGAGCATTGAAAGAAATTCAATTACATTAAAAACACTATTTATCCATTCGGATACAGTAATTGTTTGTAAAGTTCTAGACTTTGAGTGCGGAGGATAACAAAATCCTCTAATCTAATGAGACATATAAGCTTAGTTTTATTACATGATTGACCTCAATCACAGATAAGGTAGTAATCCTTATCTGTGATTATACCTTATCTGTGCCTCAATGGACTAAACAATAATTGAGGATAAGTTGGGCCCATACGAACTATCATATACCCCTGGTGGACTCAGGAGAAATGATGGTTGAATATCACTGCATATTTCTATAGGATGACCGGCGATAACCAAATAAGCATACCCCCATATAGGAAATATATACCCGGCGATGACTCAAATAAGTGCTACCTTCCATACCACGCCCGCCTACTAATACAATTATTATAATAATGTCATAAATGTTGTAATATTAGCTCTCATATCATTATAAAATCATAAGATAAGAACATATAATTCTATCAAAATTACACCTATCATGAAGTTAATCAACAGAGAAAACCCATTAAAGATGGAAAAAATAGATATTTAGGTAGTTTTTTTTATAAAAGATAGTCTATTGGATTCATTTTATCAATATAATACGCTAAGGGCCGCTTTCCCCAACGCTGCTCAAGTTATACATCTAGCCTCATTTGGAGAATAGTAGAAGTATAGAAAAAAAATATTGAGCATCAGCTGTTGCGCTTGAGCAACGTTGGGGAAATTGGGCCTTAGGCTAGGCGTACACCGGTTATTCGAGACAAGATAAGATAAGATTAGTCACGTTCAGTTTCACAATAATTCACATTGTTGCTAATGCCAAGCCAGCACACACAATTTTGATGCAATAACTAATCGGTGTGTGTTGCTTCATAAGCGTCCGCGTGGAATTACTGTGACTAAACGTGACTAATCTTGTCTTGTCTCTTGTCCCAATTGACCCAACCGGTGTACGCCCGTAGCTTTACTTACTCTTTCAATTTTTTTTTTGTTCCATTCATCAACAAAGCCTGAGCCTACAAGCAGGTCGATAGGTTTTATGATGAAACATCTGATTTAAGCACGCTTTCCCCAACGCCGCTTAAGCAATACATCTGGCTTAAGCCTCATTCGGAGAATATAGCAGAATCCAATTCAACTTGTCAGAAATCAGCTGTTTCAAAGAGCAATATCACAATACTTAACCTACAAATGCTGAATCTCGCAGATTATTGAAAAGGTCTTTTAAAAAGTTATTCTTTGAAAGGTCTTCTTTAAAAAGGTCTTTTAAAGACTTTAAAGGTTCTTTAGACTTTTAAGCCTTTTGATTATTGTGTCGAAATCACTGTTTAATTATTACTGGATCAGCTGATTTATGACAAGTTAATTGGCTCCTGCTGTTCGGGTGCTCAATCTATGCCGATAAAGATTATTTTCAAAATTTATGTCGACTCTAGATAATTATAATCATTAACTAATCTGTTAATGATGTTCAGGAAGCCGAAGACAACCAGTTCAACGCCGATGAGCTGGGCATTGCTCTGAACCAGTGCGGAGAGGGCAATCCCGTCACCTGGCTGATCAACAACTGGCGCAACATGATCGACACAGTGGTGACGCTGGCCACCAACTACGGCCACGAGCGCAAGGAGAACACCGTCGGCACAATATCCGTGTCCGAAGCCAAGGAAGCGCTCATCCTCCACAATGGAAATGTTTGGGCCGCTGTCACCGAGTGCATAGAACAGCGACAGAAAAAAGTTAGTTTCCAAACAATTACAACATTTTTCATAGGATATTTGTGCAAAACTATAGAAAATTATTATCAAAATTTTGGGAGGGAAACAGTTTTGGGCTAAGCCTCTACCAAATAATATTTCAATAATTTGTGCTTGTATCAATAAATTGATAGGATTGAATTGAAAATTCAATATGATTTGCCTGAGAAAACTATAAACACCTGCTATATGATAGAGTTGCCTATTCATTAACATAAATATGTAAATATGAGGTGAGATATACTCTGAGAGAGTGACCATGACGTCTCTCCGCAGTAGAGAGAATGTAATGAATCCTATTATATTAAGCGAGCAATTTCTGTATGTTTATATGTTTATATGTTTAATATCGGGGTACCGAGCTCTGCTCGGGGGTAGGCCTACAAAGGCACAGGAATGGAAATTATAAAGGGAAAAATAAATGAAATTAAACAATTTTTCAAAGTACAGCCATCAGTCTTATGCACTGAATCATCATTGCACAATAAAAAATTAATCTTAGCTTTCGAAATATTATGAGTAATCGAGTTTGAATGCATATCATTTGAAAAAATCGCACTTGTGGTAAAATTAATAAAAATAATAATTATGGGTTGATAACTATTTTTTAGCTCAGCTGTTTTGATGAACTCTTGACGATTTTCACAAATAAATAAAACAGATCACATGGCTAACTTCATGCCTCAAATTTAAAAATAACAATAAAATATGGAATATTTTCAAAATTTTCAATTCCTTTTAATTTTCTATAGATAAATTAAAATCAGAAATATTATTTGAAAAATCGCACTTGTGGTAAAGTTTTGCTTCGTAGAAATAATAATATGGGTTGATAACTATTTTTAGGTCAGCTGTTTAGATGAACTCTTGACGATTTTTTTTTTCAAATAAATGAAAACAGATTACATGGCTAACTTCATGCCTCAAATTTAAAATAACAATACAGTACAATATGGAATATTTTCAAAATTTCAAATTCCTTTTAATTTTCTATAGATAAATTAAAATCAGAAAAAAGGGAATAGGAGCAGCTTATGTGTTTCGATATTTTCTCAATTCTAGTAATGGAACCGCTGGTTTTACCAACAACATCAAGAACCGACGGAAAATTGTTTCTTCCTGTCAGCTGATTCTCTGTCACTGTCTCAGCAGCTGAAATAATAATCTTGTCTCACTCACCTCACTCGCTCTCCTCTTTCTCATCATTTACAATGATAGAAATTTCTTTCTTCTGTCAGCTGATTCTTAAAGGATCAATTTCTCCTTTTTAGGTCCTTTGGCGAGTTATCCCAGGGATGAGACCCGGCGCAAACTAATTTTGTATCACAAACCTCCTATATTCCAAATTTCGTCAAAATCGTTAGAGCCGTTTTCGAGATCCGTTGGACCAACATACAAAAATACATCAATACAAAAATACATAAATACATAAATATAAACATACAGAAATTGCTCGCTTAATATAATAGGATATATATGTTTGTATGTCCAACTGATCTCGAAAACGGCTCTAACGATTTTGACGAAATTTGGAATATAGGCGGTTTGTGATACAAAAATTGAAGTCTGGCGCCAGGTCTCACTCCTGGGAATAACTTCGCTGGTTAAAGGACCTAAAAGGAGAAATTGATCCTTAATCGGCTGACAGAAAAAGAAATTTCCTAGTCGACAAAATAATGAGAAAAGTGAGCGATGAGTGTGCAATGAGTGAGACAAGATTCGGCCAATATTTCAGCTGCTGAGACAGTGACAAGAAAATCAGCTGACAGAAGAAACAATTTTTCGGATTCTGGAAGTCTGAGATGGAGGGGTGAGGAGTGATGCAGTGAAGATTTTATAATTATCAGCTGTTGAGATAATTCGTTTCAATCATCTGACCATATGTAAAATACGAACGCAATCTCCGACTACATTAACTTCCTTTGTAAAAACAGCGTCTCGATTACCAAAATTGAGAAAATGCAGAAGCACATCAGCTCTTCCTATTTCCTTCTGGATTCAAATTCATTAATTTAAAATTAAAAGGGATTAAAATCATTAAAATAAAAAGGGATTAAAATCATTAAAATTAAGAGGAATTAAAAACATTGAAAATATTCTATATTGTAGCCTATCCTATTATATTAAGCGAGCAATTTCTGTATGTATGTATGTCCAACGGATCTCGAAAACGGCTCTAACGATTTTAAAAACCAGCGGTTCCATTACTAGAATTGAGAAAAATATCGAAACACATAAGCTGCTCCTATTCCCCTTTTTATTTCTGATTTTTATTTATCTATAGAAAATTAAAAGGAATTAGAAATTTTGAAAATATTCCATATTGTACTGTATTGTTATTTTTAAATTTGAGGCATGAAGTTAGCCATGTGATCTGTTTTTATTTATTTGAGAAAAATCTTCAAAAGTTAATCAAAACAGCTGAGCTAAAAATTGTTGTAGCAGGAATATTTTAAATTGTCAGAAAACAGCTGATTGATGTATGCTCGTTTACTGACGTTAAATCAGCTGTTTTCTGACAAGTTAAAATGATCCTACTATATCACCCCATAATTATTATTATTTCTATGAAGCAAAATTTTATAAGTGAGATTTTTCAAATGATATGCATTCTAACTCGATTATTCATAATATTTCGAAAGCTGAGATTGATTTTTTATAGTGCAATGATGATTCAGTGCATAAGACTGATGGCTGTACTTGAAAAATTGTTTAATTTCATTCCTTTTTCCTTTAAAATTTCCATTCCTGTGCCTTTTTAGGCCTACCCCCGAGCAGAGCTCGGTACCCCGATATTAAAATATTAATAGTTGAATATAAATATAATATAATAAATAAATATTCTGAATAGAATATAACGCAGTAAAATATGAAAAAATGATAAAGATTTGCCTATTCATCAACATTAATATGTAAAATCTGAGGTGAGATATACTCTGAGAGAGTGATCATGAAGTCTCTCCGCAGTAGAGAGAATATAATGAATAAAATATTAATAGTTGAATATAAATATAATATAATAAATAAATATTCTGAATAGAGTATAACGCAGTAAAATACGAAAAAATGATAAATATTTGCCTATTCATCAACATAAATATGTAAAATCTGAGGTGAGATATACTCTGAGAGAGTGATCATGAAGTCTCTCCGCAGTAGAGACTTTTTTCTTTCTAAATTAATTTGTAAATTACTTTTCATTTTAAGTCTTAGAAACTATTACATTAGAATTGTATAGGAAAGTTAAGTGTAAGAGAGGGCCGGCTGTGCCCTAACTTCGCCCTCCCAGGAAATAGAGGTAGCCAATCAGTAGCTGCTTGATGATATAATATTGTGTTCTGGTTAGTGGTAAGAAACTGTACACAAATTGAATCATGTATTTAACAACAAGGATGAAACTTTTAACATCTACTGTAATAAATGTACAGGTGAATTTTGTGGTAAACTTCCACAATAACATTGCAACACACGATTTTCAGAACACACTGAATACAGTACATAATTCAACATCGGATACATTCAACAACTTTCTGTGTAATAGTGAAGGTGGTGTTGTGGTAGTTATCTATCAAAATCGAATCAAATCAATACTGAATAAGAATACTAGATGTTGTCAAAACCACATATTTAATAAAAAAACGTGATACTGCAGTTTCGGTTATCACACCATTATCAATCTGTAACCAAAACTAAAGTACCTTATAGACCGAGCGCTGTGATTGGCAGTTGAATGGCCTATCAAGGTGAACGACTGTCATTGGCCTAGATAAGCTCCTCCCACAATGGGCGGTTTCTACAAACATCACAGCAATGGCGGTTCAAACAACTAACATAGTAAAGAAAGGTAATTGATATTTACAAAAACAAATGAAATAAAAAGGAATGCTTTAAGAGAACAATGTGGAATAAAAATAGCAAGAAAATTCAATGACAAACAAACTTAGACTTATGATAAACAGAATGGGGATTCTAATTTTGCTGAGCATTTGATCACAAACAAAAATAAGTTCAAGGCTGAGGAGATGGTTGAGTTTCACTTTGACTAGCAGTAGAGACAAATTGAACATTCTAGAGGCTCTGGAAATAACCAGGATAACTAGGAATGATCCAAATTACAGTTTAAATGACCAGATTCATTTCAAACAGTACAATACCACAAATCTAGTTTCATCATAAGTCTAAGTTTGTTTGTCATTGAATTTTCTTGCTATTTTTATTCCACATTGTTCTCTTAAAGCATTCCTATTTATTTCATTTGTTTTTGTAAATATCAATTACCTTTCTTTACTATGTTAGTTGTTTGAACCGCCATTGCTGTAATGTTTGTAGAAACCGCCCATTGTGGGAGGAGCTTATCTAGGCCAATGACAGTCGTTCACCTTGATAGGCCATTCAACTGCCAATCACAGCGCTCGGTCACGAGTATAAATTCTGCTACACTTTACTTTAGTGTTAGAGATTGATGATGGTGTGACAACCGAAATCTCGTTGTTTTATTATGTGGTTTTGACAACATTAAGTCTTCTTATTCAGTACATTCAACAACGTTTCTCAACGTTCTCAATTTTTTTACAGTACGCAGACTTGATGTCGAGGGGCAATTTCACAAGAGAAGATATAGTCACTGTTCTAACAGCAAATCATGGCAACTTGGAGTCAGCATTTCTAGAACTGAATAAGAATCAATTGAAACCTTTCTTGATGAGAATATGGGGGCCACCTCAGGGCACTGATAATGATAGTGGCAACATTATAGGGCTCCAACAAACAGGTAAGTTACTGATTTGAGTGAATCAATTCAAAACAATACGTTTGAATCAATTTGAATTTCTATCAATAACAATTTGGTAACTGTTTAATAAGTGTAAAAAAATTTAAAAAATTACTATTTAATCCTCCATTATACATTACAAAAAAAATATCAAGTTATTATTGTTCAGCGTACTCTCATGTTGTACTTCTCTAAGGTTACTGTTACCACTTAGGAAGATAAAAAAAACAAATATAGCCTACTACTGTGTAAGTCATCAATCAATTATTTCTGGAGACATTATTCTCGAACAGCATCAATGGATGAGGGAAAATTGTACATTTTTTCATCTTTCTCTAATTATAAAAACATAAATTTATTTTCCCCGGTTTCTCTGTCATGAGATATCTTATCATAAGATGAACTAATGCTGTTTCTTTTTCAAAAATTTTAACGTAAGCAGTTATATCAGAAAAATTGAAACACTGATCTCTGAATTAGAAACTGTTCTCCTGTCTCATAGAACGTTCAGGAGTAGAAGTATTTGGCGATTGCCTAGTTCTCTTTCAAAAATTTCAACTCATATCTAGTAAGTAAATTAGTGAATAAATAAAAATATTACTTGAAGGCTACTAATAATTTATAAGAAAACGAACAAATATAAACTGAAGTGTTAGGAGAGAGAAGCAGGTAGTCGCTTAGAACTTCTTCTGTTCCTAAACTTAGTTGTATCATGATAAATTTACGAGTTTGACATCATTTTTCATTTATTTGGAAGGTTTCTGTACACTTTCAATGCCACCTAAACTAAGCAGTTCTTAAATTTCAGATGGTACGGAGTTTGTGGAAAAGGCAAAAAGCATTGAAACGCAAGGGTCGAACACTTCGGATGAGGTGAGTGATGAAAATAACGCTAACGAGGCCCCTAGATACTCTCAAGTCAAGTCGTGGTTGGAGACCACTTTGAGCGACGCTCCTCGCTCAGACAGAGACAATGAAAGAGTCGAAATGAATGTTCTAGAACAGCAACTGAGAAAAGTGTCACTACCAGGAGACGAGGAGTACGTGGGAACTATGTTGTTGCAGAGCGTTCCTCACAAACCAACCAATCAGCAACTAATAGAACTGGCAAAACAGCAGAACAAATGGAAGTCTGAATCACAGCTATTGCATTACTACGATAATGAGGAGTTCATAAGTAATAGAAAAAGAAAGAAAAAACTAAGAGATGAAAAGTCTAAGACCGTTTACACTGATTCACTAGGAGACAGAAACGTTATTGAAAGATTGATTCTTGATGGAAATATACAACAGGTAACTCGACATTTGGAAGATCAATATAGATTGGATGAAAGAGATCAAATCAATTATCAAGATAATATACAAGAAAAAATCAGAAATACAGTACTCAAGAATGCAGATTATAAGAGAAATAATGAGAGATCGAAAGAAGTAATTAAAGATACAAGTTTGCCGTTTGTGAACATAAATGTACTAGCAAGTAAGCTAAACTTGAAACCAGTCGCTTTAAATGATAGACAATCTGAAGAAAAGAATCTAGAAAATTTATTGAAAAGGTATTCGTATGATGATCAGGATAGGCACTCTTCTATTGAAGAATTGGCCATCCATCCACAAAACATAAGGCCAACAATTTTCAACGCTCTCTCTGATGCTTCAAACAGTCCAGAAAGCTTGAATCGTTCTGAGGACGGTACCGTTAAATCGGTTGAGAATAACTTGGATCTTGTTCAATTGAATAATATTGTTGAACCAGAAATGGTAACATCATCCAAGCTTATAGTAGCCTTTGATAAAGGCATGATAGATAAAATAAAGTCTGATCAACGTTCTACAAATAATGTCATGATTGAGGATATTCAAATGAATAATGAGAAGAATTCTCAAAAAGGAAATAATCCATTGAAACGAAGTTCATCACTAGATATAAAAGTAAGTACACTTCAAATTCAAATCAATGGTAACAATAATAATAGTAACAAGAACATTGAAAAAGTGAGTGTACCTGAATCTTCTGTGAAAAGTAACAGCTCAAATGATACCAGTTTTGAGAAAAACATAACTAATGTAAAACAAGAATCTACTGATAATACGGTTATCAATAAAGAAATAATTCAAACACAGCATAATGACGACGTTGAGATAATTCCAGATCTTGTTTCAAAAGACTCTAGGAGTGGAAAATATTTTGAAGAAATATTTGTGAGAACGGTCAACTCTTCTGAGAATGACACAAAGACTACTGACAACGAAGATGAAGACACAGAGGAGTTTCTTGATACCCTACAGAGCCCAATTGGAGATATTCAAGAGGAAATGAATGACATTATTGAAGACAATATAGAAGAACCAATAGTACCAGTGAATATGAATCAGACATCAATCCTCATCAGCCAAGATCTTGATAAAAATGAGACCAGTGATGAGAGCATTCTGTATTCTTTTCCCAACAACGATGCCACGCCAATTTCCTCACCATCCACTCCAATTTCGGAAAGATTATTAGAATCTTACTCAAGTAACAGTTCGCAAAAAACAAGTTCTTCAATTGCAGAAAGTCGTGCAGAAATATTGGATTTGCTCAAAGCTAGCCTCTCAGACGACCAAGTCTTGGACAGAATTGTATTCAGTCTATTTGCAAATGTTTTAGGCGATAGAAATACTACAAGCGATGCTCCAAAAACAAATTTTGATACTGTTTCAAAAAATCCAAAGACGTTTGATGTGAACAATTTCAAAGATTTATCAAAATCACCACTCCCAACAAAACAATTGAGCATTTCTTCTGAATCGGAGATAAATGCTGAAAGCGAGTTTTTTGAAGCTGAAGAAGAAGTTGAAAGTGTTCCCTCACATGAGGCACCATTGACTGTATTCCCTCAATCGACTCTCAAAGATTTGAAAGATCAAGACTCAGGTTTAGTAAATCAGGAAGTCGTAGCCGAGCAGGTCCAATCCACTCCCATTGAGATTAACAAGTCTCAAAAAACGAAAGATGTGACATTGGAAAGACTAAAAGATATTGTTGAGCAATCCACTCCAATTGAGGCCAACAAATCTCACATAACACGAGACGTGACGTTGGAGAGACTGAAAGATATTGTTGAGAATACTGTCGTTTTCAAAGACACTAATCCATCAATATCAAACAATAACATGGATAGAAATTCATGCACAGAGAAAACCAAACAAGACATTGAGGATAAAACACAGGCAACAAAAATTGAAAATCCCACCAAAAACAAGGAAGCTGATGAACCTGTGACGAAACTCATTGAGCACACAGTTGTCCAGGAGAATATTGCAAAAGATGTAGCTACAGAAGACGAGATAGAAGAGGTAGAAACAGAAGAAGAGGAGGAAGAAGAAGAGATTGAGGAAGAAGATGAAGAAGGAGAGGAAGAAGTCGAACAAGAAGAAAATGAGGAAGTAATTGAAATAGAAGAGAATGAAGAGGAAGTGGAAAGTTTACAAGAAGTAGAGAAGAGTGATCAGAGTGCTATGAATGAAAATCAAGTTATGGAAGATGAAAAGCTCAAAGTGATAATTAGTAGAGAAGGAGAGACTGATGACAAAAAAGTAGGAGAGAGTCCTATTGCAGAGGTTGCCAAACAAAATGTGGATGATACGTCAGCACCAATTGATCCTATCAAAGACAGAGAGGTGAGTCAGATACCCGGGAAGTATTTGCGTTGCTTTAAGATGTATGGGAAATTCTGCGTTCGTTTCAATTTCATTGATTTCATTGTTTATCACCCTGTAAAGATTGGAGCGTCTATTCCACCTGCTTTGTATTCTGTTTTGAAGCTACCACCTTCCATAGAAGTGCGGGTGTTTTAGCTGCATGTTGACAAAACTTGGAGTTTCAACTCCAGCTAGCCGCATAATTCAACTAACAGTTCTAGTTATAAATGAGTTTTCTTTGAACTATTCATTCCAAATGATTGTTCCTGTATTTATGTATGAGGTGTTTGTGCTTTCATTGTTTTGAATTGTTTTATCGAGAGTATTACTGGGATTGATTATCATTTTTGCAAAGAGAAATACTGAAAAATATGTTATCCATCACATAAAACCTACTTGTGTTTTCTACACGACAAATTTAATGAGATCATACAAAAATGGAATAATAGATGGAATCCGTAATTATTATGATTTATAATAAAGTACTATATCGTATTTATAAACTTAGAAACAATATATCTCTAAACAAATAATACTCCTCTGTTCCATTGAATCTTGGTTTATGTTCAATAAAAACTTGATGGCGAATACTTTGAAAAGTACGATTCGTTTACAATCATTGTTATCGAACTAATATTACTATAGATTATTATCAGTAATTATATTGAGCAGAGATTTCAAATTCATCACTTGAACAAAATTGAGATTTCGTATGAAATTTCAGACATTGCAAAAGGCCTGTAACTCATAACAGTATACTCTCTGGTATTATGGTATTATACTTTTTCGGGTAACATGATGCTTACACATACATATGCACCAAGAATCAAGTACAAGTAAATGTTCATGTGATGAGTCATTCCAAATGTTATGCGTTCGAACTCAGTAATAATCACGGTAATTTTAGGTAAGCAATGTTGCGGATTAGCCATCCACTAGGAAGTTTGCTTCCGCAATGTTGCGGAATAGTTGCACCAGTCCTTCCAAACCAGGCTTCTTTCTGCGTAGGTTTGCATTATCACACAATTTTTAATCCATTTACAGCTCGCTGCCAGTACACATAATCGAACAGAACAGAACGTCAAGACATTTTGAATGACAGTGTGATATGATAAAATCGATATGATATGATAAATGCGAACTAATACTCTAAACCAGTTGTTGAACTTCACTGTTTCATCTTTATATTTATTTTTATCATATCACACTGTCAGTCAAAATGTCTTGATTGTCTTGTTCGATTCTACGGCAGGCCTTACAATCCTCAAATGTTCATGATCCAATCTTAGCTTCCATTTCTATTTGTGTAGCTTTTTGTAAATAATTTCCGCTAAGCTTTTTATGTCATCCTTTTGTTTATCCTGAGAGAGAGAGCCTACTGTATCACACTCACAGTTGAATGTCTGGTTTGGTCGTGAATGTCTGAAAACATACTGAATTTCTCAGTAATGAATTACTGAGATTATCCTGAGTTTTTCGGTAATGAATTACTGAAATATTACTTGTTTTCATCTCATTTTGTTGGTTTGACGTCTAATGAGACCGGACTCCCCAATTACTGAAATATTATCCTAAATCATTCAAAGATTAAGCAGTGTACGGTACCACACACAGTTAGATGACTTTATGACAGTTGATGAGTTAAATAGTTAATGACTTAGCCTGATCTTATCCTAAATGTAAAAATTATTCTGATGTTCTTAGAGATCACCAAGGGTGGGTTTATGAGCTCTTGATTTACTAGTCCCACCAGTTTATCATTTGAGACTCGAGATGATCTGTTGTTATAAACTCATAAATCCAACTTTTTAAACCCTCGGTTTTTTCCCTGCGATAATATTGCTCTTTTACGCCTGGGACTTTGTTAACTTCAATAATCTCGATCTCGCAAAACCCTCGTTAAACACGAGGTTATAAACTGCCTTTAACTGTATCAACTGGCACAGTTGAATAATGATTTTGTCATAAATGTCTGATAATGAGCCTGAAATTAGCCTGAATTTTTGAGATTAATAATTGCTATACTAAACATTAATTTAGATGTCCGATTTTATCCCTGAATGTCTGAAATTCTCCAGAATTTTTTAGAGATCACTTATCGTACTGCAAATAATCTACAGTTGAATTTCTTATTTTATCCTGATTTTTCTACTATCTTACCGACATTCAATGATCTATTTCTTTTAAATTCACCCAACAGAGACAAGCAAGACGTTACTTGGCATTGAAGGCTTTGTCGAGACTTACGATCAAGCAGAGCTAGCTGTGCAGCCACGGAACTGAAGGGTTCCTGGATCGAACTGAGCTTGTCTTGTCAACCAGCGAAGAGTGTGCAGCCTCTCTTCCGGCTAAAGTTTTGGCCTGTACTTCTTCAACAGAATTGTGTCAGCTCTGTGCGAGCGGAAAAAGTACACCATGAAAGTCAGAGCAGATAAATACATACAGAATACAGATACCCATGCTCCAGAGAGACATCAGGCTACTACAAATTTATTACAAATTTAATATGAGTTATACTTGAATAAATGTATTGGATTTCCGTATCGGGATACATTGTATTTCTATCTTTACATATGCTAAAAGCATGCTGGTACGGAATTTCTACAGGTACAGTATATCTATTCTGAGAGTGTCACACAAAATGTAAATTTTAAGTAGAAAACATTGTCAGTCTGATGATGCCTTTCACAAAGGTGGAACTTCTGTAAACCAAGCAGTGAAATTAACATTTATAGTCCAAGAAATTCTTCACAAGCAGTACATAATAATTCTTCACAAGCAAGTACAAATAATTGAAGTAAGTTTCAATACTTTGTATTTGAACTTATACTCCTTATGGGGTTGTAATCAATCAGCAAAAACAAGAATCGATCTTCTACATCCTAAAGTAATTTACTGTATTTAAAAACTGTTCAATAAAATGTTGTAGAATTGTTCCAGGCATTTATAATGAAATAATCACAATGGAATAATTTTTAGAAAAAAAAAATTACTGGCAATGTAAATAAAACCTTTACTTATCATTTAAACAGTTTCTATTTGTTTTGAATTGTACTCGATACATCAGAAGCCAAATAGCAACAAAGAGATTGGTATTATTGTGACAATTTCAGATTGATGATATCGATGCTGGAGTGTGAGCATTTCTGTTGTGAAGGCTGTGCCATCACCTACTTCACACTGCAGATAACAGAGCGCAGCATCAACGACTGTGTGTGCCCTTTCTGCAAAAAGCCCAATCTGGATTCTTTCGACGGCGATCAAGCGCTGAACTACTTCACCAACTTGGACGATCTCAGCTGAAGGGGTTCCCTGGAGCCAGCCAGTTCATGAACTTCTGTTCCAGCACTGCAAAATGAGAGACCGAACTCTTATGCAAGATCCCAATTTCAAATGGTGTGCTAAGGTAAATGATAATTGAAAGTATGATAGGTTTGTAGATACAGTTTGAAAGGTTTGTAGAATAGAATAGAAACTCTGCCTTCATTTTTTTAAACTAGAAAGTCGAAGTTTGGGCGCATTCAGGCCTCTCTTAGACTTGAATCTGAGACTTGAATATTAAGTCGAAATTTGGGTTTAAGATATTCTGAATAGTACTTATTGTAACAGTTTGAGACTATACCACCTATCGGTGAATCCGAAATTGACCAGAGGAATAACTGTGTCAATTTTTCGATAACATGTGCCACACTGTTCTCCAATAAATAACGAAATAGTGTGTCGATAAGCACTGAAACCTCTTTCTGGAATTCTGTATCATCCTACAAAAATGAAAGTTTTAGTTTTTTAATAGTTTTTGAAGATGAATATTCACCTTATTACTGAATATTTCGTTCTGAATATATTGTATGGAATTACTTCAAATTAATTTTGTCTTGCAGTGTTCTTCAGGTTTTCATTGCCAATCCAAGACAGAGGAGACTGATTTGCCCTGACTGCAAATCAATAACATATGTAGCTATCGGAGACCTACCTTAAGTACCGAAAATTTGTACTGACGAGAAAACTGTATTGGCACAAGTCCAGTTTTGTCTGAAGTACAATTTTTTAGGGAAGTTGGGATGTTTACGCATCCACAAAACGGATATTCCAGATTTTTTTCACCTTCAGTACGCACGCGTATAATAGCCATGAAATGCGCGCTCGATTTCAATGAATGTTCTCGCCTCCCAAATATCTACTAACACCGGATCTGGGGTACATTGAGAACTCTTGGAGGAGATCCGAAAAGATCGTGGCTAAGGTCGATTAAGTGCCGGTTTGGTAGAGTTTTCGGGCAGCTGATAAGTGGTGGAAGTTCGTTTACTAATCCATAAATCCGGTTTTGACAGCCGGAGGAGAGCAACCTCTTTTGCTCAACTGATGTTGTTTTCGTAAATGTGTGGTACTTCATTTAGTACGGTTGCACTGAAAGGTGGGCAACCCGCTCACCATACCAGTGGATGCACCAGGCTTTGTCGCAAAGAAATTAGTAGTGGAATTTTATAAGTGAAAGCTGAATTTTGCAGGATTTTGACATGTCTACATGGTCTAATAATCCAAACCGTAATTTAAAACCAAACTAAATAATCTAAAACCACAAAGTACCGAGCTGGGGATTGCTTGCTTACCCCATCTACCCTATGCCCCCTATAGCAATTATTCACGAAAGGTTTACATGTAAAACTTGTAGATCATTTTAAGATCTTCAAAATGATGTAGTGCATAACCCATATTTAATTGCCATGTAATAATTCCTAATTAATTCATTAATATGCGCTAAACATTGTTCGCTGCGCTTGGTGGACTGAACCATAAATAATAAAATATATGCAATAAGAAATTATTTCATTCTGTCTGGAATCATTCCTCAATTCTATTATTCGAAATTCAAGAATATATTATCACCTTGTAATCAGGTCCGAATTGTTAAGCAGGAGAGACTATTATTAGAATATAGATTATATTCAATATTACAGTATAATAGGAAATTACCTAATTTATTACAGTGGAGAAACAGCATGAAGGCGTGTCATGTGCTGAGTATTTCATGGCTGAAAAATGATCCAGAAAACCAAATCGATCAACACTTATTGAGCATGGAGTGACATGTCCCAAATGTATGGCAAGGTAGGTCTCCTACAATATGTTCTGGTCATGTCAAATGATTCTATAGACATGCTCTGATTCCCAACATGGGTTCAGTGCCCTAATTGCACTTCTACTCAATTTTAGTTATGAGTTCAGGATACATTCCAGTTTTTTAATATAATTTCACCACGATTTAAGTAATAGCCATGAAATAAAAATTGATTTCAATAAATGATATTAGAAATTCATATGTATCCGAACCTATTAATGAAATGTCTACAGGGACCAATAATTATTTGGTAGATTAAATAGTATTTAATTATAGTCTGCATAGTTATACAAGGAAAACAATACTAGATGTATTGGATTAATATGTAGCACGAAGTACGGTATGTATATAAAAATTACTTTGATATTGGAAATATATTTCTTAGATGAAAATTCTTAAATTTAAAATTAATAACGAATTGAATGAATTCATGGCTGTCTGAAATTGTCATCTTACTAAAACAGATATCTATTTTTATTTTAAAAACAGTATTATAAATAAAGGTATAATAGTTATAAGATGTGAAAATGAATAGTTCTTTTTACTGAAAATGTTGAATAACAAGCTAAATGTGTTGTGGTGAATTATTTAATGAATCATAAACTGAAAATCATGCTCATCCATATTTAAAATCATTCGAAACTGGCAACTATGTGCATAGGCCAGATTGTTTTGAATGAATAAAATTGTCTGGATGTTGATGATCTTAACTATAGAAATCTTTTAGTAATAAATTTTACAAATTTCAGGACAACAATGTGGAGTATAAGAAAGATTTACCAGAAAAAGAAGGAGCTCGGTGTACAATGCAACTGCAACGGGAAACTCCTGATGGAATGATCGACGTAGTCTGTTCTCAACCAGTGATATTCAGCGGTCTTTGTAGGTAAGATATGTACATTTATTCAATCAACATCAATATAAATATTCTTTTCACTAGCTGAAATATTCTTAAACAGAAGGTGAATGTTATACAACTTAGAAACTTGAAGGTAAGTTACATGATAGTTTTTATAATTTATCAATTATTCTGATCAAATAGTATTGACTATCAACTTTTTGAGGTATCAACGTTGTGATAATTGAAATTGATAACTTTGAACAAATTTGAAGTTTACCAGATTAATGTTATCACATCATAACTCCAAGCACTAGCTTTGAAACCCCTCTATTCATTGCTGTTGGGGAAAAAAGGTTCAATGTATTCGAGGGTTTCTGAAAGCCTCAGATAATGTGTATTGTCATATAGGTGTATTACATATTTTATTCCTCATTATCATATTACATTTTTGCAATTTTGAAACGATATTCAATTTCAACTGTGACGTGTGAGCCTATTAGAATTACTAAATAATAGATAACCATATCAACCACAATTTTTGAACTCCTTTATTATTTACCACTTAATTATTTGTAACACATTAATTATTTAAGCAATACTTGATATATTTAATGAAATAGCCTCGAATGAACATACTATTTCAGACGACACTATATAGAATACATAAGTCGATTAGTGCGTAAGCTTAAGCTTGAGACACTTGGAATCCTCACAACTGACGACCTTGAGACTGTGATTAGGCGAGCAGGCAAAACTCTTCCACCAAATCCCTATGGAACTCCAAAGACGCACTACCTCAACTGTCTGCTAGAGGTACTATGTTGATAAATGGTCGCGCTTACTATACTACTCGTATTTCATCTATTTTTTATAACACACGACCAACCCTACCTTCAAGCATGCTCAGATCCTTGCTCTACAAGTGAGATAAATTTTCAAATAAAGATGTACCTAAGCAAATAAAAATTATTCACTCGATTACTTAAAGGTACATGCACATTTGGATACACCTATGATACGATGGTTCAACTCACAAATCCAGAAAAATTTGCTTACATAATCTGATTGAGCTTCAAAAATTTCTCATACATTTTGAAGGAACCAAAATTCATTTCAACGTTCCAATTATGTGAGGGTTTTTTATCTTATTTATACGAATGTGAAAGTACAAGTATCTTTAGGTGCTTATCACGTAACAATTCGATATTTTTTAATTATTTTGTGAACTAGAGGTCAAATTATAATAGTCCATTATTCAGAATATTTTTTATACTCTTGCAAAAAATGACACTTTCATGAAGAGAATCACAATGCAAACTATTAGGCTAGGCGTACACCGTCAAGACAAGACAAGACGAGATTAGTCACATTTAGTCACAGTAATTCACATAGTCGCTTATAAAGCAACACACACCGATTAGTCAGCTTCATAAGCAGCTATGTGAATTACTGTGACTAAACGTGACTAATGTCGTCTTGTCTTGTCTTGACTAACCGGTGTACGCCTAGCCTTAAGTTGTAAATGGAATGATTCAAACATTTTACAAACTCGTATATTTGACCCAGTTTCAAAGAAGCTTACATTTGATGGTTTGTGGGACTGGACCCCAATTTTACTCGCGGAATCATTTGTAGAGCAAGAAACTCTTGAGGCAAATTCCATTCAAAAATCAGTTCTACTATAACTTGCTGATTCAGTGTGTGAAGAGCAACAATAAGCTAAAACTGCAGTCTCCAATTTTTGTTTTTCATTACGAACTGCAATTCACTTTATATAAGGGAAAACAACCACGGGCATGTTTCAAAAAAAAATCATATGAAAGAGAAAAAATTGGCGGATCATGCTGGACATGAAAAGAACAGCATACTATGTAATTAACTTCTAGTGTAAGTCCATCTTTTTCCTGTATTAAAGAAATCTTAATTTTTTTATGAAACAGGTCCCACTGGTTATTTGAACAATCAGTAAAGTTGTTGAATTCTTTTCTACAAAGTGAATTACAAATGCAATCGCTCTCATCACTTGAAATTGTTCAGATTTCGAGTGAGTGAGAATTTTTTTTATTTTTGAAAATCCATATGCATGACCGACTGATTGCTGGTTACTTACTATACAAACGGATGGTTTTGTTGTTCTGTTCTGCTTAGGACACATTACATTGAATATTTGGTGAAGCAAATTGGTCAGCAGAAGTTGGATCCGGTTGCAATTCTTGATCTGAATGAGGCTCAACAGGAGCTTCGCAGAAGAGGCAAACCTTTGCCGGAAAGGCCCAGCCATCTGACCGACAACGACTACCTCAAGCTCTGTGCCAAGGTATGGTCTGGTCGCCAAAGGTCCTCTCTAATATCTCATTTGAACGTTGAAAACATACACACACACAATGAAAGCCAATGCAAAGTCAAAGCCTAGGACTGATATAGACGTCACCCTCGTCCATGCAAAAAAATATACTTTCGCAAAACAAAAGTTCAAAAACATCAAAACAATAGAAGATTTCAATTTGCTAGTAGAATATTCTATAAATATAGTCTAGCAGCCCTGTAGAGGTGGGTTTTCGTTACGGAAAACCTCTACTATAAATAGTTGCCAGATGCAACAATTGATGAAAAATCCCGCTATTCAGTGGGACTCGGTCGAAAACCCACCTTAAGTCGTTGTCGACTCAGAAACTGAAAATAAATTTGTTCATACTGATTCTTAAATCAATTAATCAGTGGCTTTGATAATATATAGTCTCTTGCTATTGTTTTAGGAAATGAGGATAAATACTACAAAAGTTAGAATATACAAAATTGTAAATATACTTGAAAAAAGACCTTTGTTTAAAAAAAAACTTTAGAAAATACTGTTGCGCACAATATAAACAAATACACTGAAATTATCAGATGAACTACGTTCAATTCATTCTCAATAAATATTAACCAAAGTATTATTTTGGAGAGTTTTGCAACTTGCAACTATAAGTAGAAGAATTCGTAGAAATCACTACCGTATTATATAGGCTACTACTCTAACTGAAGCTGACCAGCTTGATTCAACTTCAACTTTTCTGTATTCTAACATCTAAGCTACAACTAAAGTATATTGATAATTGAGTGGTTTTCAAAGTACCTGCTTATATTTTAACCTGTTTTGTGAAAACTATAATTATTTCTCTTTCACGCTTGCATGTTTCTGACATCTATTATTAATTCTTCATTTTTTAACCTGGGGAGTAAAATAGCTTGCAAAATAAAGATTATAAGAATGATTGGTATCCATCATCTTCTATTGAGATATAAAAAAACAACAGCTTATTATATTGGATGGGAACAATAAAATTTATCTCTCAATTTATTGATAGACATTTAATGTATAGTAATGAGAACTACGAGCGCAATCATATTTTGTAATTATTATATATTATGAATTTTGTTATGATGCATTTTCAAACCACTATTTGCCTAGCCAGATACAGTATTCTAGTACTTCTTCGAATAAAATTATTGAAGTTCATTGGGATAGTAATAATCATTGTAACTAAGATTACAGGACTAGGCGGAAATCAGTCTTACTATATTTTTAATCTTTTCTATCAAGAATATAACAAGCTAAATACATTATTTACTATATGGAAGGAATTCCTCTCAGCAACCATGTTTACTGATACAACTTTGAAGTATTTTGTAAAAACTACATTCTATTGTATTCCTAATTTGTTCATAAATTATTAAAAGCTTTTTTGCAAATTAAAAAAAATTCATGAGAGATATTGGAAACCATCACTGATTGTTTTTGTAGTCTATCTATATCTTATTCAATATTTATCTGTGTAGATTTTAGCCTGAAATAATTTAATATTGGAAATAAACGTAAATATTTTCAGATTGTGAAAGAGGAGATTCCACTCGAATGAATCTTGCAGAGCTTGACCAAAATCTGAGCTGACAACATAGTAGCAGAAAGTACGGTATCAATAATCGGCATATTATTTGTATTGAATACAAGTGAAAAGTTTATCAATAAAATAAATGTTTTTTACATATAAGTCATGTTGATTTTATACACATATTTTGAATGCACCTTCTTCTCCTTTTCAAAATTGGTATTGGAACAAAGTTAATACAATGAAATACTACTTTTAGCTTAGTATAGGCTTAGAGTAACTAAATAGATTATCTCTGATAATTGTTTATGTACAAGCTTTAATTAGATTGGTATATTATTATTCTCTTTCCAAGTTGAGTAGAGTGTTGGACTTATTTTTGTTGTAAGTAGTTTTAGTGGCCTATGTCCATTTCTGCAGGAATCAAAACTGTTTTCCAGAAATTATTATTTTCAGTGTATTCTCATAGTCGCCTTTTGCATGATCCTGGAAAAATCAACCAAATCAATTACCTACAAAACTAGCTCAACAATAAAAATATAGACATTTAAAGGTGAATTTATTTTTGAGTTAGTATAGAGGCTGGTTTCATATAATGGCTCATTTTGCTAGAATGCCCACGGGTTGAAAATGACATATTGGCATTACACATTTTTACAATGCCCAAAATATAACTTATAGGAATTCATCCACTATACAATAATAATAGCATGGCTGCTGCATCATAGTAGATGATTTACTCAATACATTTGAACAATATAAGAAGCTGTAATGTGGTCAGTCAATTCATTATTGTCAATTCAGGTGCCACATCAAAATGAACCAGCTTCAACTGTGTAAGAAGTAAGAATATCTTGTAAATGGAGTGTGAATCTTGAATTTAATTGCAGAATATTATTGAAACTCGCCTCAATCCATTTTTCAAGTCTTGTTTGATAGGTGGTTTCAAATCTCTCTTTGATTAGAACCAGGTCTATTTCGCATCTTGAAAGGATTGCCAGTGTGAGACCCCTGTCGTCAGACTTTGCATCGTGAATTTCGGTAGCAAAATAGCCGACAGGATCTAAAGCATATCTAACTGCAACAGAAAATTGAAATAAATTGTGATGTTTGAAATAAATTACAGTTTGTGGTGATGGAAGCCGATATTGAATGACTCCTATTAAGTTGCTTTATTGATAAATGCGATATTAAAGTAGAAGAATATATAGTGGATAGGAATAACTTAAATGAATGTGAAATTACAATTCTCTATATCATAACAATAAAGATAATTGTTTCACAACGTCTCTACTAGTGAACCAATTTTCAACTGATACCTATAGGCTTTTTAATTTATATTTTTTTAAATATTTTTCAATTAATACTTCAAATGTATTATTTTCGTTTTTTTTCGTTAGAAACTCACTGATTCTAGAATATTTCACATGGCTGCTATCTGAGCAATTTTGACATAAACTGAAATAAATGGCTATTCTCCAATTGTGTACAGTATCCTGTAACGATGTTAAAAAAACTCTCATAATACAGTATAATAGCATAATTAATTAATCAAGTTTTCAATCAAGATTGCATTGAAAAATAATATAATGGGCTATATGGAGAAAATGAGCATTAATTGTATACCACCTTTCCTCTTATGTTTGCTTTGTTTGTCTGGAAATTCTGTTCTTTTTCTTTCTTTTTTTGTACGCCTAGGAATCGCCAGGGATTCACAAACTACACTACGCAGCCTATGAATTGGATTGTTATAATAAGAAACCATCTTCCATCTACCGTACTGTATAGACCCTATTACAGTACAGAACTGTTCTTGAAAGTTCTCACAACCTCTTGAAACTTATTAACCTCTCATCTACATAACAAAGAATTCAGCTCTAATATTCTCCTACTACTGTATTATTAATGTGTTTATTGATTACTTATAGATATTACATAACATATATAATGAAAAAATAATAAATTTCAACACTGTTGAACTAACCAAAATGTTGAAAGTAAAAATTACTTTCCAAAAAAACTAATTTCCAATTATTAGAAACTCAGGAATTACTTCCCCAAAAGAGCAAGCTGAAGCTTGGTGAAAGAGCCTACCTTATTATGGGACCTTAATAATAATGAATATAATTATGCTACCTATAAATATCTATAATGAAGTTCTCCCAACTTCTCGATTCAATTCGCATTGATTGATTCAACCATATGAGAACCTACTGATTGTTGTTGTTGTAAAAGGTTGTGTTTAACATTTAAATTTTCTGAATTTTTGTAGAATTTCAGTGGTCAGGAATCTAGAACCCCTTGAAAAATAAACTTAGTTTGTATTTTCATAATAACACATAGGAAAATCACAACTGTTTCAAAATGAATACTTGATTTATATTTGATAATATAGGAACATCACATCTCACCGTTACGATCTGGTATGAGGGTAATCTGATTCTCAATCAATTCTTCTACAACGCTTGTATTGGGTCTGATGGGATTCTGAAATAAATTAATAATATTGGACAGAATAGCCTAGTTATATTTTCCTTTATTTTATTTCCTTGAGAAGTACAGAATAATCAATTTAACGAGTCCTACAGTGGTGTATTAAGTGCGGATCCTGTAATATCATATGAAAATAATCTGGAAAGTGGGCCCAACTGAGGAAGACAGAATCAATGTGTGATTAATGGTGTGTGAAAGTGATTTATTCTAATAGGCCTAAATAACGATTTGATATATAAATTGTTGTAGAGAAGAAACATTTGATTATTCAATTTAATGAATCAAATTAAAAATTATTTTATCGAATTAATTTAATCATTTTATTACTGTTGAGAAAACTGAATTCATAAAAGGAAAATCAATAACGTTTTCAATAAAAATGATAAAACTATCACTTACACTATCAACGATGCTCTGCATGAATTGTATTCCATCTGCTTGCCTCATTTTGCTTGAGAAAATATCTCTTAATTGCCAAGCAAATGCTAGAATATAGAACAATAAGAAATAAGAAGAAACTCAGCATTGGGCCTCAAAAATGAATTCAAAGATAAAGTCAATTAGAAGTAATAAAAGCAACCAAATTGACGACGTGAAACTGAAGCAACTGAAAGCAATGAACGAGACTCTACAATGATAATATTGTAAAATTGACCATAATTTTATTTCATAAAATCATGCGAAATTCCTAACAGAGCCATCAAATACTTTTTCAATACTTCCGAAACTGTGAAGAGTTGCTGATAATAGCTAGAATACATTGGTGGGGGAAAATGTATTAGCCTACCTATTTAATAGCAATAGAATAACTACAATATCAAAATCATTTACCTACCCAATCTTCAACAATAATGATTGATAGAATATAGTAGGCATATAAAAATGAAATTAAAATACTCAGCAATTCTAGTTGTACAACGGTTTGTTAAGCTTATTCCCCAATTTAAAAAATGTTAATTCTTGTGCGAATAATCAGAGATTAACTTTCATCTACTTTTGTGCAACGTGCCATAGATTCGCGATTACTCCCTGATAATATTGGAGAATAATCGGTTTTATAGAGAATTTTAAAGTGATGTTCAGCACTCACTATTATTGTACTTGTATACCATTTCCTTCAGTAAATCACCCGGACTTGTGCATATAATCGACATGTACTCCCAGTTTTTGCCTTGATCCAGTGACCAGTTTATTTCTTCAATCAAATAATCTGGAACAGGTGACAGGAGAGCTTTTAAAAGTCTGTGGAATTCATCTTTTGTCTTGCCAGCCACATCCTCTTTCAAATTCTGAAAACAGACATACGAGTCAAAAAATTATTACTATAGTACAGTATTTGGGTAGCATTTTGAAGTATACTACAGTATTTTGAAGTATTGTACTGTGATTCAACTCTTAAGTGACTCATAAACTACGCGAGCATTGCACGCTGTGCCATTATTATATCCTATCTGGAAAACCCAATATTAAAAATTGCACGGCTTGCAAGATTAGTAGTGTATGAGCCGCTTTATAACTACAAAAAATATAATATGGGGAAATTTATGTACTTAAAGTTGAGACAACTAGGCTACTATATAAAAATAGAATTACTATATATTATTATGTAATAATCTAAGGTGATATACTACTATTAATACAGCAGACTCGGACTATAATCTATAATGGCTCCGCTTTCGACGCTTATTCGTTTATGGCCCTATTTTAAGGCAGGTCCGGCCAGTATGCCATATAATATAACGTGAATTTCAGATCCTTTCACAATGCGGTGTGTAGCTCCGGATTTCCACATAACTGTTGCTTATGTAATGTAATGTACGATTTAATATTAGTACTTCTCGTAATATTAAAATAAATACATTGCTTTTGTTTTACCCTGCCATACAGTTGACTGTAACTAATTTTAATTTCCATTCTTTCTCTGTTAGTGCGCTTGGCTAAAATGGCAGCCACACCCCTCATGTCATCATTTGACATCAGGCCAAATATGTCATTGGAGTCCTTATCTGGGTCGAAGTAGATTTTTGGAAGAATGGTGGCTGTTGGAGGGCTTCTGTTGCTCTGAAAACATGCACAATCAATGAAAGTAATAGACAAAACATAAGCAAAACTAAAACATATCAATGAAAGTAATAGATCAACGAATAATGTATTGTTCTATATTTATTTATACCTGCGCACGGGACCTTCCTTGCGAGTATCCTTTTCTACTGTAATAATGTAAAATTGTATTTTAATAATAATAGAAATGTAATAAATTGAGGTAATAGCAGTTACAAGGTCAATTTATAGAACCATAGCCTACTCTGAAATTAAACATTTTTTTAGAGAGGCGGAGATTAAGGTAAATTAGTAATAAATGTGTAATAATTAGTAATAAATGTGATAAATTAGTAATTATAGTTACAAGTAAGGTCAATAGTAGGCCTATCCTACTCTGAAGGTGAAAAGTTTTTTTTTAGAGAGAAGCGGAGAAGTTTAAAGTTCGAAATAAAACACCGGAAAATATTTTTTCATCAAAGAGATGGTGTTTTTAACACTAGCATACTCGTTGCTCCATTTAAAAATACAGTAAGTATTAACCAACAAGCAGTGTTAAACAATCATAATTATGAGTTTGCATGAATAGTGTCTTACGTTGCTATAATATTTCTTGTTATTTTTTCTTCCATTTAATAAATCAAACTGCACATCTTATAAAAATATGATAAAAAGATAAGACAATTATTTTAGAGTTGTAAAACAATTAAGTCTCAAAACAGAGATGCATTGAATATAGTAAGAGAATAATAATGATCAAGAATAGTTTGTCCTTTGTCTAATGGGACTAATATGTCTGCTACTAATGTCCTAGTTTATGGCGATTATGAACAAGTCAATTCAAAATTACCAATTTTAATCTATTGAGTGCGTTTCAAGGTTACTCACACTAACGTCGAGTAGACAGCAGATGCTCAAAATGTGGATAATAATGAATTCTGTGAGTTGCATCCTTCTACAGGCTAGGTCTGAAAACCGTACATGTTTATAATAGATACGGTTCCTATTAATGCAAAAGTAGTAATTTAGTTTTTGGCAATAAATTCAATTTCAATTTCAAAGTAATTATTGAATCAATATTATTATTGAAAATACATATTTATAGTTAATTAATGTTTTTGATTCATGAAGATAAAGTAAATTTATGCTGGTTTGCACTAACCAGGATCAACTAATTTGAATTAGCTGATGAAACCTCAAACCGAGAGGGTACCTTTAATAAACTCCATCACTTACGAATAGAATTCATTACTGCCATTTCAATAAAACAAAATCATTATTGGTTTGTTTGCGTAGTTGCATTCATCGAATCTATAAAATATAAGTATTTTCTACAAATTAAAGATTCTGTAAAACATAGGAAGAAGTCGGGTTCAGACTAGGGTTCATGAATGTCGTACTATGCAATAACCGTAGTACTGTATATCTATGTCTTGTGTGCGCGACCTTTTTCCATTATTAGAAGACTTCTAAATGAATTTATTATTGAACAGCCCCCAGTAGAAATTTGGAAATTAAGATATTAAATTCATTTCATTAATTTGAATGTGATTTATTATAGGAATGTATAAAAGTTGTGCTTCTACTTACCTGTTGAGAAAGTAGCCCAGTACTTAGTCCAGTTCTTGTATTATGGAAAATGATTTCTCAGTTTATGATTTACTAGAAAGTGGCTTCGAATTACCTAGGAATTTGATCTATGTACTTTGCCAAATAAGAAGCGAAACAAAAATAGCATTCATGCTAAACAAATTTCAGATTTCAAAAGAAGTAGGTAGGCTATCTACCTACGTAGATAAGTTTTAAAAATTAGAAATATTCCAATTCTTGAAAAAATTATTGTTTTTGAGACACATAACACACAAGTCTCACTTTTCACAATAATTAATATTCAGAATTCAACTAGAATAAGTAAAAGAAAAAATTGATTCACATCGATCACAAAACATTATTCCAATGAATATCAATTCAACAATCACAAGATAATTCAACGCAGATGCTATCGAAACAATTGCCCTTGATTTCTCACAGAAAACAATTGACAATCTTGTTCTGCTTTGATTAGTTAATATTGATAAGTAATTTTTTCAAATCAAATTAGTAAACAAAAATAAATGTCAAACCAGAAAAAAATTGCGGAAGGAAACTCTCCTCAATGAGTTCTCCTTCTAATCTCTTCAAGCATGAAATTTTCTTTTTTGATGAAATAATTCATTCTAAGAATATGGTATAAGAACGAGGAAAAATCAAAATGAACCCATTAAATAATGCAAAAAATATACGCTGGCATCATTTTGTTGCCAGCATGCATGTATGGTAGGTAAAATCTTACATTACTAAGAATCTATTTTCTCTTTTGAGAATACAAAACTCAAAAATTGGGGTTGAAAAGGGTATCAAAAATATATACCTATTTTGAGGGTATGTAAGCCCCTTGGGGGGTATAAAGGGGGCTAAAATAAAGTATTAATCACTTTGAGTTGCTTTATATATTATGTATTTCAATGTGTGTCTGAGAATAATAAGGTTGATTATTGTGAATAAGAAATTGATTAAATTGAATAAGTACATTATATAAAACAGGTCTAATAGACGGATAAAATAAGTCAGTTGGTTTACGAGTGAGAGTAGAAATATGAGGGATGCTAATAAATTAGCCTAAGCTACATGCATGAGTGCTATACTTATACATAAGCAGATAATTGAGCTTAATGCCAAACAACATTTGCAGTCAAAAGTTGCATTGAAGTGTTGATGAAAATAATAATCGGATGATGATATTTTGATGAAATGAATGGTATACAGAGTCATTCATGGGAATTGGATGTTTTAAAAATAATCATAAAAAATTAATATTTGCTTTAAAAAAGTTTTATTGGTACAGAAATACTTGTTAAATCATAGCATTTTTTACATACAGTACTCACAAACGAAAAATTAAGTCCAGCAAGTGATGTCCATTTTGGAAAGTACACATTAGGAATGTCACCAAATCTGGAAACGACATTCCTTGGCCCCCTCGGTCCCCCGACTTGAGTAGTTGTGATATTTTTCTGTGGAGTTTTCTGAGATCTGAAGGATTACAATGGATGACAATCCGTCATCACGTCACCCAGATTGATGTAGACATCTGCAAAGAGTTGAGGCCAGTTACTGACAAAGGATGCAACAATGTATTGCCCAAAATGGACATCACTTGCCAGACATAATTTTTTTTCATAAGTACGTAAAACATGCTATGATTTAACAAGTATTTCTGTACCAATAAAAGAATAAAACCTTTTTAAAGCAAATATTAAATTTCTATGATTAAAAACATCCCAATCTCGTGAATGACTTTATAAAGTTTTAGGATGGCACCTGAAACTATATATACTAAATTATTTTTAAAAATTATATACTATATATTATATTAAATTTATAGAAATCTCATACACTTTGAACATTGTGAAAAGCCTTAATGACAATGATCCATTTTCAGTCCACATTTTCATGCCACATATATATAAAAAAAACTTTCCTCACAAGGCAATTCTTCTTAAAGAAAGGATGTCATCCTTTTTTGGGAAAAGGGTGTCAAAACTTAGTTTTCATGGTCAAAAATAAGAATTATTAAAAAAATTTCCCCACAAGGCAATTCTTCTTTAAAAAAAGGATGTCATCCTTTTTGGGAAAAGGGTGTCAAACCCGTTTTTCTTTTCCTAGCAAATCAGACTCAAAATTTATTCTTTCCTTGTCCATTTAATTGAAATGCATTGAAAGTCACCACTTTCTACTCATTACTTCTATATCGAAATCAAATTAGAAAACAATTGGTTAATTCCTTATTGATTTTATTCCTTACTTCATATTGTATTGTAAAATTATTCTAAGTATAAAATAGTTGTGTTCTTATACAGAATGGTACAATCCTCTTCCAGGAGTTCTGTTGTTAGATTTCTCGTGTATTTATGAGATTTCCTTGAAGTTTTTCAGGAGTTTTTGACAAGTAAGCAGCAAGTGTATGTTTTTTTCAACAATAAAAACTGAAAATATCTGTCAACTTGATTGAGGTGAGTATAGCTGTTTAATATTGGTATTGGACCCCTAGCGGTGACGTCATACTTTAAGTTTCCTGGCCTTGTTCAATGATAGAGGTAGGACTCGCTATTTTAGGAAGAACATAACCTAAAAAATGTGCAAATAATAAACAAACGTGTCTACTGCTATTGTTTTAACGTGTTTTATTTATTACTCAGTTTGTATTCAAACTCAAAGCTGAATCAATAGTATAAATTTATTAAATAATATTGTTGTTAATTCTTTAGATGTTTAAATCTTGTTGAACAGTAACTCTTTATGACTTTGCTTAGTGCTCAGTGTGAAACAGATATGATTACCTACGACTTGGAATTTGATTATAAAATGCATGTCAAACTTGCATTAAATGTCAAAAACTCCAGGGAAATATCTGAACGTTTGAAAAGTGGACATTTAAACTGTGCATTAATAAGACCTCATCTAATTTTGGACCCCTTCCAGATAGCTGTCGCTGCAAACAAAGCCGTATACAATATGAAATTATCCAATCTTGTGACTAAAAACATAAACAGTGAGATAATCTTCAACTTGGGCATTACAAGAAATATCAGTGCTTCGTTCAAAGATTTTGGGATAAAAGAAGATGATGAAAACTTTCTGGTTGTTCATGTTGGTGATGAACAGAGTGCCGAAGACGTTTGGGGCCAACTAGAATGCTCCTATGTTTTCCCATCGTCCATCAAATTGAGAGACTATAATGATGAAAATGCCATTCTGAAGTATTATAAGATTTCAGATGTTGAATTGAATGCTTCAGATCTATTAAGTTCAGTAGTTTCAAGAATAGCTGTAAAAGGAATTTAAGTTGATGAAATAAAAATGTTCTTACCGGTAAGTTATTTAGAACAGTTCTATTCACCCTTGGTTACACAACCTGAAAAATCAAATCAAAAATGGAAAAATGATAGATGACCTTCAGCTTTTTCTTATGTCAACTGAAAGTAGAAACAATTCTCTTGTCCCTATATAACGCCTCGGTTGGATGCTAGTTAATACGAGTTACGAGCGAAAGTTACCCTTACACTAGACATGCACTAATCAGTAGGTATTACATCTATAGGGTACAGGTACAGATGTAGTATACCATGAATGGATCCAATGTAATCGCACCCTTAGACCATACCATATAAATATACTAGAAGGCTAAATGTTGCCGTAATTCTTATTATCTTTTGTACGAATTAGTAAATCTCTAATAATATAATTCAACCTAAATTAAAACTTCCGAAATTCCTCTGATGAGACTCCACTATGACATCCATAACTTTTCAACTGAGAAGCAACAGCCTCTCAAGGATAGAAGTCTTTGGTATGACCTTATTGAACAAGCTAAACCATTGATGTATGTCCCACTTGGTCGATTTCCGTTTCGCCTTGCGTTTCATACATCATGTTAAAATTAAGCGGGAAAACATACGCTGCACCGCATGCATTTTCATGTGCTGCACAAAAGCGCATACTGTGCAGCACACAAAAATCGACCAAGTTTGGACATTACAGCCTTGCCGAGTCGGCGTAGTCTAGTAGTTCGCAAATTATAAGCTGATGTGACTGGGATACGGAAAACGCACCCTGGTACAGCAATGGGTTCGATATTCCAAAACCGTCTGGCATTAGTGGTCACGCCCAAGTCTATAAACTACTTACTGGTACTAGAAAAACAAGTACTCTAGGTAATCACTTACTATGTTTTCATTGGGAGAGTTCACAAGATAGTTAGTACTTTCGCTCAGGAACTCTACCACTAACTCTATCTCAATAATAGCTCTTAAGGACATCAAAGAACCAGGGTTCTATTAGAGTACCCAAGGTCAATTACAACTCTTATTATTTTTTTTCTAGGGTGATATTTACATATAAAAGTACTTGGTTTGCGCGTGGGTAATGGGAAAAATGACCGCTTAAGGTGAATTCCGAACCACCGGGCTTTTTATTTCATGTATACTAGATAAGGCCCACTACCCGAGGCCTGATTCATAAAAATTGGAAGACCTAAAATATAGAAAAGGCAGACACACACTAGTCACTATACTAGATTCATAATTCTTTTGGATAGTGTGTCGTGCTTTTCACGTCTATAGTGTATCTTGGCTTTAAGCTGTTTTACAGGACTTCTGAACTTTTATGAAACAGAGCCGTGGTCTTTGGGATTACTAGTTCATTTCTTCCCAAGCAGTCAGTTTCTAGCGTAAGAGATGAAAAAATTGGATCTTTCTTTTGAATTATTTCAATTACAGTATTTTTATTATTTATCGCGCAATTGAACTAATTCAAGAGATTAGTAAAGTAGAAATTGTATATTATCATCTAAATGAACTTCAATCCCAGATACGGATATTTTGTAAATTCAAAGACGGTAATAAATACTATGAAAAAATCAATTCGAATACTTTGAAACGCTATTTATTGGTTTGAAGACTTTTCAAAATAATATTATACTCTTAAAAGCATTTAACTCGAAAACTTTGCATAGTTTAGAAAAGATCAGTACATTATAATTATAATTATATATTTTTATTTTATGGCAGTTTCTTCTGAATTTCTAATAAAATTTATAAAACTAAGAATATTCATAAAACAAAGAATATTATTGATAACATTGAACATTTGATAGAAACATCACAATTGAACGAATACAAGGCACAATATTGTGTTCAATATTTCAAATGTTTCTTAAACTTATTCAAATACAGTAGTACAACACTCGGTAATTCATTATAATGATGTTGAAAATTAATAACCATTATAATGATGTAAGAAAAGTTGAAAGTAAAGAACTATTTTTCTTTTTCTTGGATATTGTTGACGTGATTGTTGAAACATCACTATTTTTCTCTTTCTCTAAAATGAGTTTCAGTTTTCCAATATTTAATTTGTTTTTCTTTTTCTTCGAGGTATTTTTTTGAATATTTAAAATTGAATTAGTTTTCTTAGAACTAGTGGATGAATTAGGATATGTAGTTGAAGATGCCATATTATTTGAAGCCTTGTCCAAGTTTGTGTCTTCTAAAAGGAGTGTTGATTTTTCATCTGCACTAGACGTTTTACACTTCATTATTGCTTCTGATTTCAAGCCAGCATAGAAGTCCTTCTTCTTCTTTTTCTTCTTTGATTTCATTGGAAGGGAGTGGTTCTGATCACTTGATTGGATGTTTTTAGCTATCGGATCGGGCTTCTGCAGAGGTACTTTGGTCTCCTTATTACATGCATGGCACTTCAGAACCTGTAAAATAAAGACAGTATTGTACAGAGCAATATTAAAAACAGAATACATTGAAACATTAATTATTAATTAATTAATTATACAGTTAAAGAAGTCTTCTGCTAAACTGCATATCTTAGTGATGATCATCAAGAATCTGATCCCAACTCTCAATAATCAGAAACTTCTTCATATTATGTAAGAACTTGAAATTCAATTTCGATTATTATTTAATCCATTACACATTTTTCAATCATAAAACATATTTTTTGGTGGTGATTCTGATCTAAACTTGAATGAATATTCAAAATCTTTGTCACCATACTTAATATAACAAGAATATAAATATAGGGGTGAGGTAAATTCAAAGGCTGACAACAATCGTGGCAATATAATAACTGTGGTATTCTATGTATATATATTCTATATTCAGAATAGATTATATATTCTGGTTCTTCAAATGCATTTTTTGAATAATATGGTTATTTTGTGTAGGATAATTTTAGATTCATGCTGATCATGCATGCTAAGTTTCATGCAATGTGAATGCTGCAGTTGTACCGGTAACCCGGGGCGAAGTCGATCAGTATGGGTGAAGTTGATCACACCTGACTTTTTCAAATAAACTGCTTTTCACCCTTACAATGAACACTATAAAAACTAGGAAAAAATATATATCTATGAAGGATAAAATTCTCTTTGAACTTTATTTACTAAAATTACAATTAATCCCCCTATGGATGCTGGAAAAAATTCCAAAGAAAAATGAAATTAATAATTGATCGAAATCACCTCATGTGTGGAGTGAAGTCGATTTTACACTGTATTATATGGCAAATTTATCACAAAAAACCGTAATTTTTTATCAACTTCGCCCCGGTTTACGGTACCATGAAAATCATTAACAACAGTCATATTGAACACAACAGCAATACACTCAATGAAAAATTAGATACCGTAATGTAGGAGGTCAACATTTTCACTTACCATTATATTACGTCGCTCCGTATATTTATTTTTCTGCTTCAATTGCAGTTCAGTCAAACTTTCTGTGTCTTTATTCGATAATGATCGAATGAATTTGCTTGTGCGTTTCTGTGGCAATATTTTGAAAGAGTATAGCCCGTTCGCCCAATAACAGAAACACCATTGGCACATTTTGAATACATTCTTTTGTTTGAATAAATTGAGATTTAATTCTTTTTGTGATGCCACTTCTAAGCTATGATTTCTGGAACAAAACACATTTATTATCTCATATACTTTACAACTGTAAGCACACCTAGAGATATAAATTGAAGATTTTGATTATGGGGACTCGTAGGAGGTTGGGGGTGGTGAGGGATTGATTCGATTTTGGCTGAAACCGTTGGGGAAAATCTGACATTTAGAAAAACTCCCTCTTTTTTCAAACCGCGAAAACCCCCCTTTTTGTATTGTTTAAAATGGAAGAGAAAGTAATCATTTACAAGTTTTTTTTTATTTTTGGGAAATTTTGGGGGTACAGGGGGGGGAGTGAAAAAATAACTTTTTATTCTTTGAGACATTTGTAAAATTTCAAATGCCATTTTGTAGCGCTTTTTGAACTGAATTTTTTAGTATTTTTTAAAATTTGTGTAGAATTGATAGTTACACAGTGAGATGGAAGAAACGAGGCAAAAATGTTTTTTTATGTAACACTCTGTATAAGCCCTGATTATGAGAAATTTCAAGTTTACTAATCATCTCGTGAAAGTAGACTACATTCTAATCATATTCCATTGTTAACATTTTTTATAGGTTCATAATAATTGAGATCTGTTTAAAAGCGATGAAAAAACGAGGTTAAGCGACGTTAGAAATTGACAGTATTTGGATGGGTGACCGATTTGAAACAACCATCTTTTTGACAGTGTATCTTTACTTTTTCAACGTTTCTTTTACTCCTTTATAATAATTAAGAGAAAAATCATTACTTGGAGGATATCAACTGGAGTCAAGATTAATCAATTACTTATATCATTGATAAGGCAGGTGAGTGCATGCCAAAAAATGCAAATGTTTCCAGTGTAAAATACATTTTTTAATATATATTTTTTTAATTTCCCATCCATCTAAAATTTCCACAACATAATATTATCTAATATAGGTGGACCTAGCGGGGGTGCAACCCCTCCCCCTGCCGAGCACGCAATGTGCGAATGAAGTACTCTAAAGTAGGACTGCAACACAGAACTATTTTCTGGATCGATAAAATTATTTTAGGTGATTGTTTATTAACCGATTCTGTTACTAAGCTACTATTCTTTTTTTGGGGGGCAAAGATTATTTTAAAATCAAATTTTCATTGCTAATAACTTACTCTATCCTCTATGCTACCCAGTAGCATAGACCAGAGACAATTGGATTCTAGTTCCAATTGTCTCTGCATAGACTAACTATACTGTTGTCTGTGCCAGTAGCATTGTTAGTTGTTAGGAAAAAGCTTGAAACGGGTAGCAGTTTCAGAAGTGATATAAATAATATGACGTAGTAGTGACATTTGTCATGATAATTGCGATATTCTCATTAAATATATCTTGTCCCTCAATACAGTAAAGAAATAATTGATTGAGACGGATAGGTATACAAAAAAATTACAGAGTTTTGAAATACTTCACTGTAATCATCAATCCTGTAATATGTGGAAGATATCTTTTCAAAAAATGTTGAGGGTATTCATTTTACACGAGGCAAGGAGCTAGAAAAATATAAGTTAACTGAATAGAAAACTAAAATTGGATAAACAGAACCACGTCATGCACAAGTAAAACTAAGTTACTTATAGGTACTCACATCAATCTACTTTGTATAATCCGATTTGAAGTTGAATACTTCTTCTTCAATATTATTGATTTTTTCAATTGATGTTCTACTAATTTTTCCGGTTGTGTCATGATATGATTGTCCTTCTATTCTATATACAACAATAAAATATTGTCGCCAGTTCCCAAGAGAAAAATATAACCTCAAAATGTATTTATAAACACAGCAAGACAGCATGTGATTTAGTAATCGATAATTATCAAAACTCGATATTTCGATATTTTACATCTCGATAGTCAGTCTCGATACTCGGCTGAATCTCTTCAGCTGATTTTTAAATTCAAAACAATTTCAATTTTGAGGTTATTGGGACCTTGATGGCTCAGCATGAAGTTGGCTTGAAATTGAAAATTCGATTTTTTTCAGTAACTTTTGTACTTTCTAAGTTTCTGTAATGCTATCATTGGTTGATTTTTACTATAATATTTTTGACGAATAAACTTTGATTTTATTGGGTAAGCCATTTATGAATTTATAAAACTCAATGCTTGACTTATTAGAAAATCCTTCATTACAAAAAGTCATTTTGCAGAGGATTATTTAAAAGTAAATGAGGATAAGGCTTTTTTATCTAGTTTAACTGGTTGACTTTGCTTCATTTTTCTATTTTCTCATCTATTTATAATGCTCTATTTCTAATTTCTCGTTTACTTATATGCTAAAAACCTGCCCTTATAAATGGTTTGATAGCATAGTATAGTAGATTAGGCATACTATGATAAAAAGTCTTGTATAAAACCTTAGACCATGTATAGAATAGACACGGCCTATGCTATAAATGTTGAAGCAAACATGAATTGGCTGATTAGGGGCAAATCATTATAGTCTTTTTCCGCTGAATGTCATTCATTCATGAGAATCAAAATCGCTTCCCGGTGGTTCGGAACCCACCTATAGCTGTAAAATATAACTCATCTCTCATCATCACCCTTCCCATTACCTACGCACAAGCTAAGAGCTTATGTGGGCAACACCTCAGCAAAAAAATTCCTCCGCCAAGTATTTACATTTATCAAGTGGGTGAAACCTCCACACTTTCATATTCCATGGTGTCTCCAACTGGGTGTCACTAGAAGTAAATAGTTCGAGTTGTAATTCTTATTGTTTAATATTTTACAGGTAGTAAAAATGAGCAAAGCCAGTCCTGAAGTCGTAGTTCTTTTGTTCACATTTGCTTTGGGATTTGCAGCCGGATACAAAGCGAAAGAATGGCGAATTTGGTGGACAAAGCGGAGAAGGGACGCGCTTGCTAGCAAACTCCATAAAGCTCAAAAAGAATTGGAAATTTTGACAACTCCGTAACTAAATAGCAACAGTAAATTTTGACCTTATAAAATTTTATTTTTTAGTTTGACTTTAATAAGTTCAAACTCTTATCTATTTTCTAAACTGTAATTTTATGTAAATTCAGTACAACACATATAGATTGAAACATTGTATAATAATTTTTTAATAATTAAATTGTAAATTTTCCATTATTTTGCAACGTCTGTATTTTTTATCTCTACAAATTGCAATTTTTGTTTCAAGATCAAACTCCAATATTGCTATATTGATTCTCCCATAATATAAGAAAAACACATCATAATAATTGAACGTAAATGCGGTATATTGTTGACTTCCTATTTTATCTTTCTGGTCTGATTTGACAACTCTCACATTATCTGGATAGTCATCAGTGAATTGAAATGAATGCCAATGCTTGATGGCTGATCTGCGCCTTTACACAGTGCTTTCAATTTATGATCATGATTATAAAAATCGATTTGTTAGAAGACTCAAATGGGCTCTGAAAATAAACCCCATTTTTCATTTTAAATCAATAATTTTTCATCATAAAAAAAATATTTTTTTCGACAGCTGTCAAACAAGAACAAATGAGTTGAGAAGTTTTATTTATCATGAAGTTTTCATTAAATTGTATCAACCCAGTAAGTGTTAAGTAATTTCAATGAAGTAATTCAGTTTCCAATAAAAATGTTGATATCTCCATTTTTAATTTGGTGAGTTATACATCACTATGTTTATAAGGTACAATTTATATTGTACCAATACTATTTTCTAGTTAAGTAGTGCAAATCTATGAATATTTAAAAAGAGGATTGCATAGGCCTATAAATCTGTTACTGTAATTGTAAAACATTTTCTTATAAAAATGATGCTCAAAAATATTAATAATAAAGTTTTACAGTTGAAAACTCTTCGCTCTCAGCGTTTTATCACCAAACAATTTATAATAATTTGTTTGTAAAATATGAATCTATCAAATGACTTCGTTTTTTACATTTCAGTTTTTTCTTTCTCCACTCCACATATTTCGATAGAAATGGATTTGCACTTGCTGCTCGTCTGCACAAAATTGTGAGTGCATATTCTTCTATACATACCAGAAACCATATTCCTGATATACAAATTCATGATGTTGAAACAGACAATCTACCAGAAAACTTTGAAGACACAAGAGACTCCAAACAAGGCTCTAATATCAAAATTAATAATCATGAAGCTTATAATCTCAATGCACTAGCAGATAAACCACAATACATCAATGAAATATTGGAACAAGTTCTAAGAAATCGATGAACGATTGAATCGTTTTCCATGTGATGATGACAAAAGTGATGTGAATTGGAGAACATTGTAATACTGTTCTAACAATTTCCAAATAAACTTCATCAACTATTATTATTATGCTTTGAATTCAATGGTAGAGCCCATCTCAAGACCCTTTAATGCCAAAATATTCTAATTGCGAGGATGTTCTTCAAGAAATGTCATGCCAAACGAACTAAAATTAGAATAAAGTGTAACTGTATATCGCAATAAAATTCCCAATTGCGCATATGTTGAATTCTTCTGTTTTTATGAATTTCTCATTAGTGCAACGCTACTAATTCACTGGTACCTATAAGTACAACGCTACTAAAGAACAGTAGAGCATGTTGAGATTCTATTAAATTTACTATTCAAATTTCATTCATTTATATATTAAAATCATAATTACAATACAATAGTGTTACAGTAAGTTATATAATTATATCCAAATTCAATAGTGCTACAGTATTAGGCCCTATACTCCCTGCATGGATGATTTGCCCGTGTGCAGGGAAGATTCATCATTAAACAGAGAAAAACACTAATAAAATGATATCAATAACTCAAAATAATATTAATAATAGAACATAATGAAAATTCAAAAAAGTAAATTATTTTAACAGTTTTGAATACACCATGTTAATGATTAATATGAGTTCAAACTAAAATGCAACCAAAACTCATGTTTTTAATTCCTTTATTCCTGAGTTGTAGGTAATTTATACTGGATACAGGTATACAGGGTGTTTCAGAACTCCCTACCAATACTCCAGGGCATTGTTCCTGGTCAAAAACCATATCTAAATATCATATTTAAATTGTCCAAAAGTCCTTAGTCACTCACACAGCTGCCATTTTGTTTTTTTCACTCATTATTTTTTATCTCAATAATGGTGAAATATATGAAATTGAAACTTTGCACCATCATTTATGACAACTAGACAAAGCTACAAAAAAATTATGACAATTTTTCAAATCCATAAAACAAAATGGCGGCCATTTGAAATTTTGTTTCTTGAATAACTCGAAAACCGTTGATATTACGAAAATTTTACAAGAATAACTGTTTTCAGTAAATTCAATTACAAATCGATTGAGACCTTATTTGTTAAGATTGGACCAATATTAACTGAGATATGGCAGCTTTAGTGATAGGTGAACGCTGGAGGTTACTTGCACCCTTTTTTACTGTCTTTAATATTCACACAAAATGATCTAAAATCGCTTAAGAATAACATGCAAAGCTGACGGAGACTGTTGCATTGTTGTAACAGACTTTAGCCGCAAGCCCAGGATGCACTGCAACCAGCCTCAAGCGGTCACCTATCACTAAAGCTGCCATATCTCAGTCAATATTGGTCCAATCTTAACAAATAAGGTCTCAATCGATTTGTAATTAAATTTACTAAAAACAGTTATTCTTGTAACATTTTCGTAATATCAACGGTTTTTGAGTTATTCAAGAAACAAAATTTCAAATGGCCGCCATTTTGATTTATGGATTTGAAAAATTGTCATAATGTTTTTGTAGCTTTGTCTAGTTGTCATAAATGTTGGTGCAAAGTTTCAATTTCATATGTTCCACCATTATTGAGATAAAAAATAATAAGTGAAAAAAACAAAATGGCAGCTGTGTGAGTGACTAAGGACTTTTGGACAATTTAAATAATTATGATATTTAGATATGGTTTTTGACCAGGAACAATGCCCTAGAGTATTGGTAGGGAGTTCTGAAACACTCTGTATAATTGACTTTTTTCCCATTATTTTAAATCACCAGGGAGGAAGAACATTGTGACTCTTAAACTATGCCACCAGAATGCAGCATAGTGTTCTCGTTAAGTGGTACAGTTATACTAGTGGTAGAGTCGCAGTCGCAGACGCAGTGACGCAGTCGCACAAGTGATTTCTGAGGTTACGAAGTAATACTCGTATTATGAACATAGTTTTCTCAATTTAAGTGGTAGTTTTCTCAAGTCGTAAAAGTGGTTTATTGTTATCTACAACAGAGGGAATCCGTTTTGAAAGTGGAATTCGTGGTGTAGGGAGTAGGTTTTTGCTGCGAAAACCGGGATTTGCAGCGGACGACGACCAGTTGCTAATTGCAATGGCGGATTGCGTCTGTTGAAAAGCATACATCCGATGTGGAACTGCTGCCAGCCGCAGGAATTCTAACCTCAAATTATTTCCCACTTTGGTAATTGGTTACATCTGAGTATGCCCATTCATTGGGCAACAGTAGAGGACCGGGAAAGATAAAACTTATTAAACGTCAATAGATAATAATAGTTATGTCAAAAAGAAAATTTAGCTTAAGTGAAGATGAAGAACTGATTGACAATGTTAGATTGTACAATATTTTATATGACCATCAGGATGAAGCTCGTGGTGTAAATAGTGTAATTAAAAGGGCATCTTGTTGGGAAGAAGTAGCAGATGCTATGAAAACTGGAAGGAGCGGTGAGTAAATGATAATTTTTAGCATATTTTTGACAATTATTTTTGAACAAATAAATCTAAAAATTCCTTAACCGCTTCAAATCTTCATATTGTGGCAATGCTAAGTGTAAGTTTAAATAGGCTAATTATGATAGCATACCCATTCATTTCTCCTATAGCCTATAACACAATACCCCAGGAGTGGTAACATCTCTTCCTTAAGTACCGGTAACTGAGAAGGGGTACCTAAAAAGCTTTGTGGGTAAAAAGTGGTAAAGAGTCTAATGCCCGGTTTTTCAGTCGCTCAATGGACAATTTATGGATCCAATAGCACTATTGAATCAATAACCATGTGTTTTCAAATGCAAAAAAGTTATTGATTCAATAAGTTTATTGAACGACTGAAAAACCGGTCATAAATTAGTTTGAGAATGACTGGTATAAGCAACAACCAGCAAGCTCTATTTTGTTGCAGGCTTTAGTTTCCAAATTAATCAGTGTGTGAAACACGGATTATGTGACTTTAAAGACCAAATGTACTTTTAAAGAATCAACAAGCTTGTTAACTTACAGCTGATAAATAAATTTGGCTTTAATTAAAGCGGCTTATAGTTATAGGCCTAAATAGCGAAAGTAGAGTTACTGGTGACCAGTAACTTTCCATCTCTATTTTCCTCGTTTATAAGCCGCTTGGAGTGCTGCTTTTTAGCAATTTTTTCTCAGCCAAATATTGTATTACCAATATTGAGGCGTGGATTTTGTAATGCTATACGCTTCAGTTGGCCTCTAATCGGCTGCAGCTCATATCGTTTATAATTATAAGGCTTTGTTGTGTGCTCATGGAGACTCAATGCTTTATCACATAAAATAACAACAATGAGTCTTGTATTTTTGAATATGGGAGATTTGATCTACAAATTTCCTTCCCTAGATCAGATTTGTTGGATATTAATCACTTTCTCTTTCTTTCCCATAGGAACCAATGGCAACAAATTTGCAATTCTCATCTACTAATGCTAATAAAGCCATTGAAAATAGCCTTTATAATTAGAATAAAGTGACCTACTTATATTGGGACATTGCATTCTGATGTGCTTCCTGTCAATTGCAGCATAGCAATTTGGGATTCCCCAAATTTTGTAAAAATCTTCGGCATTTTTCAAGAATGTCGCCTCATTTGGTAGTGACATGACCATGGGGATCAAATAAAGGGTGTTTCAGGAGGAATCTGCCAAACTTCTCATACTGATTCCTGACACCAAAATAATGAAAAAGTTCCAAACATGGGTCCTAAAATGCTTTGTTTCCCCTCTAGACGCCATTTTGTTTTTTTCACTTATTATTTGTTTTTCTAAATAATGGTTTTAAAAACATGAATGACATTAAAACTTTGCACCAACTTTTATGACAGTTAGACAAAGTCACAGAAAAATTATGACAATTTTTCAAATTCATAAAACAAAATGGCGGCCGTTTGAAATTTCTGTAATATCAGTGGTTTCAAATGGGTGCCATTTTGTTTTATGAATTTGAAGGATTGTCATAATTATTTTGTAGCTTTGTCTAGTTGTCATAAGAGTTGGTGCAAAGTTTCAATGTCATATGTTTAACCATTATTTAGAAAAAAATAAGTGAAAAAAACAAAATGGCGTCTAGAGGAGAAACAAAGCATTTTAGGACCCATGTTTAATGGAACTTTTTCATTATTTTGGTGTCAGGAATCAGTATGAGAAGTTTGGCAGATTCCTCCTGAAACACTCTGTATTTGCATATACCTATGATAGGTACTGACATTTAGCATTTCAATATGTAAACTCCGTACCCTACAGAGATGCAAAGCTTTCTCCTGTAGCCAAAAACCTGAAACGAAATCTTTTTATTTTTTTGCAGTTGATGAATGTAAAAGAAGATGGAGGGATTTGCGAGATAGTTATTTTCGAAATGTTCGGAAAATCCAACGGTCAACTGGAACAACAGCTGGAAGTAGGTGGCCTCTTTTCAAGAGAATGAGTTTTTTGAGCAAAGAGAACCAGGAAAGTGGTTCAATCCACACAGTAGTGACATCTCATCAAGATTATGAAAGTGAAGCACCTTCTTTTTGTGAGGTATTTATTAATGATGATGTAACTAAAATTTCGTCTACAGACCCTGGACCGCATTCTCTTCATAAACCGAAGTTAAATGTGATAAAAAAGAGAAAGGCTCGATTGGTGACTCCACAAGAAACAGCCGACAAGAGAACGGCTCTACCGGAGACTAAACAAGAAATTGTCAACAAGAGAATGACTCTCCAAGAAAAAAACTTGACACAAAAGGAAGAGGACGAGATTGATCTTTTCATGAGGAGTATGGCTTTGAAAATGAAGAATTTGCCATCACATGTGGTTCACCAGGCACAGATAGATATAATAAATGTATTAGCAAATCATTCTGAAACAACGTCTGTTTCCTATAATAACGATCATGATTATTCCAATTTAGTGGAGCAAGACCATTAGTAATATTTGTTCTGTGAGTAAGAAATGTAAGCTGAGAAAATTAGTTGGAAAATTATTTGACGGAAATGAATGAGTATGAAAAGTTTAATATCAAAAGATTTAATATTGTTGTAGACCTATTAAAATTTTTACAATTTAATTTTAAAATACTGAATAATGCTCTCTTTCCTTTTTAGAATTCAAATCCATTTGTAGAGAGTTAAATTGCTGTACTTTGAATTCTTGAAATTCTGGTGTAGCCTACACCAATTTTTGTTTGTTTCAATCTTGTATAAACTATGATCTACACAATCATTGTGTAATAATAACCGCATTCTCAATTTCAAATTTGACAGGAGAAATTCCAGCTCAAAATGTAGACTCATTGTAATCTCATTCATTCACACTTATTATTCTACTGATAGCTACTGGAATAATAATGAAAATTATTTCTTTATACAGTACAAATAAATCTTATGTTTGTATTTATTGTTACAATTAATTTATTGCCACTGCTTTCCTCTAGTTATTTACCATTATGTGATATACAGAGTGACTTACAAGAAACGGATGTTTTTGAAATAGCTAGTAAATTCCTTTGATAGGCGGTGTGGTGACGGGGGACAGGTCACTTGTCTCAGTCCGTGACCTGTCCTCCGTCATCCCAATTAATCAATCTATCATTTGAGTGAGATTTACCATTTTATCTAGGATGGAATGCACTCTGCTCGCACATCTATGGAATTTGTAAGAAACAATTTTCCTGGCAAGTTGATTTTACATCTTGATGACGTAGAAGGTCACCGGACTTGTCCTACTGTGATTAATTCTTGGGGGTTATTTGGAAGAAAGTCTTTATTCTCAAGAAACCCATGATTCAATAGTCAAATCAGCTAGCAAGGAATCTTGTTTCTCACAACTTCCATTGATGTGCAATCAGTTTGCGCTCCATTACAACTTGAATGGTTAATCTCACTCAATGTTCTCCGTCTCGCCTCTCCGCCTATCACAGGCATATACTGGCCACTTCAAAAACATTCGTTTCCCATAAGTCACTCTTTATATATTTTTATTGGTGGGGAGACCTCTCAGGTAGACTTCCGCAACAAGCGACAGAGACAGGCGACAAATAGGCATGACTGCTCTCATCAACAAGCATTAGTTCCATCAGCTGATTTATGCCTGTCTCTGTCCTGGGCTGGAGAATTACATTAATTGAATTGCATTGAGAGCAGTCATGCCTATTTGTTGTCTATTGGTTGCTTGTTGTGTTTCGATTGTTTATATCTTCCAACTGATTCATTGGAAATGTATATTTCAAAATCCCTCTGGGGATACTTTTGTTTTCTACGGTTGAAGACCAAGTAACCTAGGCCTTTCTATCTTGTATATTTTTTGAGCTGGAAGGAGCTGGTAAAAAACTTCCTTGCATTTCAAAAAAGGCCATATTTTAGTAATGACGTCCAACACAACTTTCTACTCACTTGTATTGAAGTTTTTCCACTATAATATTGTTCCTACAGTATCAGAATACCTACTTTACCGCTCTGAGCCCACTATTTCCAGGAATGAGAGGTGAGAAAGGACCCTTCAAAGATAATTAATCCTAATTTTTTATTAAGTGAATGAGCTATAGTTTGAACTCAAACCACCGTTGTCAATACTTCCACTCAATAATATAACATGAATCTATCTCTGTAACTGTCAGTCTGTAGAAGCAAAAATCAATTCACATATACGATAAAAATAGTTCAGTAATGCAAAAAAATCAATAATCTCAATTCAGTTGAAAGTTCTTGAACTGTTCATCAGAGTGGAGTGTCCATGTAATCTTTGAGACTTCACTTATCTCTTCTATCCATTTGAACAAAATCAAGAGTATCATCCATTACAAAAACAGTATTTGAATTCGTATAAGGGCCTTTCTCAAAACACCACTTCACTGAACCGCCGAATTCCAAGTAACATTCTTAAATATCTATGAGGATCATTGAAGAAATTTATTCAAGAATCAGGAAAGGAAAAACATCTTTATTTTCAAATGAAATCTTAGATAATTATAATCAACATGATTGAGTTGAACATTCTTATCGGTTAGGCCCTATAGATATTCTTTCAGACACTCTGTAGCATTTGGAATTGAAGCATGCGAACATGTATTCCAAACTTAAAGTGTTCTTAAGATTATTATTAACAATAAAAATTGAAGAATGCATAATGGAAATTCTTAAACTACAAATATGATGATTTCAATAAACAAGAATTCAATGATACAATAATTGGAACCTTGAAAATACAATAGAATACAAACAGAATATATGTAGCCTACACGAGTAAATTCTTAAATAAATTATGAGCATTTCAAGAGTTTTTCTATGAGTAGCCTACATGAGTACATTTTATTATTGAAAAATTCAATAATAAAATAACGTAAATATTATAACGCTAAATATTATCAATGATGACTATGGTATGTTCACCGAAACCAGTCAGTAAATGTATACGAGTATAAATTCATAAATGAATTATGAGCATTTCAATAGTATTTCTATGAGTAGGCTACATTATGATTGAAAAATTAAATAATAGAATAACGTATTAAGCCCGGTCTAGACGCTACGACTTGTTGTCCAACTTAAGTCGTTCCAACTACTGTAGTTGGATGAGTTGCATCGCGTCTACACGTTACGACTTAGGGCGGTTGCAGACGAACCACAATCGCATGTGGGATGTGGGACCGACATATATGATCGTCCCGAAACCCGTTACAAAATCCCAAATGTCATCTGGCAACATTGGGTTGCTGACTGAAATCAGATAGCAGTTGCGAAGTGGGCGCAGGGGCTTAACATGTTTCAATGATGTTTCACAGAAGTGTCAATGATGAGAATCTGAGAAATTATTTCAACTTCAGCAATTTGAAAATAAAAAAGTAACCGACAATATAACTTATATTTCCAATAAAATAAACATTTTGGCTAAATAACATACTATTCAGGGAGAATTTATGAACCTTTCTGTAATGGAACTTTTTTACAAAACAAGGATAGGGTTATTCAAATATTTATTGTTTCAACATTAATGCATATTGCTTTGATTCATTATTTTTCTAAATATCAAGTAGGTACATTCATATAATCCACAAAAAATATCGCGAGATAATACAACTTAATAATAATTATACAGCATTTAAATACACGTTACAACGATAAAGATAACTAAAATGAAAACTATTGATATTGAAAAGAATAAATAAGCTAACAATATAATGATAAAAAATTCGAGTCTACTGAATTTAATTCAGTTCATGGTATCTTATAATATACAATACAATAAATTTAATATTAATACAATAATATTATACAATAAATATTGTATTAATAAAATATCGTGTTTTGCAGTCGATAGTTTTCAAAATATGGTTGAATATTAATTTTTAGATCACAAAGCTCCATATTATTTCTACTTACATTACAATGTCATCTATATTTTCATTTTTTACTAGTTTTCCTATTCTATTCAATTCAGTATACTTATATATAGGTGAATAATCAGAATCTTATACCAGAAAATAGAGTTCAACCCGGAATATCAGGTGAAAATGAAATGATTAAGTTAGGTATATGAAATAATAAGAAATTCACTAGTTTCTTAGTGGGGATAATGTGAGTCATAATAATGATTTTCACAGAATAAAACTGTATATAATGCACTAATTACTAAAAATTATCATACGATGGACTAAAAAGAGTATTTTTTACTGTTATTCCTGTATTCAATAGTAAAGTAGGAACACGAAGAATTTCAATCGTCATTCACCAAAAGAGGAGTCATCCATGTTCCTAAAAAGGAAAAAAGTTATAAATATATGGATCAGTATGGTTAGAATATTTGATTATATTATTCAAATTATATTTAACTAGGGCTATTGATCTTCATTTATCGAGTAAACATTTTATTCGGTCTAAAAGGATGGAAAAAATAAGATAAGGTTAAAAAAATATTTAAATCAGCATGTACACCAGCGACCACATAATTTGTATTATGTGGTCGCTGATGTACACAATCAAATTTTTTATGAAACTCCATCCAATAAAATAACCTTGAACTGAACAGCTGATTAGGTGAGATACCCACACACTAGACATCCGTTTCATGGTTTGCTGTGTTATAATAGTTCATGTCTAGCATGTGGGTACCTAGTGGAAATTCATTGGTACTAGAATAGTGAATAATTAATTACGGTATCCAATATAGAATTTATTCTTCTTTATCAAAGGAAGGAAAGTTTCATTTTTATTGTACATAGAGAGCCAACCTACCTTGCTCATGCATGCTTAAGTTCAATATAAAAGAATCCTCTTCTCCACTGGCTTACGACAGATGGGACATTCGGACATGCGATCTCCACACATTTGACATGTGCCATGGCCGCAAAGAAATATCATATTCTTCAGTCGATCAAGACATACAGGGCACATTGTCTGAAAATTAGTAAAACACATCTATCAGTCAAACACCTCAAGATTGAATCATCCTATCACAAAATTTGTTGCTTTCTTGGTATGGATCTTGAAATACTTATGTTTTTCAATCTATGGTAATAATTACCATATAATCGTGTATAATTACCTATCGCCCATAGTAATTATAATAACAGATAGAAACAATTATACTGAGAAACAAGAGTAAATTATTGTTTGAAGATACGAAAACGTTCCTGTAATACATAATAAATAATACTGGTGCAGAAGAAGATAACAATACGGGCTATGGAATCAGTATAAAAACCGCAACCTTAAATTGATGTTAAATTACGTTCATTAAAAACTCACGGCCGTTGCACGAGAATTCAATTTTAACCACCGTAAATGTGTCGAATTTGTTCATTGGTTCTCGGTGCATTAGTTCTGTAATATTACATTATTTTGAAATTCAATCGGATTTTCGTGAAGCCACACCATATTTCCTTCATTTACCAAATTAATAAAAAAACTCAAGCTTACGTAGGATACCAACATCAAATTAGTAGGATCGAAAATTTAAGAACTTATTCAAAATGCTCCACATGAGAGTGAAATTGTAAATGAATGAATAGGTAATGAATTTCAATAGTTCATGAGTAGTTTAAAGGGAGCTTTCATAAGGAAAAGGAAGGCATACGGTGTCTGGTAGATTCTTAAAGATCTACAAATTCGACTTATTGGTACAGTATTTAGTTTCCCTGAATTGTATCGTGTGTGTTCATAATCAAGATATTGTTTTCCAGTATTACAGGTACCTTCACAAACATTGGACGCTGCACACATTGGATTCAACTAAATAAGGGAGAGGTACCTACATTAGCAATGTACCTAGATAGCAATAAAGTGGAAACGAAGGATGAAAGAGCTAGAAAATATGTTCTATGCAATTTTAGTATTTTTTTTATTTGATTCAGCCATTTTTTTCAAATAGAAAGAACAATTAATTGAAAAATTCACCTGTTCCTTAATATCTTGAAGTTGTTGCTGTAGCTTTTGGATGTCAGAGCTTGATGTGCTATCTCTACTGCCATTATTCATGAGAGGACCAACCGGTTCTGCTGGGGCTGAAAAATGAGGAATTTTCTTGTAATGTACTTCAAACTAAGAGATCATAAATTGAATCTGAAATTGCAGAAAAACATGTGCCCTCAAAGAAATAGTGAATATTCAAAACGAAAAAGTTCAGTGAAAATTTCTCCAACAACCGGGATGATAGAATAGAATATTATTTATTTTATTCAACACAATACAGAAATTTGAAATACAGTATCCGTAAAGTTGAACAACGTCAGTGAAATTTAATTATTACAGTCTATATATTTTAGCTTAGTCATAATATTACAATGCACTGTATACAATAAATACTATTGAATGCTATAAATTATGTGTCATTTAAAAATTCGTCAGTACTGTGATACGTTTTTTCAACTAAAAACCTGTATAAATCTCTTTTAAAGGCAGCTCTCCTATAATTCAAATGAGTTGGGAGTCTGTTAAAAAATTTCACTCCAATATAACTTGGCTTTTTCTCATAAAAGGGAACGTTTATGAACACTCAGAATGTTCCTATGTCTGGTATAGTAATGGTGTACATCTGAATTAGTTGTGAAATTGCCAATATTTTTGACCACAAACAAAATTACTTTATAAATGTAATTCTCCACAAAGAATTCAATCTTTTGTGGAGTTTTAAAACATTATAAGATGAGCTTCCAACTCTAGTTCTATTCATTATTCTCCTTATGATGTATTAATAAGTCAAGAAAAGATTACTCCCAACAGCGCATTACTGGAGTTCTCACAGTATTTAACATTTTTTGAATTTTATTGTTTGAATAGTTCCAATATGTTTATGAATATTATTGAAAAATTTGGATATTACTTATTTAAAAAAAATTAATTTGTTCGTTTATTCGAGCAGATATAAATTACTATATTAAGTTTATTATCTCTGTAATAATTTTTAGGGATGAAAACACAGACACTGAGTCCAAAAAGTCTTTTCTCCCTAATGTCCAAGGTAAGTAATAATTCAAATAGAGGTAATTTTCACATCCACATTTCATAAAACAATTTCACTACTGAAACTCAAAAAACTATGAGTACTGTAATCATTTTTATGATATACGATGAGTTAATTTCAATTTATCACTTTTCAATGATGATGAAGATGATGATTATATTATCAGATATCAACTCACCTATTTGAGCAGGAACTGCTGGAGGAGCCGGAGCCTCTTCTACTACTTGAAGATTCACATTATCATGCTGTACCTCAGAAATATTTCCTGTAGAGAAAATTTTCGAGATAAAAATAATTTTTAAATAAATACAGTACATGAAAAAAAGCATAGGAGGAATCTCTCCAAAGTAGAGGCAGTTTAGCTATAATGTTGATGAAATTAGTTTTTTTTTATCAAATGGCTTTTTATCGGTGGGGAGACCCTTACGGGTGGGTGAAATTAGTGATTCATGTTCAATAAAAATGTTCACCTTTCAAAATATTTTGTGAAAGGTACAGTTTTTTTTAGTTTTAAATTTAGACAGATTAATTAGCAGAGTAAGAAGTTGCAAAGTCGTGTTGATGTAAATTTTAATTGAAATGTGATTTTAATTACATTTTATTCAACTGGATCTTATAATAATATTATTCTTAATAACACATAGTATTAAAAAGTCTCTTCGATGTCCGATAGTATATTGCTTGTATATCAGTCCTATATGATTCTAAAATAATGTGTTCAAGTTTCAGAAAAGAGTTAAACAAATTATCACACCACAAAGTCAAAAGAAGGCTTGATGGAAAAATGAAGAAAAATATCACTCTTTTGAAGCTGTCAATTTGAAAGTTATAGACTGTATAACGCCGAAAATAGTCTTGTTTTTGATGTTGATTAGAGGATATTGAAAAATTCGCAGCAAAACATAATCTAATTTAATCACCTTTCAACCCTTCTTCATCCGAAATATAATTTACAGTTTGAAGTATTATTTTCTCCAAACATAATGTTTTTTGTGTGTTTGAAGATTGAATTCATCAATTTCTTAACAATAAATTTCCAATGTTGTCTCACGAAATCAATAATTATCAATTCAGATCTAGTTATTGTTAATTCGAAAGCCCCGTGTCCCTCGGAATCAAGCAATCACTTACCTGGTCCTCCACAGCAGAAAGAGTATGGCACCATTTTGTCAATTTGAGCTCTGCATTGGACACACTTCTTCATGAGAGAGGCACAACACTCGCAAGCCACCATGTGCCCGCAAGGCTTGAACAGCATTCCAGCTTTGTTATACGAGCATACTACACACTCTTCGATCTGGAAAATATTAAAAAAAGTTATATCATCAATTGCTATTTCATCCATTGTTAATGTTGAGAATAGGCGGCTGACTATATGAATTTAGGCGGCTCGCACACCGGAGCAATAAGCAACAATCAAACAATTTTGCTTATTGCGCGTTGCTTGTTGCTTAGTTATTGCTCCGGTGTGCGAGCCGCCTAAAACTTTTATTAGGTTCTCTTTCATACAGAGATATTCAAATTATAAATGCAAGATTGATGCAATATCAATGACATTGATATTATTATCATAGGAAGTAAAATTGTAATGTGGATACGGGATACATTCAAAATGTGATAACGAAGTAGAAAATCCACAACCATAGTCCTAGTGTGCACAAGTCAGCGCTTCGACCCTACTACACCCTACCTCCGTTCTGTGTGAATTGGTCATAAGATTTCTGAACTGAAGCACTGGATAGTGAACTGGCAACGTTTAAAAGCGGCATTAGGGCCGTATGTGAACGTTACTTGACTATGGTTACATTTGAAAAGCATTGCACGAAAGCCAATATTGTATTCAACCATCGTAATGGACATAATTTATTTGACGGAACCAAGGCAAAGAAATACCTATTGAGCTCTAAAAAATTATACCATTTTACATTTTATTTTCACTCAACTTTACCACAGATAAAGCACACATCAATGGATGGACAAAGGATGTGTCCTTTATCTGTGACTTTACTGAAGCAGGGTTTTCATGAGTACAACCAGTGTAGAATCAGTGATAGAGTTTACTGGGCAAGTACCAATTTTACTCCCCCAATGAGAACATAAGAGGTTGAGTAGAGTACATGTTAAGCCTCATGGTGAAGTTACTCTTCTATAGTTTATTATGCCAGCTAACTCTACCTCTACTTCTACTAATGAAAACCCGTCTTAAATAACCATTCCCACACATCAGTCTAGTTCAGAGTTCACAGTTCAAAAAATGAACTAATGTGATTCAATGGTATCATTTTTTAGTTCTGAATCACATCAGTGATTATCAGTTCAGTTCAGCTCGTTCTGCGCATGCATCAATGTGCCCAGTGCTCTGTGATTGGTGCATCGTCGTCATTGACGCAGGCGCAGAACAAGGTGAACAGCACAACAATCAGCTGTTTTCTAACAATTTAAAATAATCCTGCTATTTAGCAGGATCCATTTAACTTGTCAGAAAACAGCTGATTGACGTACGCTTATTTGCTAATGTTAAATCAGCTGTTTTATGAAAATTTAAAATAATCCAGAAAAGTTTGAACAAAAAGTTTGACAAACTTATCGTTGCGTCTAGACCGGGCTTTAGACTAATAGTGTGGGAATAATCCTTGATCCTCTAGTACGGGATTACTCAAGTTTTACTTCAGGCATAGAATAACTATACATAACTATAGACTAACTATACTGTTGTCTGTTCTTCAGGGCTATATATTCATTAACATTGTTTGAAGGTTTGGGTAACAACATTATATATGAAAAGCCGATTATAAGTAGGCTACCTTGACACGGTTGGCGACGGGCTCCCTGCAGACAAGGCACTTTTTGACGCGAGGCGCACACACCGAGCAGCAGGCGACATGGCCGCACGGCTGAAACAGGGTGTCCCGTTTCAGGTCGGAGCACACCAGGCACTCGTCCAGCGCCGCCGCGTCGTACGCCGCCTCCGGGTTGCGCGGCTCTATCTGATCACTGAACCAAATCGAATAATATTATTCAGTTTTGAAAAAAGCATGGCTAGTTAATTGAAATATAAATTATAGACAATAGAAATAGGTATCATACAAACTAATGGAAAGAATCTAGAACAACAATAAATCATCTAGATTCTACAATCAAACTGAGCTCTGTTTCAAGAGTAGATTCAACTTTGAGAGGAATAATTTATATTTGGACGGTCTACGGGTAAAAGGGAATAAGTCAAAAATAGACCTATTACCTTTTACCCACACAAAGATATCTACTTAATACTTATTACAATATTCACATATGTATACTTATACCATGTACTGTAATATTGATTTTCAAAAATAATAAAAATTGATTTGATTTATTCCTTTGAGTGGAGACCATCCATTTAATTCAGCTCAGTTTCTGTCTGGAATAATAACAATAATTAGGACTACACATTAAAAATATAGAGGGATGAATGAGGGGTAATATTTATTTTAAATTACATTAAAATATTTAAAGAGTATATTATTCATGTATTGTTGTTAGTTATACTGTTGTCTTGATGTTTTGGTTTTTGTTGGTGGTTGGGAATTTTTTAGCAATAGAATTCTGTATGATGTGCAACCTCTGCTTTTCCATACATAATTAAATAGAATTAATAGATATAACTTGTCGCTGGCGAACAAGTTATGCTTGGCCAATGGAGGAAATTGTAATATTGTAATAATTATTTGCTTCTTTGAAATATGAACTTTCTGTCAATAAAGAATTTTAAATTTTAAATAAGATAACATTAGATTTGAAATAAATAATCATTGAAATAATAAAGTAATTTCTTGTGAAATAGAAATAGGAAAATTTCAGTCCCTGGTATGTGTAAACGGAAAAGATTATGTAAACCAGAATTAAGATTTCAAATGGTCTGCAAAATGGATCGAGAGATTCAACTATTTCACTTGAATCTTAAAAATATATAACACGATTTGAAATGAATAATCATACTACAGCATACCTCATTGTCTCGTTAATATTTAAGCTTTTGATCAATCTATTAAAACTATTACACTATTTTCCGAATATTTATATCAGTGTTTACTTTAGAACATTTCGTTCAAAAGAAAGTGTATAAGACATATACTAGGCTAGTTTTTTATATTAATTTTGTCTCGAATTAGTTATACCTCATTGACAGAATACTTCTAAAACTCTGCCCTATATCAGCAAGATGATCTTCATTAAATTCAACATCTGTATTTTAGTATTTACAAAAGAGAACATTTTGTTCGAAATCATCATCTTAGAAACTATTCTTTCCTAATTCTGTTTTTGAACTTGTGAATCGAAATGATTAAAAAATGAAAATGAAATTTATACTTCTAAATTGGTTATCTCATTGATAGCACGGAATAAATATTCTTTATATTCTTTATAACTGTTGAATATCAGCTAGACAGAATGCTCTTCAATGCTAAATACCAATAATTATCCTGCTAACTAACTTTATTTCTAGTCAAAAATAGTAGAAGTTATTGGTTACCTCTCTTTGTCTTCATGACACTTGGCCAGAGCTTTGCACAGGTTAGGATCTGGACACAAGTCCAAAGGTGTTTGTCCTTTCTTATTCTTCACAGTCAGGTCTGCACCGTTGCCAGCCAGAAAACATGCGATTGAAGCTGACGACTTTTTGTCGGCTCCTTGAGTACCAAGACCCATCAGTAACTGCAAGAAATTGAAAGAATGTAATTACCGTATAGTATTATTCTGTAAAATGAAGAAGCTTCGGAGAAAGTTGTTCTGGATCGAGGAGATTAAGATAGGAGTACAAGGAACAATATACAAAATAAAAAATGAACAAAGTTTTGAGAAAAAGTTGAAGAGGACATAAGGATGAATGGAATAGAAGACTGTAATAGAATAAGAAATTCTATAATAGAATAGAATAGAAGAAATGGAATAGATTATTTAAAAATATTCTAGTACCCTAGGTCTACCTATTAGAAAAGTAGATACGGAAGAAAAATGTGATGAAGTTCAAGCGATTGGTTGTATGGTTGGGAATATGTATTGTAGTGAGCCTGAACAGAAAGACTGCAAGTTGTCAAAACCACAAATTTATTAAAATATTGAGATTTTCTCAATATACCAAGAAAGTGAGGCTTCATAGTTTCGAGTTAACAAACAATATTTTAGTATTATTTAGCCTGAAATGTTGACTTGTTCAAATTTCCATGCTATCTCATAGAATAGAATAGAAATATATTTATTGCCATTTGATTTACAAGAAACATTGGCCATTGTCACAAGCATCACAAGCATACTCTCAAATACATTAATGAAATCTCTGCTGCTATATGAGCCAGCTACACACTTGATTGAATTATAATTTTTTTATGAGATAATATGCATATCACTTACTAGACTTCCAGTTCATTAATTTAAATTCATAAATTGCTACTTTACATTACTTTCCATACATTATTCACGTAATCATAAAAAGGCTATGTGCTATTCAATTTTTTGTAATATTTATGGATCTGATGAGTACGGTACTTGTTCCTTAAACAAAGACTGTGTCCATGTAAGGACCGTTTTCCTTAAAATTTGTCATATATGTAAGGCCTGTATTATTTAAAAAAAAATGCCAAATATAAATTATAAATGAGGAGGATTTTATAAGAATGATAGCTGATGATTGAGTAACTAATTTGAATTTATTATTACCTTTCCTACATCCTGTACATCTTGCAATTGACGGAGCTGAGACAGAGTGTGATGTCTCAAAGCTTCATGCAATGGTGTGTCACCATCCTTGTCTGGGATATTCAAATTGGCTCCTTCCTTGACCAATAGCTGCAATAAAGTTGTAAGTAATGGTATTATAATAATTATCAAATGCCTATATCAAAGTTCATTTGTGGGTTCAATTGGCTGATCATAAATTCACTGTATTTATAAATTTAAATGGTAAATTTTGTACTTTCTCTCGAAAGATCCAGTATTATTTATAGGTAGCCTATCTATAGATGTAGCAACCTTACTTTGAATTTTTTCAAATCAATCGCGTTTGAACAATTTTTTCATGAGATCTTATGATGCACACACTACATCGTAATGGACATATTTTTATCTGATTATAATACAATACATGTACAAATACAATCTGGGCCTATATCACTCCTCTTCCATGACATGAAAAAGACATGTGCCTCCTCAAAGTAATATTGTATCGTGGAAACTTGTTTATTACATTTGAAAATACTAGTACATGTATATGGGTGTTTACGTATTGTATGTATTGCTGGTAGAATTAACAGATTTCATAAGCGTGTATCCAAGTGAGGAGCTTCCATTGAGAAGGAGTGACAGAGATTGTATTTATACAAGTATTGTATTTTATTATAATCAGATAAAAATGTGTGTACAGTATTACAATATAGTGTCTGCATACTACTTTTGTAGTTTCTTTCTGGAAGAATAAACTAATTACATTTTTAATTGTTGAAAACTGTTGTTGAAGTTCTCATTGTCAGTTTCATCGATGATTCTTGGATTTTACTTTACTGGATGGCTTTTACAAGCTAATTGGACATAATTTTCAGTATATTTCTTGCAAAACGAACTAATTTTATTAAATTGACAATGTCTGTTTCAACTAATTTCTATTTTTTCAATTTGATTTGACTCAACTTTCCCAACAAATGGATTGTACAGTATTTTTTAGCCAGATTACTTGAACAGTAGCATAATGATAATAAACTGTTGTAACAGTTGGCCAGTTCATGAGCCTGGGATATTGAAGTCCTAGACTAAATCGGGTGGCCCGCAGTATCGTCAAACAATTAGCCTCGACACTGTATTATGGGCTCATCCGTGCTGCTAAATATCTAATTTGTCGAGACACCAACGTTTGTCGATCCCACGATAGCCTACATATTTTATTTTGTATATAGAACTTGAAAAAAAAATTTAATTCACATCTTAACCGGCCTTCTTGATCTTATCACGTTGAATTGAGAAATCGTTCTAGAAATGGATATGAATACTTTACAACCTAAAATCCTGTTCGAACAGTTAGATCGGGATCCTTATTTCAACTAGTCATTAATCAGCTATCTCTCATGCAATATCACAATGGTTCAACCCATCAATGCTGAATTTATATCGCACGTTGAATTGAAATCGTATGCAGTATTGTTAGAATAGTTATAAGATCTTCTTTAAAGGTGCGCCCACTTTTAAAGACTTAAAGGCCTTCAAGACATTTAAGCAATTTCATGGGTGTTGTGTCAAAGTCATTGTCATCTGGCAGCAGCTTATTTCGAAATCAGAACTTGCCGTGGGCGCAGGGGCTTACCATTCTACAGTATACATACGCGAACGATCTGTGTGTGCTGTCGCTCGACGGCGAGATGCAGCGCGGTCTGCAGGTTGACGTTCTGCAGGTCCATGTCGGCCTTGCCGTGGTGCACCAGCAGCTCGGCCACCTCGACGTGGTTGTTGAGTGCGGCCAGGTGCAGCGCCGTGTAGCCGTCGTCCTTCTTCTCGTCCACTATCCAGCCGCGCGGCAGCTTCAGCAGCAGCACCCACATTGCGCTGCAACCGAAACAAAACACAATAGAATATTCATTCTTTATTCAACAAAAGCAACATATACAGTTGAATATCGTCACAAAACACTGAACAGTTATCATCAAGCAAAAACATTGGAATCTAATAAAACATAGACAACAATATTGATCATCAATCATCAGGAATCAAGGAAAACACAACTACATAAATGAATATTCAGCGTGTCCCTTGAAAGAGGAAAACCGCAGTAATCGTCTAGGAAAAACATAGGTTTTTATTTTAATAACTTTACTTAAGTTAATTTCAATTTATTAAATTGAATGAACAAGAGTGATTTCAGTTAAATAATTGAAAATTTCATATTTCAATGCAGTTATACTTTGGAACAACGATTTGCTTTGATGATGACAAAAAGGTGATGCCCACGAGAGTCCTGGACTTGTAACTCCCAATTGAAGTGTATTTATGTGTGGGACCAGGGTGGCAACTGCACATCAAGTTGCTGTTATCAAGTGCATATCAATTCCTGTGAAATTGTCACTGTAGATTTTGCTAGTTTACTGTATTCGACATACCTAGTTCAACAACTGCAGCTACAATAATTAACTCCATTAGTCTCTTTGACAAATATCTTGATACTCGTCATTGATGAATAGATATTATTCTCGTTGTCTATTGGCTGTAACATTTGCAATAAGCGCGGCACAATCTTCTATCCAGTTCATCGTCAAGTTTCGCATTGAGATCAAACGTGATGGATGATTACTTGCAATGCTCAATATCGTTTCGCAAATGATGAGAGCACAAAGTAAACCTCACGTACGCGCCGCAACCTACACGCGCTCCTTATGATGTACATAAGTTCAACTAACGTCATAAAAGATACTCACGTGTTGGATAGAATGGGACAAAGTCATATATGGAAGTTGATGAAACAAATTACACTTTGGGGACTGAGGAATGTTATGGGAGCGACTTCACTTCCACATTGTTCCCAGAATACCATATCTGCGCGCGAAATGTTGCACTACAACTCTCTCAGGACCAACTTATCCTTTCAAGTCGGCTCTCACTCGCTCTTCTCTTTCTTCTTGCTGCAGTTCATCCTTCCATCCAAGAGATAAGTCCAACTTTGCGCCAAGTTATATTGGATACTGTATACTCTTTTCAATAGTCTTGTAACAAGATAGCACTTGCTCTACATGCATTATTCAGGCTACTATCCAACGCGCCATGATACCAACACAGCATTTCTCTATAATGGAGCATTACAACGTGATAAACAGCGAGCGTTTTGATTATTTGTTACAAGATCAATTATAAAAAATACACAAATTGATTTTAAATTCACAAAGATATACCTACACTGATTTACTGACATGTTGCAAGAATGAGGTGTGATAAAATTATAATGGTTTGTCCAATGAATTCTAGCCTCAAACTTTGAAAGAATAAAATACTTTATTATTGGGCTTCCTGAAAAGAACACCTGCTTTTCCAAGTGTCTGGAGAATTGAGCTAGGTCTAGAGGATTGAATGAGGAATCTAATTCAATGTAAAGCTGTCTTTCAATATTATAATAACTGTACTTTTTTATAACTGTAAACCTCATTTAATATACGACTCCTCTCATACGATGTACAGCTTATATGATAACCCTTTTCAATAATGCTTAGAAAAATGATCTTTCAACAAAGACTAGTATGAGATTAGCACATCTACAACTCATGTTTTTGTATTGTACTTCAAATAAAATACATCTATTATTAGCTGCTAAGAATTAAAAATCATAAATTAAAATCTTTTTAATTTAAAATTTTTTATAAAAATATTTAGATTCATTAAAATCTTAAAAATTTTTATGAATTAAAATCATAAAAATTGTGAAAAACGTTCAAAAAAACTTTGATTGAATCTTCTCTCATCAGAATAGTGATGATTATGAGGAGAGGCTCTTGCCTTTTTTTTATTTCTTATATGATCACATGTCGCGAAGTGCCACAGAAAGTCTTGCCGAATGATGAAAGTGGGGAGTTGGCAGGAAGATGTCTGCTGAATTATTAGTTTCAAATAGTTCAGAAATCTTAACTGACATAGATGGTATAAATATTCGAAATTGTAAAGCAAATCCTCAAAGCGGGTGGTCAAGTAGAACGAACTAACTGAAAACGCTCATCGAATGAATCAATCCAACTGCAGAATGCTCAAATCAGAGACAATTCTGCTATGATATAGATATACTCGTATCTCGAATTCTATACAATAACCAAGTTTTCAATAGTTTCATCACAATCAAAGCAATTTAGATGGAAGAAAGACAACTTTGTTCATTTCTTCAAGTTTCTCTAAAACCATTCCAACTACAACAGTATAGTGTTACAAACTTAATATAATACAATAATAATTTATTAAAATAAAATTCAATTGATAATAATCAATAGATTTCTTTCAATTTCGCAGTAGATTATTGAATATATCGACCTGCCGAGGAGAGATAATGTTAGATATATTACATCTTTGTCAAATCTCTGTAATGTGACTTGTTGAGGAAATGAAGAAATTCAATTCAATTCAAATGTTTGTCCAATGTTTCAACGATAGAGTAAAATGTTCCAAACTCAACAGAATATCCAAGTTTCAATAGATTCCTTCCAAATTTGCAGTAGGTTATCGAAGTTATCGACATGCCGAGAACAGATAAATTTGAATATGTTGGTCTATAAGAGGAGCCGAATCCTTATCTTCATTGAACATGAAGAACTCACCCGCACGCGTTGACAAGCCCGCTCGCCAGCTTAAAAAGTATTACGTACTTCATGTGCGCTTAGTGTGACATATTGGAACAGCTGGTTTGAATGTGATAGTGTACGTAATGGATGTTCTGTTATTAGCGCTATGATGGTGGGAGGCACTCCAGTAGGCCCCTTGTTCAGTCAGACCACGACAAAGAGCGAGCAGACAAAAATGACAGAGATAGAAATAATTTCGTGGGGGAAGTTGTGTGCTAGGAACCGAAATAGTGGCGCGAACTGAGACAGATATCGCAAAAGGCGGGGGGGAAAGCAAGTATCGTGTGTCGCCATCTCCGACACGGTCGATACCATCCTACAGTATACCATTCGTACTATCTTGTACAGTTATACATGTGATCCCAGTACAGCTGGATGGAGCCGAGCCAACTTCTTCAGCTAAAAGTGTCGTCAACATATTACCCACACCCACTGGTATTTATAGATATAGATTATTTTCTTCCTCTCCTTCTCTATTCGTCATGCACACCACTCTCAGTTTGAAATAATATTTTATTCTACGTTGAATGGTGATGTTAGCTAGAGACAGAATAAAGAGTGATTTTTGTACCTCCTCGAACATAACCTATATGTAGACTAGTAATTGTTGAATTCAGATTCTCAATTTGAATTTTTTTGAGTGTTTCTCAATTTTTCCAATTGTAGAAGAAAATCATTTTGATTATTTTTGATATAGCTTACAATCAAGATGCTCCTTCCTCGAAGATATTAAACCGATTTCTAGACTTGTCAGTCTAGAAATGAGACTAGTCATTTCTCAATTAGACAGTTGAGTTCAGATTTTCAAATCCAATTATATTTTTCTTTCTTCTAATATTGTTTCAATCATTTCATTATTTCAAATGAATTTGAATCAACATTCAATCGGGTCTGAAATGGTGCATTTTTTTATAAATTTAGTTTTTATTAGATTAGCATTATCTGGGTATCTGCTATAGATTCCTTTGACAAATAACACAATCTTATAGTATCTTTTCACCTGCTTTTAGTACCTCTATCACCCAGTTATATCGAAATAAGCTTTCAAGATGTGAATATAAGAAACTACAAGATGCTGAATTCAAAGACAGAAATGTATAAATGTACATCCTCAAGATCCCACTGACACTCATACTCATACACTGAAAAGCCACTCGTTAATTTAATGTTTTCTCATAACTCAGTATGATAACACTAACGTTTATTACTCAGGATGATGTCATATGTAGTACAGTATATCAATCAATAGGACGTCTTTGTTCAAAACTGTAAATTTATCGATTATTATACTCTCGAGTTCATGTCAAATATTCGATCATATAATAAAATATTATTTGAAATCATGGGCAGCCAATCTGATTGATTTCATAATCAATATTCTGAAAGATCTCTCTTCACCAATTTTCCCTTTATTCATATCAACTAGAATCAGTTATAAGTATATCTAAATCGAATAGAGCACCGAACTCCTACAAGGTTAAATTTTTCTGGCGAGGATTCTTGGTATTTTCTTCTGTTACTAGGCCTAATAGAATATGAATACTGTGAATAAAGCTTGAATCAATCTTGCTGACAGGTAAAAACTAAGAAGAGTTTATTAAAAACTGGAATTAGAAAATTACCCTAATCCTTATCTATCCTAATTTTGAATTATGAGTTCAGGCTTCATTTAAATTTTCCAAAACCTATTGTTTTCGCTAAGAATAAGATACCCACGTCACTCTGAGATTTGTAAGGCTAGGCTTACACCGGTTAGTCGAGGCAAGACTAGACCAGATTAGTCACGTTTAGTCACAGTACTTCACATAGTTGCTTATGAAGCAACACACACCGATTAGTCATTGCATCGGTGTGTGCTACTTCATAAGCAACTATATGAATTACTGTGACTAAACGTGACTATTCTTGTCTTGTCTTGACTAACCGATGTACGCCTAGCTTCACTTCGAATACTATAAATTATAATATAAATGGAATTATTCATTGAAATATGAATGAAAACTTTAGTTTGAAACGGCAGGGAATTGGTTTCAAGTAGCATCAATACTAACTACCAACTAGCTATCATGTATTTTGTTGTAAAACAGGTGAAGAAGTACAACTACAAGTTGTTGTTTTGTAGTTTTATGTTTTCATCGAGAGCAGCCATTTTCATCAAGTCTCCATTTCGTAGAGGGAATGGACCATTGCACATAAATGGATAGTATGGTGTAAGAGCTCTTCGATTGGCAATGGGAATTGATGGGACAGTCGTGCTATGCCATGCTGGCAAAATCGAAAACAGATGAAGTAGTACATGAAGGGGCAAAGTGCAGTTGTGTCTGGCAGACAGGGACAGGTCCCAGCCGTTTCTTTTCAGTTGGACTACTATCGAAAGTCGATCGCAATCGGAGTTGCCGCCAATGGCTGTAGTTTCTTGGTTTTTAGTGGGTGGAGGGGTGAGGGGGGGGGGGTTAGTGTCATCGCAATCGTAGTAGAGCAGTGACGGCGCAGTCTAGGCAACCCGGGCCGGGACTGAGGATGCGAGAAATGCAAGTTATTCTTCTGGAGCCACTCATCGCTCAGACTCGGTTGGCCCCTTTATTACTATTTGCGATGGAAAAGGGGGACGACTAATGTGAGGAAGGGGGGAGGGCGCCTGCCCGGCTCTTACGTCACTTCCTACTGACCCCCTATTCATCTTCGGCCGTAAAGAAAGCACAACGTCTTATTCCCCTTTATCCTTTTCTTCTTCTTATTCTTTTGTACTGCTTCTTCTTAGTTAAGTGGTAGAGTGGACATTACTGTCCAAACTTCGCCATGTCAGGTAAATAAAGAATTCTATTCTTTTCTATTTTTCTTTTTCATCTTTCCATCATTTATCTTCACTTCTGCTACCTTTACCCTTCTTTTCCGACTCATTCTTCGCTTTTTCTTTTCCTTCTTCTTCTAGCACTAAATATTCTCATTTTACATATTCTCCGTTTGTACTGCTACATGTTGTCCGTCTTCTCCTTTCGTACTGATTCTATTTCTTCACCGTAATCTTTTTTCTAGCACTACTTCTCATTCTCTTACTCCTTCTTCATCATCTTCTTTTGTATTCATCCTTTTACTTTTTTACATGTTCTTTTGTACTTATTCTCTCTTGTATTTCTTCATCCAACTGATTCATAGCTTTGCTGCTCACTGCTTTACTTCTCCCTTTTTCTTCTTCATCGTATGCTTCTATAGTTTTCTTTTTTCTCTATTTTCTTTTTATCTTCTTTTGTCCTTTTTCTACAAATGCATTCATATTTTTCACTTACTTCTTCACTTCTTCTACTTTTTTCATCTAGTTCTTCTTCTACCCACTACATCTATCTATCTCCTCTATCACCTACCTATCTGCATTCTCTATCTCTTACTCTACCTCCTCTCCACTTCTACCTTCTTTTCTCACTTCTATCTCTTTTATACTTCTCCTTCATGTACTCCTGCATTTTTGTTCTTCTTAATTGATTGTTTTATTTTTCTCCATCATCCATTTCATCCAATTTTTTCACATACTCCATTACATCTGCTCCCTTCGGCACTTCTCATACTTTAAAAATTCTTCATCTTCTTCTTCTTCTCTTCTTCTCTTCTTCTTCTTCTCTTCATTTCACTTTTCTTCTTTTCTCCTTGACCGTGTAAATATCATATTCCTTTCCTAATTTCTTCTGTTTGGTTTATTCCTCTATACTTGCGCTTTTCCGAACACCATAACAGTACAAGCAATTCTTCTACTTCACTTTTATCATCTTCCTCTTGACCGTGAACATTTCATATTCCTCTTCTCCTACTCTTCCTGGTTTGGTTTGTTCCTCTGTCCTTTTTGCTTTTCGAACACCATAAATAGTACAATTAACATTAAAATGATTGGATGCAAACTTTAAACTTTTAAACATTTTATAAGAGCTAAGAGCTTACGAGTTTGCCTGGGGCTTTGGTAGACAAATTCGATGCCTACCTATCCAACTCCCGTCATTTTTACACTTTTGTTTCTTCTACATGGTTTCCACTATAATTATGACTGTATAGTGTTGTAGTATAGGAGATACAAAAGCAAGCGACGCTATGAAATGACACTCTTGAAAATATTATTCACTCACAGTCTTGTAACTCCTCCCTAAATTGTTAATCAATCATCAATCTTCAAGTATATTAAAACTATAGGTGATGAAAATATAATCGAATATATCTATCATCCATGAACCTTTCAAGATCGAATGAAATACATTAAATTTGATACTAAAATATCGATGAAGCTTCAGTGATAATGGAACGTATCATAATTTGGATTGCTCGGGGAATATCCTCAATTCATTCAACAACAAAATATGCAGCAATTGTCTGAATAAAAATTATTTCTCTTGTGAGAGCAATGGACAAGAGAAAGAGCATGTTCTATACTACCTGTGGGTTATCAAGTTACTACCCATCTCAAAATCATCGCCAAAGCTTGTAACTTAATTTTCAAGTTGAAGATTACTTCGCCAGTAGGCTTATCTGTTTGACCCAGTTTCCTTGTTAGGCCTTGATCCAATAAACTTTCGATTTCCCTTTCAGGCTCATTCTTTATGCCAGTAATGGATGTTACATCCTCTACAACAGAAAAATTCAATCAGCTCGATTCGCGTTTGATTTATTCGTTGGTGAGTTCTAGAACAAACTTTTCACCTTATTACAACGGGGAATATTCGATTGATTGAGTGTGGGAAGTAACTTGGTTTGCGATTATTATTTTTAGTGTCGCATTCAATTATTTGGTTGTTTAGACATGATTGAGAAGAATATGAAAGTTATAAAGTCTCGTTTCTTCAATCCACACTGAATGGCATATCCGGCCATATTGATGTTTTCACTAGCCATTTGAGGATTACCTGGGCAGCTTATTCAATAACTATCATGATACTGTAAATATTGTCAAATAGAAGAGAGCTCTAACAACTTTAATACATTTGCCATACAATTCGGTTGATACTACATGACATAAAAAATTTCCATGAGTTTGATTTTCTTTGATTGTATTCAGATATCTTGGCCTAATAGAGATAACAGCACCAAAAAACTTTCCCAGTAAATTCAACATTGACTCAGAATGAATATTTCACTGGGTCATCGATCTTGAATTACACTCTGCTTATGAGCTTTCAATTCGAAAACAAATGAATTGCATTTGAAAACTTTACAAACGATTGCTTTAACCCCCCAGAAGTGGTATTTTCTTCACGTGAAGCGCAATTCCAGCTTACAAAGAGGCATTTCCAAGTACTACTGTAATTACTTAATAATTAATTTCTATTTTCTATAGAGTAATTTCTGAAAATTTTAGAAGGAATACTGCTAAACTGATCGCTGACAAGAGAAGAGCTGACTTAACTGAAGGGACAACTTAGGCTAGGCGTACACCGGTTAGTCAAGACAAGACAAGTCGTGATTAGTCACGTTTAGTCACAGTACTTCACATAGTTTCTTATGAAGCAACACACACCGATTAGTCATTGCATCGGTGTGTGCTGCTTCATAAGCAACTATGTGAATTACTGTGACTAAACGTGTCTAATCTCGTCTTGTCTTGTCTTGACTAACCGGTGTACGCCTAGCCTTAGTCTGAGGAAGTAACTATCTAACCAAAAAAATTGTGTATCGATGCTGAAACGTAAAAGTTCTGTACATTTCTGAAGAAATAAAACTGATAATTTTACAAAATTAACAAATTGATAAACAATGTTCTTCTAGGTTGATTTGATTGTGAATAATTTCGTCACCAGTCATCAGTTCACTTGATGCATCTTTTTTCCTGAAACTGCCTAACATCGTTGCCAAATCGGCTGACGTGAACGAATGTGAGTAGGGGCCAAAGTAGAGAGAACTATGAGTGAAGTCGCTGTGCCGAGCCAGTCCATACGGTTCGTTTCAATTTAAAATTCCCAAGCGGGGTGGTTGGCGTTGGCGTTGGCTGTCGCTTGTACTGTGCGACGCGGTAAAATCTCGTTTTGTAGCGAGACTAAAAGCAGCAGCCGACATCAAAGAGCAGCTTTGTCCCCAGAGTGATGAAGAGCTATGTAAACAGAGCTTCGGGATTATACAGCCTCTTCAGCTGTTCATTTCTCCATTCCACTTTTGGGCTTCAACCTGTTTGCGCAAGAGTTCAACTAGAAAGTCGAGCTAACTCACACACATTAATTGAATCATCGCAATAGGTGATGCGAAAAACTAATCAAAAAAGGACCGCCATCGATCTAGTTGATTGAACTAAAACTATGTAGAACATTTTATCGTGAATTCGACGTTTTTAAAGGAAAATTTCAACGTAACTGAAGATAAATGACTACTATCTTATTTATCGGATAATCAACGTCACCTCAAATGTGACTACCTCACTCAATAAATATTATAAAATAATAATTGAATTAAAAATATTATTAGGGGCCTATCAACATTAGTTCCACTGGAAATATCTAAAAAATAATTGATTCAACTGCGTGCGGACTGTAATTAACTTGAAATCCATCACTTTATACTTGTTGATTACAATGATCATTTCTCAATAATATTTATACAAAATAATAGAAATTTAGGACAAAAAATGTGACGATCAATCAATTATTTACAAGAGTAGGTCATGCATGCAATAGCTTATTTGTCCTTTCTCATGTTCATTGATAAAAAAGTTCTCACATCACCACTTGATTCCAAAAAATACTTGATTACTTATAATGTAAATCGTTAATTAGTAGTAATATATATTATTATGATTATATTTATACTACAAAATCGACACTTCAGTATACTACATGTTTGGCAGTTTCCAAAACGTCTGTTTAGCTTCCAAGTTGCTAAGGAGAATTGCTTTTAGAGTTGTATCTTTTTCACAAGCCTTATTTCGGTTCTTATTATATTCACTTTATAAATGTTTCCGAACTGTATTTTAAGGAGATTATCAACAATCGACAACGTGGTAACACACATATGCAATCAGAGTACAAATACGCAATGATGTCTGGAAAGCAGGAACATCTACTAAAAGCTGTCAGAATTTCGAGATGAAGACTGAAAATACGCACGATAATCGCTTTCTTGCGTGTCTTGTCAGTCACGTAAAAGTGAAGAAAGAAATGCACTTGCCAGCTTGAGTCAACGACTGTTGTAGAGGAGTTTGTCGAGTCCAAGAAAACAAGAGCAAAAAATAAACGACTCGATTGTTAATGTGAATGGGAATCCGATGAGTCCAAGGAGGCGAGTGAATCAAGCCAAAATAAACGACTGGACAAGCAACGAGTCAATTTATGATGCAAAACAAGTGGCGTGATCATTGAAAGTGAAGCAATGCAGTAATCACGGAGTCACGGCGAGTCACTGCAGCTGACTGTCATTCACCATTGATTGGCTTCACTAAGCGAGGTTCATCCAACCTCTTTCCCCTATCGTTTTCGATCCTCACTCTCTTCAGGCCATTTCTGCGATCTGACTGCCAAAAGAACAGAGTTTTTCCATACCCTGAAAATGAGCTTTTCCATATCGATGTAGTGACTTCTACAGATTTCAATGAGAATCTGATTTGCATAACTTGATATGTGAGAGAAAATAGGAGTAGAAGTTTCGTGAGGGCATGTTGACAGAATACACCATGCCGAGAATGTGTGTCACAGAGTAGTGTCAATAATGATGTGTCAGTAATCATGGTTGTCTTAACTATTTTGAGACATGGTTCTTGTTTTTGTTGAGTAATGGATGCTGGATCTGCTCTATTTGAGTTTACTTCAAGACATTAGGAAATTATAGTCCTAATTGATCTAGCAGCAAAAGGTCCTGTACAAAATCTTTCATAGAACTGGGTTTACAAATTATGATTATGCTACCAAGACATAGGCCTAATATTAATCTGAAACGGCGATTATTGTGCTACCAAGACATTAGAATTATAGGCCCAATATTGATCTAACAGAAAATAAAGGTTCCTTAAAAAAAAAAAAATCATGAACTGTTTCCATGAGTTATAAAAGATTTTTCCATGAAACGATGCTCTATTAAAATAGGCTATTTCGAAGATGGAACGTATGTTTTGTTTGAACCGTAATTCGAACAATATTTTATAGAATGAGTCCAGCTTGGTTAGAAAAGTCTTATCGCAACTCTAGTCAGATCTAATTGGCGAATTCAAATTGACATTACAAATTATTGCCATCATGTTGACAAATTTGATTAGAATTGTGACCATCCACGAATTCTATGTTGATAAAATTGGCTGGAAGTGATGCACTTCGGACTTCACCAGTCAATTGAGAGAAAGTTTTTACTTTCGTCTTTCGATAGTTTCTTTGGTCTGCAGTGAAGGAAAGATGGTGCAACTTATGTGATACTATTCGGAAAATCAAAATATTGGAAAGAGTTTTAAAATATCATGTAACATATATTCAACTCAAAGTAGAAACGTTTCAGCCTTGAAATAACTGGAAAATACTAGTAACTCAAGAACAACACTTTTGACTGAAGTTCAGTCCTAGTAGAGGTGTTGAAGGCAACAATGAGTAAGGCGATTCAGTCTTGCTTGAGACGAACAGATTTTGAATAATTTTTCGTTTTGTCTGAAAGGTAACAAGTACGAGGAATATTTCGGATCAATTTTGAATAATTCAAAATAGTTGTGAGAAAACTAAATTATTTATAAAGGGCAAGCTTGCTCTCATGTTAATCTCTCGAACAGGTAGGTAGTTCCTAACATAGGAAAGACATTGAGAAGTATGCACGTAACTACTCTCTTAGTACGCAATGAAATTCTGAAAATTGAGTCCGTTGAAAGTGACAAGATTGAGGCTGGTCGATTTCCGATTTGTAACCTCCAATCTACATTTCACTGGCTAGCTTATATCACCAAGTAATTTTTTTCGGAATTCATAAGCAGACAATAAACTATTGTCTGTCGTAACGGTGATTCCAAATTGATTTAACTAATGTTAGATCAATGTTATGTCACTGTTATGGCACAACAATAGAAATTGGAAATCGTAGAAAAGAAAATATGTTGATAGTAGTACTGGATCTGTTCTACAGGAAATACAAGATGGGTAGAATGGGAGAAACTAGGAAAAATAGGATATAGGAGAGAAAGGATAATAGTACCAGAAAAAAATACATGATAAAGACATAGTGAATCAACAAATACATAAAGTATTGTTGAAGAGTGAAAACCTAGTGTACAATTTTTTAGTAATTCTTAGTCCATTAATAACAGATCTTGGTAAACAAAAGGTAAATATAATCGGATTGCTTTCTTTTAAATTCTTCTGAATTATAAAGCTGTATACAGGAATACTCACCTGCAAAATGGGGTATTGTTACAATATGAGGGTTCAAGTGAATGCATAAAATGAGGTGGAAACATATAAAATTAAGAAACAATGTATTTTGAGAAATGTCTTGATGTCTACGAATAAATACAATGTCTTGTAGTAATACAATGTCTTACGAAAAAGCAACTTATTTATCAGTAGTCTAATCTTTACAGCAATATATTCTCAAATATTTGTTTATCAGAAACAATGAGGTAATAAGTGAAAAATTTAATGATTGAAAATTGTACAGTTGTAAAGATGGAAGAGAAAACGTTCTTTAATTCTCTCATCATTCAAAAATGTTTTACACAACGACCTGTTTATGATCCCATACTTGTCGTACCAATATCAACAACTTCCAATTGTGAAGACAATGATGGGCTTGGAATTTGCGAGCACCTGACATCATAAATGGATTTCTGAACCCCAAGTCAGAAGAGAAGAAAAAACATGATTTGGCGAGGAAATCAGAGTCCGTCTCATTGGGCGAGTATCAAACAGGTCGGATGAGAACCAGGAATGGCAATTTCACCTGGACTCGAATAACTGTTGATCGTTTAATGAAGCCAAAGTGGCGGCAGGATGAGCCTTACCCACGGGCAGCTGGACTGCCACCTTCGGCGAACGGAGCCGTTAAGGTCAGAAGGGGCAGGGGCAGCACCACAGTCACAATTCATTCTCAGAACGCATAGGGAACTCCAAGTGCTGCACATCAGCCTGCCTGCCTCACACACACTCCAAGTGCTGCACCAATTCTCCCTGCCTGCCTCCACACTGCCCTCAAATTCACGATATCAGGTTGTTCAAGTCTCTTTACACACAGCCCGTAATTGCCATTTGCCATTCCACACTTCCGAATTGCTGCCCCGAGCACACAACACACCACTGCCCTGCCATTTCCAATACTCCAGTTCAATATCACCATTTCATTCCAAGCACTCCGAAGATTTTACTACGACAGACAACCACTTGACCTGCTTTTTCTTCAGTTTCGAGGACTGATACTGGAATAGATGTGGTGCTGGAGAGAAAGTATTTTTCGTATTGCACAGATAAGAAACCCATTTCAAATGTATTACACCTTAAAACTGGCACAAAACAGAAAGAGATTATCGATTTTTGATAATCATAAATATCTAAAATCACTTTAGATTTGTGACTGATGATATGGGAAGAAGAGAACATAGAAAATTGAGTGATGAATAATTTCATTATTTACTTCTATAAATAACTGATAGCGGAAAGTGATGTATAAAATAAGTGTTGAGAGAATTCCCAATTCCTTTGCTTGATTACAAAGAAGAAAATATTTTACATCCAAACTGTTAAAAATTTGATGATGAAAGTCCCTCAACTCATAATCCTGTAATTGATTGATTTTAAGGCTGTAAAATTTCTTGCCAATTTCGATTATGATTATGAGTATAAATAATAATCAAACAATTATTGAAAACTAATAAACTCATGAATCAAAAGTATAATTTGATATTGTGATGAAAAATTGTTATTATATTGCCAACTAAGGTTCTAGATAGCCAATTAGACGAGAAGGATTTCACTTAACATCGCAGCAAGACACGTCATACTGTGAAATTATCACTGGTCTGAATACTAAAAGTGTCCCTTTACTATAAAAACTTTTAAAATTTCAAACATGCATCATTATCTGTGCAGAAGAATTCTATGATCATGATCAAACTAGATCCCGCTTCATAACCCAAATACCAGAATATTATGATAAACTAGCTGTCCCGGCGAACTTTGTATCGCCCTTCCCCCCCCAAATTTCCCCTCTCTTCCCCTCAAATGTCCCCCTTCGACCTTACTTATAAAAAATTTCGTATACCTTCATTGTCACCCCTCTTACCACTGCAAATGTCACCCCTTCATGCCTTCCCCCAAATTACCTTCGATGTCACTCCCCTCTTTCCCCAAATGTCCCTTCATGCCGCCCCTCACTTAAAATGTCACAGTACAAAATATATTTAATACTATCATATTTATGAGGTACTCATTATTATGACTTGAGCCACAGAGAAAAGGTAATAAATATTAATTTATTTTTATAATATTAATAATGGTTAATTTAATAATAATAATTTTTATAATATTATTCAATGCTTATTTTATTATATTATAATATATTTTTATAATATTAATAATTTAATTTAATAGTAATAATTTTGTCAGAAGCACAAAACAGAAAAGATAATGTATTTAACATTCTTAAATGTACAATACCTCAAATAGAATTAGTATAGAAACAATAAAACATGTAAGCTGGTTCGAACGTAACTGACATTCTTAATTGATGATTTAGCAGTCTTGTAAAAATAATTAGAAGTAGAAAACCTGGGAGAGATTCACCAAAAGAATATGGTGCGGGCAGGGTTTGAACCAGGACCTGTGGAGATTTTACGTAAGCAAAGAAGAGCTTATGCACTGAGCTACTGAGACTTGAAGGGCTTGTACTTGCTAATTTCTGTTTCTTGCAATGCGATCATCTCTCCGTTATCAGGTACCCGTTCAGCCGTCAAGTTGAACATAGCTCTTTAAAATGTTTGATAAATTTGGGGTCATTAATCTACTAATTGTTTCATTAATTGCCCAAAGAGATTTATTCTTATATTTTGTACATATTATGTTAACCAGTGCTGTACGAAATATCAAACTGGAATCCAGTATAATCATCTAAATCGGTTCCAGCCCGTTCCTCAAGTTATAAACGAGCGCATGCAGACACCAACTCTCTTTTATTAATATAAATTACCAAATGTTTTAATCGTCATCTTTCTAGGGCGGGGAAATGGTAAAAATCTTATATGGAGTGCACTAGAAGTTTGCGATCTGAAGGGGCAAAATCCAGCTTTCCTTATAAGTTTGAATAGTTTCCTGATCTGAAACATTTCAGTATCTGCCTGAAACTCACAACGACTAGACGTTTTGAGCTCATCCATGAGAAAGCCACAGAGGAACGATTACAACTCATTGCGTTGGCGGCAGACTAAAAGAGGTGGTTCAGTCCCAGTTTAATACCTAATCGATGTCAAGTAGACCTGTTTGGTTTGTTCAAGTGCAGTAACCACGAACATATTTCTATTATTTTACTCTTTGGTGTGCGACGATTCTTATGTAGGGTTGAGAGATGTACATCTAGCCTTCAACAAGGAGATGATGTCGGTTCAAAATAACTATAATTCGAGCAGTTGATCTATGAAGGCCATCAAGTTTAGCGGCTAATGGGTCTTGATTTTTTAGGCACGAACTGATGAACTTAGCTGACCTGATTTTTCACATCATTGGAAGTCTTGAAGTAAACTAAATCCCAGAAACCTAAACTAAGCAACAACATTATGATTTAGCATCATTGAAGTCTTCTTGAAGTATGCCTATAATCTTGAACTGATATTCACTAAAATACATATAATGGCTCTTACATGCATGAAACGAATCCCTACAATTCAGAATATTGAGAGCTACATAAAGTTGTACTTTCTGCTTGAACTTGGTACTACAAAAATCCGTTTGCAATTTTCAATACTCTCTTCAGTCATCACTTAAGCCGTATAATCACAATTTTACATAAGCTTGTATGCAATTAAAAATATTCCTGTGTGTGCCATGGGATACTAGTACAAAAACATCTTTAATCAAGTGGTTCATTGAATGAAAATTTTAATTTTTTCAGTATTGATATAATTGAAATACTCATTGAGTTCTCTTCGCTCACGAATTAACTCCCAGTGGAATACGAGTATAACAAAACTTGATGATTGGATAAAAAATTCTACTAAAGATAACCGATAACGTACGTATTTTACTGTAACAGAGATTTTTATTATTTACTCACTTTCTTGGCTTTTCGAGTCGGAAGCATATCGTTTATAATAATATCGTCATGAGAAACATAATTAAATTGAAATCTTGAAGACTGAAATAGAACGAAAATATTACTTAAGTCTAGTAAGATTTTGAGTATTAAAGAGCCTCTATTCATCACAAGAGATTCATGAATTAATTATTCAAGGGAATGTATTAAAATGATAACATACTAGAGTCGAGAGAAAAAAATGGAAAGTCTCTAATACCTAACAAGAATTGAGAGTTTTTAAAAGGTAAAATATTCATATTAGATAAAGAGAGTGGCAGCTCCGTATAATGAACAAAGACGAATGCTCTTTATTGGCAATTCCAGTATGTAGGGTTGAGAGATGTAATCTAACCTTTCAACGAACACTGTTGTACCTTGAGCGTCGTAAAATTCAAGCAGTTAATTAGCGCTGATTAGTGATGTGGGTGATCAAGTTCAGGGCTAATAGTAAATTACTTGATTGTTTTATTTAAAACAACGCATCTGCTAAATGACTGCATTGTCATCGAAATGGATGGAGTAAAGAGAGAAAAGCTATACCATGACTCATATCAATGTTGACCTAACTATTCTATAACCCATATCAAACTCCCTCTATTGTATTCCTCACTTCTCGTGCAATAGAATAACACTTGACTAGCAAAATGATTGGTTGAACTTATATAGTGTATTGAAGTGCAATTGCGCTCTTGTGAATAACAAACTTGAAGAAAGATTTTGCTCTTGTTTTTCAGTCTACTTTAAAGGACTAAGCTGTTTTCAAGCTTTTTACTGCCACTTGTATGCAAATGCCAATTGATTTTAACCGCCATTATAAATGAGACATCCGTATCGGTATGAACAATGCAAGCGATACCTAAATGAAAGTTGGGCTCCGTAGGAAATGACAGTCATCTTCAGGCGGTTAAATTCAGTGATCAGCTTCCCACACAATCGATACGAGACTACAAAGCCTATTGGCAGGCATGATCATTGGGAAGCTCCCTTCGAAAACAAAGCCATGATTCATGAACTATTGAAATTCTTTTTAGCTAACGACCATATGGCCCTACGTATTAGCTTTCAAATTACAATAGCACTCTGGTACTTATCCAGCTACATTGACCAGAGCAGTATTCAAGTAAGATGATTCCTCATGATATATACATTGGTTTGATTTTATTGAATTCCAAAACTTCAGGTGGAAGGATTGCACAAATAAGCAGTCCTACCCTAGCAGCCCCACAATGAATGACCTCCCTGAAAATCAGTATAAAATGAAGCTTTTAATTCAAGGAATGTTCCAGAGTATATATTCCATGAATATTATATTATTATCAGATATTGGTTTCAGCTCCCATAAAATGAACAAAGACGATTAGATATAAGTTTGGCAAATCATTAATTCATTAGATTATCAGATCTATTCATTTGAAAGTAATTTCTACCTTGAGCTACATACAGAAATAATTCAGACTGGATTAATAGAATCTGATGAAAAGAGTGAAGGTAAGCAAACAGATTGATGTTTTAAAAGCAGAAACTTTTCATCGACAAAATGTGTGGTAAATTGATGAGAAATGTGTCAAGAAACAGTCAAATGACTTTTATAGAAAAGAGCGTCCACATGTTGACCTAAAACTCGTGTAACTTTTAAACTCCCTCCATTGTCTTCAAGAAATTTCATTTCTATAAATGTGACTGACTAGAAATGGAACTACTTTTTCGAAACTGTTTTTCCACTTCTTGTGAAAATTAGTTTTGCTTTGCAAGCCATGCTTCTCAGCTGGATTCAAAAAGAACGCCTCTCAAACAGGACTAAAAGCTTTGTTTTGTAGCACTTCCTGCAAATGACAAAGTTTTCTTATCGGCCATGAGACCGCAGTAACAGTATGAAAATTTGCCAATAAATAAGAAAGTTGCAAGAGGAAATGGCAACGATATTCAGGCATTCGACGCAAATTGCGATCAAGCTCATCGAATTCGGACGCAGTGGATTTACCATTGGCTGCATCCAGATATTGAGCAGCTCAGCCGATAATAAAGCCATGATTCAGGAATAATTGAAATGAGTAGAATGAAATTATCACTTAATATTATTTATAACAACATGATACGACACATGATTTTTGTGAATGTTATAGTAGAGCAGAGTGCAGTATTATAGTATCTAAAATGATTTTGAAGTATATACAGAGTGTATATACTATATAGTATATCAAAGTTTCTTCTCATTAGAAGGATTGGAAATATCATAATTCTAATATGATAAATTTGAAAATGAGAGGAATACGAAGACAAGACCAATAACCGATGTATCACATTGTACCACAATATATCATATTGTAGAAAATAATTATACTATAATTTTCCATTATGATTCAATCAACGATATTTTATTCATATTCGATATTATTTCAAAATTTATTTCGATTTTGTATTTGGATTATTCGTTTATATGATGCTTTTGGTTTTATTCATAATCTTAACTTTTTATTCATGAATAATAGTTGAATTTGCTCATGAACAAATTTGCCGGACTTGATCTTCGAATTCCAAGTTTAGACAATAAAGCTGTTGGAACAATAAATCAAAGTTGAATTTTTTCAAGTACTGACAAACGCCAGTTAAAGTGAAGCAGTGTTAGCACAGAGCGTCCGCAGTCGCAAACACATCGTTTAATATAGACGCAGAACGGCGATAGGGTGGTTGAGTCCTAATGGATGTTTGTATTTTGGTCGAGCCTGCGGACGGAGCCGCCTCTTTCTCTTCTTCTCACTTCTCTTTCTTTTCCATCTCTTTTCTTTTTTCACATTTCGTTTCTAGAATAAACGTCAGCCAATCGCGTCGTCTAAAGACCACGCGATATAAGCAACGCTCCACGAAAATCGTCGAACCCGCTTGAACTTTTAAATGAAAAGAAAAAACACATCAGCACGTAGCGCGATAGATTCGTCTGAACGCGTGTGCCAAAATACGTCAAAAGATCAAAAGCGAAGTCGGATCACTTTCTTCTGTCTGAAATTTCAGTATCCTGCCAGTTCAATAATAGGCCTACTATTCTCGCTCCATCACCTTATAACATAGCTAGAGTACTTCAACGAGAAAATAGCTGCAGAGTATAAGGAAAATGGATTGTTGTTATTTATAGAATTTTCCAGTATGTCAGACAGATATAAGGAAAATGGTTCGTTGTCATTTATAGAATTTTCCAGTTTATTAGACAGATAACTTGATAGAGAATGGACTCATTTTAAAGGTACATCAATGGGGATATGATCGACCAGAGATTGTATGATAAGTTATCCTTTTCTGTTTAAATGCATAGTTTCCTCTATTCTATTTCATTTTATTAGAGTAAATCGATACAAACAAATCATAAAATCATCTTGTAATAATATGATTGACATTATTATATTCATTTTCTAGAAATGTTCGAATTTACTGATGTGACTGAGCTCGAGAACCAATTTGGATGTGAATAATGTAGTTCAGGATCAAGTCTTTTCTATCAATATAGCAGATCATATTGAATTTATTATTGATATAGAATATGAGACTGAGTAATGTTGACACATACAGCTCTCCCCACACAGACATCAAATAGGAGCTGTAATTAGAAAACTGCAAAGGTTAGCTTCCTTCTGAACATGAAATCGATAAAACATTGCGATTGACCGGACAAGGGAGTTTGTTTGATAAAACATCACCAAATAGTATTCAGCATGTGAGATGGGTTGAATAAACTCGATACAGAACTACAGTAATTTGCATAATATGATTGCAGAGCATTGATGGTGGAGCGGCACTCAGCTAGTTGTGTGCTATATGGGTACGAATTGCTACCAGAGCACTGAGACAGCAAGAGGCAAGAAAATTGGAGAAGAGATCCTAAGGCTAAAAAATGACGGAAGTCTAAGCCCTGCTCTGAGCCCTTGCGACTTAGTGTGAGGTCAGGGAGAGAGGGGAGTAGTAGTCTTGAAGAAATATCTTCGCAAAGCCGAGGTGTCGCGCAGGCTGCTAAATGTAATGAACTAGGGTTCAGCGCCCTCCCGAAATGAAAAATACCACTCCTAATAAGAGATTGATGTATCGACGCCCAACAGTCCGTGGCAGTGGCAGCCCTTGTCGCACTACGCCATTTTCCGCCTGTTGTTTCTCATCCACTTTGATTAAGCCGTTATTCTGCTCCTTGAATGACGTTCTCCATAAAATTCACTTGCCATAAACCCCAAAGGATTTTACGCGCCCCGCACACCGCCCCAGCTCGCATTCATAAAGCCGCGCAAAAGGCAATCACGATCTATATAAAATATGCATTTCAATGGAAATGGAATTTCAACATGTTCCTGCAAATTCTAATCCAAGTATCGTAATAATAATGAAATTTGTCAATATATTTTATTAAAAAATATAACCAGTTTATTTATTTTATAGAATCAGTTTCGTTCAGCCAATTCCAATTTCTCTTGCACATAGCCTAATAATACACGTGCCTTTGTTCATTTTCTTTTTAAGATCGCTATTATACGATACAGTGCTTCTTCTTCACATTCAGGTGAAGATGGCAGAGATTTTATGAGAGAAAAATGAGATTTGCTCCTCGATCGAAACATAAATAACTAATTGGAAATTTTCCAATTTATCATGAATATAAAACAATAAAAAACAAATTTCTCCAGAGGTGTTTTATAATTAGATAAGTAACACGAACATAATTTATGTCATATCCCATGCAAAAGCATCAGAGAGCAATACATGCGTGAATTATTAATTCATGAATTTGAACTACAGTATATATAAAAAGTTAATCATTACTATTCTTGATTTACCTACAAGGTGGATTCTTCTGTTTCAAAATCATAAATGTCTAGAAGTCTTAGTAGATTTCTTTGAAAAGAGCTGTTCTAAGAACGAAAATGTTTGTTTCTATTCCGCAAGCGGTAGTAGATTTTTCATGTATAAAAATAAGGAAGCTATGCATGTATTCCAGGCTTCGTAGTCGGAGAAAATATTTAGAAGATTTACTGAGAGCAGTATCCCAGAATAGAGATTTAGCTTGGGGCCGTTTGCATTCTCAACACAATAGATAAATAAATATTATGTAGCCGCCGCTCTAGGAGTTACAAGTTTAACGCTGGTTTAACGGCGCAGATAGGATGCGAGAAGCGCGACGGGTCAACCTATAGGGCGGGCGCGTATGGCATTTTCGAAATTTTCATGTCAGGTAGTTTCAATATTTTTCGCGTATTAGGCACTCGAAAATGGCTGTTCGCATGTCTTGGCTGCGCGCATAAAGGGTGGAGCGTGACAATACATGGAAACAGCCATAGCACGCGTCCAAATATGGTGTTTCCACTGAGAAATTTAGCAGCAGGGTTCTGGTGCTCAAGAGTCAGATTGCGTGGCGTGACGGCTAAAACCCCCTTCCCCCTGGCACTCGGTCCCTGTCCCTACACTTCCAGAAGAGGAGACGATTTTGAAATGCGAGCCACGGCGCGTTTCGTCTCCTACGCAGCGCAACTTGCCACGCCGAAAGAAGACACACACGCACACACATTACCAAAGAAACGCAACGCTGCTGGAGTCGACCCTAGGACTGATTCACTTTTTGTTCCAATACGGCTAAATTAAATTCTAATATTACTCCAGTTCTCCCCTACAACAAAAACAGGAGATTATTCAGTTATTTACATACGAGTTCGCCCCTTGAGCATCCTGTCATCCACTACGATAAATGAATGAACTGTTCTCAACTTTATCTAGCGATTATAATATGTTACTGTTATGTCTCATGAGTAGGCCTACGCCACTTCTATTTCTAGAAACGATTCTCTGAGGATCCTGAAAAGATTTTCTGAGGAGCATTGATCCTATTTCATTCAGAAAATAAAATCAAAATAGGCTGGTTTCAACATTGATATCACACATGACTAGTAATTGTAATTCTGTGGTTGCACAGATGAATTTTGATTGTAATTGTTGTGGTGTCACAAATATTATTAACCATTACAAAGTTGTTGGTAATACAACAACTGCTTGACTAAAAGTTTCAATCTGATAATTATCAATCATATGATATCATTTTACTTAATTCATATTTATTTTGTTATTTCAAGTTTAGTTCCTATTCGAGCATTGTACTGGTGATTTGGAAAAGATCTCATGTCTTTGAATATATGAAGTTCAAGTTTGTTTAATCAATTCTTTACTGATTCAAATTGGCATCCAGAACGAACACGAAAATTTCAACCAACTCTATGAGAAACAAAAAGAATCAGTGGACTTTGGAGAACCTGTGAATAAGGTAAGATTGGAATTGATTAAACATGCTAGGTTGAAGTTTTCCAATTAAAAGTAAACAATGCCGCCCAAAATTGTTAATATGATTGATTTCTAACGTTTTCTCTTGTTTTATCCTGCTATACTGGTCCTAAAATATTAGGAAATTTTTTCAAATTTTTCTCACCCCCCTCATACCAAAAATTAGTGTCCAGTCCGCTGGACAAGTGGACTACCTTGGTAAAAATTGTACTCCTACAGTCATGTGGATTTTATGAGTCTGCTGCATGAAATATTGCTAAAAATGCATAAAAAAATTGATTGAATATTCAAAGTCAATGATATTGGAATAAATTTCAATAATATATATAACTAATCTAAGTATTCAAAGTCAATGATATTGGAATAAATTTCAATAATCTAAAATAACTTTTCAATGATAATTATATTTCAGATTCTTCAAAAATTACAAAATGAAAAAAAATTGAAACTCATATTGATTAAATTTTAAAAACTTCAGAAAACAAATATTTTTAACATGATATTCTAGAAAGCAATCTCTCTCTGAAGACAATACACAAGAAAACGTTACACTTGATACATTTGTATCTACTTTTCTTGTCACAACCGGAGTTTCCTGCCATCTCGGGAATTTGTTTAGCTGTCAGTGACTGCACAAATTGGCATATACTCACTGCCAGTTTGTCTCACATCTTTTTTGTTGGATGTGGAACCGGTCCTACTTTTTTTGAGGGGCTGATGGTCCTGGCTCCAATATCTTCATCTGGACGGAAATTCAAATTTGCCACTGGTAGCACGTCCACTTGTTGGGTCAGATGCACAACCACTTAGGCTTTCAGCTATGTAGACTTTAAAATCAAGCAAGTCCATTCTTTTTTCTTAGGTACAAAAAGCATTTCTTGATCTCTGTTGTAAGTGATCCATGAATTTGCAATCGCCACATCAATAAAATGAAAAAAAAACTCCCACTGGCCACTTCTTAGTCCTCATACTGATGCGGTAATATGCAATGTAACGGTCCAGCAAATCAACCCCTCCCATTGATTCATTGTAGGATGCTACAATGCACGGCCTTGGAATGTAAAAACATACTCTCTTTTCGTTTTCGCATACCGTTGGACATTGTGGACTGGCTGTGAGAACCGAAGTGCAGGTCGAGGTCATGAGTACACCTTTGTTGTCTACCCATTTCACAGCAGCAATTTTGTTGTCTTCTCGCACCAATACTTCGCGAGAACCCTTCCTTTTTCAACAGATTGGCATCTGTTGAAAGTTTATTTTCAAATTGTGCTGGAAGCCTATTTCCCATGATTGTCCCAACATGCAGTATCCCCTTATCAGCCAAGAGAATTCTGAAATAGATTCATTGAAGAAAAAAATCTGTCTGTGTATATGACATGACCACAAAGGTACATCAGTGATCAACTTTTCAACTGATGATCCTCCAACTCTAAATTAATATTTGGGCGTGACCATCTGGCCAAATATTAGCTCCCTCATATATGAAGAAATTATGCAATAGCCCATCTGGTGAGGCTAAAGACAAAGTTTTCAAACCCACAGGGTTGGGTTTTCCCTTTCACATACTGTTTCAAAGCTGTTGTACCATGAAACGGTATCATCTGTTCGTCCAACAGATAAGTTTTTTAGAATAAGAAACTTCCTACATCTTCGACATGATTCTATCTAAAATTGGTTGCACCTTCCACAGTTTAGACCGTTTGTCAGTCACCTCAAATTATCTACAAAATGGAGAAAATTTCTCAGTTTGAAAAAAATCTGTCTCGATACGTCACAGTGACAGATGAGATTTTTTAATTTGAAATACAACCGCAGTCTTGGAATACGCAGAACTCCAGTCATAATGTGAGCACCAGTTAGTTTTTCATTTCATCTGCTGTAGTCTTCAAAGGTTTCGTTTCATTGGCTTGCATAGCACAGAATGTTACTTTGCTCTGCAGCCAATGTAAAAACATCATCAAAATATTCCTCAAAATAGTCTAATGGTGTGAATTGCTCCCTATTTTCAACATCCCAACCCCCTTCATCATCAACTGTAGAAAACATCTGGGACAAACTCCATGTTTTCCACTTCAAATTCCTCCCTTTCCTTTAGTTGAACCATGCTTGGCCCACCATGAACTAGGGCCCTCCTCGCCCCCTGCCGCTGGTTCCAGCAATTGGCCTGCTTGGCCCAGGATCAGGATCAGGCTCAACATCTTCTCCACCTTCTTCAATTCCACCATCTTCCTGCACAAGCAGAATGAGGAAAGCTTATGTTAGTAGTGGTGTAAAGTGAGCCCAAATCCACTTCAAACAAAAATAATAAAAATATTGATTTAATTAAATCTTGTTTATAAAATGGATAACTTACCACAATTGTAGATTGTAATTCTGCTCCAATGCGCTCAGCAGGCTCCACAATCAATCAGGGTCTGCATCTGAATCATCAAATCAATTTCAATGTCACTGTTGTCTAGAAGTTGAAATATTTCCTCATCAGTCAAATTGGCCATTTCTGAAAAAAAAACAAGAGTAATTATTGTTAATTGTTACCATTTTATACTACTGAATTTGAATGAGAATGGAAATTCAAAAGAATAATAGTAAAAAATCTTATTAGAAACAAATGAGTGCACTATTCATCACCTTCGCTACTACACAAAAGTTAAAGATTTTGTAACCTAGTATGCATATTAAACCTAGAACTGGGTATAAATATCCAGTTAGATAGAATAAAATGATTTGGAATGATCTCAATTGTTATAAAATGGAAAATAACACAATGAGTAACATAAGTAAAGAGAAATCAAATTAGAAAATAACAGATTAGGTTATGTTTACATTCATCTGGACACAGTCCCTGTGTCCAGCATACTGGAACTCAATATTTCTGTCATCACAGTGTTGGATTTAGATTCCAAATGAATTCGTTGAAGTTTCATAGGAACAATCAATTAGATGTTTCTAAACATGTATCAATCAGAAATTTGATGAAAAATATCAAAATAAGTAAATAATTACCTGATATCTTGAAGAATGTCAGTCACTAGCGTCTGAATCAGATGTTTGGATGACAACATCAGCACTTATTTAGAGACAGTAAACTAGAAATTTCCCATATTTTTCCCACTACGGATGACATGTCCAGCTAGCTGTGCAAACGGTTTTGTTGATAGGATTCATAGTGTAGGCTGTAAAAATTCTTGAAAAGTGTCAGCCGGCTGGTCAGAAGGACTGAAGAGGTTGAAATTTTAACGTCTATTGGAAGCTTGATATTTTTACGCGGAAAGCAACTTCTGAAATTGATGCAAATTGTTTCGTAAAGTTTAAACAAAGAACACTTTGCAACTTGATGTAAGTGCAATGTGTGATGTGCAGTTATTATTTCCTCGTGCAGTACAAACAAATTAGAACAGCAAGTTGCCGAAGTCGAGCACTGGAGATAGAGCGAATTTATTAGTTGTGCTCGGCAGAGAATTATCATTGCCAGCTCGTTGAGGTTGAGAAATTGTTTGGTTGAATGGGTGCAGTGCGCTAGTGGCGGCCTATCCAATTTACCAGTTTAATGAATGGCTACAGCAAGACGACCGCAGACGCGGCATCGCAGTTGCAGCGAAATGCAGCAGCAGTTTAGTTTAGCAAGTTGCACCGGGTATCATAACATCGCACACATGTGTGTCTCATTGGACGCCGCTTCCTAAGTGGTCTCTCACTCAATGAATTACGCCGCATTCAAGTTAACTTCCTCGCGCCAAATGCCTTCCATGCAATTCACTCATGTTGAATGGTAGATAACAGCATGGGCCGAGTTAACGACTACTGTCTGACTGGGATATGGAATCCCAGAATCTACTGTCTAACTTCATAATAAACACTACTAGAGCATTATTAGAAACCTAAACTCAACATCTTACAAGCCTCTCTACGATTATAAAAACCTTCAATATAATTTTTTATAGTATTATCAAGTATCAATATGAATCTACCTCTACTCCAACGATTGCGAAACTCATAGATTGTACGTGTACAAAACGGCTGATTTTTCAACAACGCTTTCCTAGTTTAAAAACTTATGGAAAATTGATTTATTAGACTCACGAAAATTTAGTGGTGAACTCTAAATTTTATGTCATAATTTCCAGTTTTGAAATTGATGCTTGCTTTAATAATTCATGTCTTACTGCATTTTATTTCTGCAGAGGCAGACCCCGCCTCACATGGATTGATGAGAAATATGAAGCATTTGGACAAATCACAAGGATCATGAATCATGTATGACAAGACTGTATTTAGGATGATAATATGATTAATATTCTAATATCATTCAAATTTTTATTTTGGAGAGCCGATAATAAAAAAGATGGAAAAGTGCTATTACATTTACTTTATAAAATCACATAAATTCGATTGTCAAAAGATGCATTTTCTATAATTATCAACATCATATGAATACCAAGAGCTTCAACAATAAAATAGAAGAGTATTTCCAATTCAGAGGTACAACAGTTAATTGTACCAAATGAGTAGAATAGTCGTTTCTCGAAGTTTTGAATTAAAAATTAAATATGGAGTACATTTAATTGGAATTGTTTGAAAATGGAAATGGATATTTTCACCTTGTTAGAATCTAGATCTAGATGAAATCCAATCAGTCTTTCCAACATGAATTGTATTGGGTGCATTTCGAAATATTGAAAGACGATTGAAAACGTGAGAGAAAAGAATAGAATAGGGACAGTGATCTTCTTGACTTTTGAGCACAGGCATTCAATTGAAAAGTCTCTCTAGATTGAAGAGAGAGAGGGGGGGAAGATGGAGGTTTGGTGTGTCTGTCTGGACCAGGAAATGAGCAAGATAAGAAATTGCCAGTGTGTCAGCGGCCCCCTCAAGCCTCACTGGATACCATTCTGGACACGTTCCTAGTTCGAACACGTTCCTAGTTCGACCACGTTCCTAGTTCCACACTGCTGCTGACCAGACGCACGCCGCTGCGTCTTCTAATAGACCGATAAGAAAACCCATTTCAAGTGGTATCTGCAGTTTCCAATGCCTTTCTTCTGTTTATCTACTCGTCTGTCTTTCTTACCAGCCGCCTCCTTCCCCCACTTCACTTCCCAGTTCCCACTTCGACAAATGTAATGCATAGGAAAATTCAACAAGACTGGACTGATATAGGCTTTGATTTGAATAGAGTTCAACTCTGCAGTGCATAACCTGCTCTTCTAGACTAGAACATTTTTCAATCCACGATAAGTCAAGTCAATTGAAATTGAAGTGCGTTGTTGCAATCTGAATCTATTGGATAGCTAGCTGTAGCTATCTATTTATCGTGGTTGATAAAGTGAGAAGTACAGGAAATTTTATTCAACTTTAATGCACTTACTTACTCATTTTTCTCATTTTGATTTTAAATATCATAATTATTTGGAGAAATCTTATTGATGATGTAGAACTCCATGATGAAATAAAACACTAATAGATATTGTCAATTCCACTATTTTATTATCAACAGCACCGGACAGCGGTTTCGTGTTTACAACGTGTTTCTAATATTTACAACAGTACTGTTGTAAATGTGACTGGTGTAGCCACGAAACCGCGGTACAGTGCTGTTAATAATAAGAGAGTGGAATTGACAATATCTTCTAGGGTTTCATTTCATCATAATTATGACTAATAATTCACTTATACGAATTAAAACTCATTGCATCCACTTAAATTTTACCAATTTCATTAAAAAAATCAATTTCACAAGCTGGGATTGCAAACTCTCATTTGCATAAAACTCCATATTTTATTTCACGTACACCATTGAAAACTTGGAGCTGCATACCAACACATGTAGTTTGTCAGTATTTTTCTGCAACAACCGCATGTAGAGACAAGTCCTACTTGGAGATGGAATAAATGGGATATAAAATACAAGGAGGAAACCAGAGGGATGAAACATATGTAAAACAGGCAAGGATTTGGAAGAAGCAAAGACAACGCACCAGGCGACCACGCCCCTCCCCCCCCCAACACACACACATCCCTCAACTGCAGATGTATGTATCTCTTCCGAATAGATGCTGCTGTGGAAAAGGGTCCACGTAGTACTGCTTGCTGCCTTTCTCAAGGGCTCAGACCCTTCCTTCTTCCAGCATCTTCGAGGCAGCCCTGCTGCTGATGCTGCTGCTGCTGAATCTTCTTCCTCCTTCAGTCGTTCTTTATGAGCAGCATGTGCAACGGAAGTTGCCCCACGCACACACACCCACATGCACACACACCAATACATCCAAATGCTCCTTCCGAATAGCTACAATCCAAAATAGAGCATTCTGATCTGATTCAGGCAATTGCTGCGTACTCTGCTCTCAACAGTGGTGAATAATGTGGAACAGTATAAATAACGGAGAAATAAGGGAATGGAAAACACTTGAAATAAATAACTGTGTTTGAATTATAATCTAGATCTAGATCATTCTAAAGATTGAAAATAGATAGATAGTGTGTCCCATGAGAGAGAGAGATTAATATTAATCAGGAAATTCTGTATTTATCAAATATCTTCAATCATTATTAATTACTCATCAATCTCATTATCCATCACATATAATAGGGATTGGAAACGCCCTATGAGAGGAAGATTTCTTAAAAATATCAGTATTCATCAAATCTTAGTACGCAGAAAATTCAAATTAATATTCTAAAATAATAGATGACTTTGAATATTATGTCTTTTTAAATTATCTTAAAAAATTCGCAATAATACAGCATTCACCATGCTGTATAGGGTTCAAAAATATAATCAATGAAGGAGATAATTATCTTTGGATTTTCAATTTCTGTTAATAGTTCCATTTTCACTAATAGGAATAGCTTAATGAGATTCATGAGTGATATCAATTTTGTAAAAATACAATGTATGATGAAACTCATGAGTTAACAACCTGAATCAAAAGGATTTCGAACATATTTTCCAATGAACGAATATATGCAACAGATCAATATATTAATTGAATCCTTTGATTGTCTTGATGACTGAAATGTGAAATGATAGTATAGTACTAAATACGAATTGTATGATTAAGCGACGCAATGAAAGTATCGGAATAACAATTGAAACTGTACATTCATAAGGCCAACATTCTCATTGAACGCTTACGAGAGCCAAGCTGCAATTTTGAACGGTAGCGATCGTGACCTTTGGAAGAAGGCAATGTACGTACATATGGGGAAAAATGTAATATTGTAAGTATGCGGCGGCTACGCGTGAATAGTTCGACGAGCGCTAAAGATTTTTTTAAGGCGTTGTCTGCTCGCGAACTGAAGCTGGCAAAAAGCAACAAGAAATGAAGCGAAAAGCAAGCTGCAAGAGGAAAGAAGTGAAAAAAGAAGAAGAAGAGGGAGAAGAAGAGTGGAGCTGCAGTGCGCGCCCGAGAAACATGAGCAGCTTGCTAGGTGCTATAAATGGAGAGCCAAAGAGCAGAAGCTACTTCGAACCAGCAGCAGCATGAGCAGCAAACGCCGCGCACTGTCATCGCTCTATTTATAACGCATCCGATATTTCCCGATATCCGAATACCAACTAACGACTTTCCAGCCAACTAACTGCCTAAGCGGGATGCATTCTGATCGGATGAATTTTCATTGCCCAACTCACTTTGGTGAGTCTCAACACTGAGTCTGCTTCAGAATGGAATATTATCGTTCTAAAATTGTAGTGCAAGCAACGCAAACAACCACTATACTCCACACATGTTGTACAACAGTATAATATACTGGATGGCTCCCTATCACCGCATAGTAAATAGAATTTTATCATTGAACTTCAATGGAGTTTTGCTTTCTCATTAGTAAGAGTTTTAGCAGATAAAGTTTTTCATTTGGAATTGTTAGAGTTAAAGCAGCAGGTCAACAAATATGTTTCGCTGAAATTATTATTTTTTTGCAAGGGATGATGCCCACATAAGCTCTAAGCTTGTGCGTGGGTAATGAGAAGGATGATGATGAGAGATGAATGTACCTACAGCTTTGGGTTCCGAACCACAACTATTATTATTATTGAAACAATTGCTGTTGAAATAATCTTTATAATCTATCATCTATCTTGATGTTGAGGGTTGAGGGATATAGTAATCTTGAAAAAGGCGAAAAATTATCTACAGAAAATTTTATTATTATAAAATTCAATTATTATAATAAAATAATAATTATTATAATAATAATCACAACGACGAGTTCAATGACCTAGACTTGGGGCTTGCAAGATAGTGAAACAGAAAATAACTGATAAATTCGTAGTTATGGATAATTTAGAGTATGAACTCGAACACAAGGGTGAATTCTAATTGATGTGCAAGTGTTTAGGATTTTTATGGATGTTCTTGTGTATATTTACCTCCCTGCTAAACTGTACTTCAAAATCTATTCATCTAATTCATCTATCTTCATGTCATCCAGGAATATTTAAATAAATTCTTTACTTCAGAGAGAAGAACTTCTTCATAAATGAACGATATTTGCCTCCCTGCCATATCATATTCATCAACATATTTTATCCGACTACTTTTAATCTATGAAAATGAAGGCGATTCGATTCAATAATAATATTGGATTATGATTTTTGTATATGCAATATCCTTGATGAATATGCCACTAGGGTGTAATTCCAATAGAGTATTTTTCTCCGTGGATAATCCCAGTGCATCAATGTATGTGTTCAATAATAAAATCCATGATTAATATCATTGAATCAATTCATTCATTCATTTCTTTGGTCGCCTTTGAGACGATAATGTCTCAAAGGCGACATCACAACGACGTAATCATGAATGATTATCATGATTATCAATCATGGCTATGTCCTCAGAGAACATAGCAGCTGGATGGATTTGTCAGTAAAATGTATGTAATGAATAATAATCAATGTACTCAATTTACAATTCAGTATCTTTCAAGTTTATTTTGGATGGGGGCGCGCAGAGGAGTGAAGCGCCTCCATGTGATTGAAATGTAAAGTGAAATCAGTCGGAGGCAGAAGGCAGGCAAGGCATGTATTTATAAACGGCGGATCGAGCAGCCGACAGCTAAGAACGCGGTGGAGTTTCGCGGCGGCCAGGAGGCAGTTTGTAGTGGCCTACTATAGGCGTTCACGTTGCGGGAGCCAGTTGAGAGGCAGAGTTGCCTATAAGGGGGTTCTCGAGCAGCTGGTGTAGGGTTGCGCGGTTCACTACAGTTTGCTTCTCTCTTTTTCTAGATCTATTCCTCCACCTATTCCCCCAGAGCCAGCCAGCTGACTATTTTAAGAAATGACAAATTTGGAGTGGCGGCGGTAGCAGAGGGGGGACCCGCGGAAGGGACGAGACACCACAACCAATGAGAGACAGTGGTCCATTTTTAGCGTCCCGGATAGCCGTGTTTCACCTAGCCAGCTCCGGAGGGTAGCGTTTAGTTGGTAATTGTGTGCGGTGGTGAGAACATGACAGCGGACAGCATCCTCACAGAGATCATCATCCAGAGGACGGGGGCTCCAGCTCTGCAAGACCATCGGGGTGCCTCAGCGCGAGTTCCGTGCTTCCTTACTTCCCATAGTGATAACTGACCATATGGAATGTAAAGAAGTATGGAGCTTCGCGGGCAAGTTACGTCCGTCGAACGACCCACACCAGCCCCCTACTCCTCATCATCTACATCAACCAGTGATCTGTAGTTTTGTTCAAGTGTTATTCAAGGTTTAATCATGATCAACAGAGTTAATAATGGTATAAAGGAAGGCAGAAATCTCCAATCTCCAATATTTATGTCACATAGTATGTATTTTGGGGGAATGGGATCTGATAGTGGAGTAGGTATCAAAACAGACATGTTAAGTGAAGACTCTTCCCAATCAATTGGACGGTCTCCGGGTAAAAGGGAACAAGTCAAAAATAGAGTCATTACCTTTTACCTACACAAAGTTATCTACTAAATACTTATTACAATATTCACATGGGTAATTACAGCTGTTATAGTAGAGTATGGACTTATTACCTATTACCCAAAGATAAAGCTGTCAAAGAAGTTGATTTCCAATAAAATAAAATAAAAAATGGAAAAATTGACTTATTCCCATTTACCCGGAGACCGTCCAAACATAAATCGAATACAGTTCTGTTCGCTAAAGAAAATCTTGTCTGCAAGCAACAATTATTCTCTTACCATAACTAATTTAATGTATTGTGGTAATGTAGAATAATACCGTATTTCCTGTAATTTTTCATTAAATACTCTCATAAAACAACGAAGTACTTCACCAAATAAATTAAACACGTGCTCCTAATCTATGTTGCCAGAGTCAATCACTGTAAGAGATCGCTCCAATTCAATTAGTGTATGTGCTTTTTGGATGAGATGGTATTTTCCTAGAAAAAAGGCTGTTATCTTTAATGAAAAAGGTAATATATTTTTAAGTTCAGTGTGCTGATTGTAGATTGAAAGAAACTTGAAATTATATTTTCTATCAGAATCAAAGTTTCACCAGAAAATTTGTATCAATTGGAAAACAAATAATTTTTTTCATTTAATTAAAACTTAATTTTTTATTTCATTCATTCTACTCTATTTCATTCCAAACGTTTTATCTCTTAGAGTAGAAGAGGCAATATCACAGAGTATTCTCAATAAATTGGAATAATCATTATAACTAGAGATTTTTTAAAGTAATGCAATACTAATAGAATAACCTCGCTCATGAACAATTACTATTGTAAGTCCCTTTCGTGATTGTTGCAAATTATGTTTGTTATTATTATTTAAAATATATTATTTGTTGAGAGAAATCTTTCAAATGTATCTTTAAAAATAAATGATTCGCCTGAATTACTGGGCCTGAAGCTCTATTACATGCAGTATGTATTATTATTATTTGGTTCGATTAAAATTTAACGACATTAATAAGAATTGGTGACGTTGACGGTATATTATTGAGAATAACACTTTTATGGAAAATATTCAAATTAATCATGTGCTGATACATAACTTTTGCATAAAAAAGAAAATATTTTATTTTAATCAGTATATCTCGAAAAGCTTAGAAACATTCTTATACGAATGATTTAATCAAACAATATTGAGTAATACAATTTCATGTCAAGATTCGAGTGTAGTCTATGTCAAACAATAATTGAAAATTAAGTAAAGGAAATAATGAAAATTTATACATGGAGTGTACTTCAGTTATAGCCTACTATGTTTTAATAGTTCCATTATATTTGAATCCATTCTGTAAGGGTCTTTCATCTATATTTTAATAGAATTAATATAGATAATAATTTTTTAATTAAAACAATACAAAATAGAAGAAAACCTACAGAATAAAGATTTTACAGTGGTAAATGTCAATTAATATTATAAAAATTATATTACAGGTATGTCAATAGATTGGAAAAATAATTAGAACATTCTCATCACAGGAATAAGAAGATCGACAGTAATTGAAGACAGAATATAAACTACAATTTAGAGATAATATTCACGTAAAAATACGATGAATAATGTATAAGAAAAATACAGTAGATAACATTATAATGCTGTTCATTGTGATAAGGTGTTAATCTAATATTTATCAATTTGGAAATCTTTTTGCAAAATGGTATTTGAAAGAAATGATTGTTACTTTCTAATGTGAATTGTTTTAGGATATTAGAGAATTATATATTTATTTTTTTCAATAGCTTTTAGAATAAGAAGGTTTTTGTTAACCAAACATAGAGATATTACCAATTGATTAATTTTTTGTGAATTATAAGATGTTTCAAGGTCAATAACAATTAAAAAAATAAAAATGCAATGATTGAACCAGATAATTCATAGAAAATTAATTTATGTTAACCGATTAATTAATTGATAATATTATTGATATTGATGGGATTATAAAATCAAAACAATAACAATGTTTTTATTGGTATTTCAAAAAATCATGTAATAATTTATGGAAATATTTCAATTTTATCAACATGTCCTGAGAGTTGAGAAGAAATAGATCAAACTTTTCTATCAAATGTAATAATTATTCTGTAGAATATTATAAAGGTTTCAACTATTAGAAAATTCTCAGCTATTTTGACAGGAAATACCTTAGAATTAATAAAGAGAACTTTATAAATAAAGGTGAGAGGTGAATAGAGATTCGTTAAACCTGGAAATGACATTGAGTCTTAAACCTAAAAAGCACGAAAAATTACTTTTATCAATAAAAAATTAAAAAATTGTTTGAACGATGGTTGTAATTCTTTTAGGCAATTTTAGTTTTGATAGAGAACACAATATTCAAACACTGTCAAACGCCACGTTAATAGACAAAATGTTCACAGGACCATGGTTTCATGTTATACTTAACACATCCTCAATAAATATATTAATTTTATCAATTTCATTTTTTCTTCGATTACCATGTTACAGAATAAATAGGAGTACGAAACATTTTAATTCAATTGCAATTTCAATTTGCATCATATTATATTAAATTGAAATAGTACTGAATACATCAGTGCAATGTTTGAATAAAATGATCATTTGTATGAGTATGAAGAATAATTTTAGTAATGAGAGAATTTGTTAGTATTATTTACTCAAAGAGGCCATTTTCAAAGTTCTTCCTCGATCTTGATACTATAACCGCTAATGTAGTAACTATATGAAATGCATTTCTAAAATTATACATTTTTCTGTAACTGTTATACTTAATTTATTTCTTCAATCTTTTGGGAGAGTATAAATCCCTGAATCAAATCAAAATTTGTAATTCGAATTCTGTTTTTCGATTCAGTTGAGTATACAGACAGTAGAACATTATTATAATAAGATAAAATGTGTGGATGTTGAATTAATTAATAGAAACTGTGGTTGATTGATGGGATTCAATGAATGGAGTTAATATTTACGTTTAAAAAGTTCAAAATGGAATTTTGTTACTGTTTGAACTTAGATTTGTAACTGAATTTTTTCAATACAGAAAATCTTTTAAATAAAGAATGAAAGTTTTATTTGATAACGTTTTTTCAAAATGTTATATGGGAAATATAAATCTTGTCGCAATCATTAAGATTTGAATAATTTATTCCTATTTATGAAAATCACTTCAGTCCCTCAGCAGTAACTTCCAGGAATCACAAGGTATCATCCTTGGATTCTGAGAAGATATTGAGATTAATTTATTAATAATTTAATTAATTGAATTATCAACTATATTCATTTTTATACAATATTAATTATGCAACAATGTCTGATGAGAGGATTAATACAATATTTCCACACAATGGTCTTTTCCCACTAACCAATACATATTTCATATATAAACTTACATTTTGAATTATTTTTTCCCATTTTAAATTCAAGTTTTCTATTTTCATAAATCAAATCAATCATTACAAAGTATGATGACCTCGAAACTAGTCAGGACAAACTTTGTTCTAATGATTAAGTGGATATTTCAGTAATATTATAAAAATTGGAGTCAAGATTTACTTTAGAAGTACGGGGATCTACAATCAGGCGTTTTGGAAATCCTTCAACTTGTTAAGTGAATCTTGCTTCGAAAATTCAGGTTTATGTTTTTAAAATTATCATTCACACAATTTTTGGAATCCTTAAAAAAAATTCAATATCATGTTTTCAGCCGCTTTAAAGCCAGTAAGGCCCGTTATTTTTAATGTACATTGATTGAATTTCGACTTGATGGGAGATTTTTGTGAATATTATTACTATTTACAGTACATAACTTGATGTACTTGATATGGTGTAGAAGAAAGGCGGAGGTGCTGTATCTGATTGCTAGTTAGCTGAGGAAAATATTTTTACAGCTTCAATCTATTACAATTTTTTGAATTATTATTTTTTTCACAATTGCGTGAGAATTGAGGTATAGACTTTTAAAATTAATTTTTATAATTTATAAAAGTTTAAACTTTAAACTACTGTATTAGGTCAGGTGATTCAACAAACAGTGAGAATTTCATTATTTGGTTTACTTAGAAGATGCAAAAATTAAATGTCTTGTTTCCTACTATGAATGGTTTGCATTTTTCGTTGAAAATCAAATTAATGTAATTTCCTACTAAAATATTCAAAGTTGAAAATTTCATTAGTCTCATCATTTTGGAGTAATACGGTAGTCCTTTGATATTCGGTTGATTCCAACCTTATTTTGCCAACGGCAATATATAAATAAGGAACTCTGCAGATCCCGGATACAAGCAACTTGCATTATGCTTTATAAATATGAAAAATCAAATACCAAAAGGTAAGTTATATTCTATTTATATTATATGAACATTGGAAATAGTATTACTGGACGATTGTTCCAGGAAATGGGATAAAAGCAAAGTTGATATCCTCGAATTCAGTGGTTATTTATGTGGTGTGTGTATTGTCAATTAATGGAATAGACAAATGAATAAAAATATCTCTCTCTGATAATTTTATGAATCAATTGTGGAAGTTAATAGAAATTCACCGCCAATTTGTAGGTGAATGGAATTATGAAAGGTGGAATGCAGTGAGCAGTATGAGTGGGAGAAAATTATTGTTTGTATTGGTTATTCTTATAATAACTTTGAAATGAATTTTAAAATTTGTTGAGAGACAATATCAGACTATGAAGAATATTGTGAATGTCAGTAGACAAACGTTAGGCTAATATTCATTAAAAGTGAATAAACAGATTGAGTTCACTTTAGTAACTGTAATGGAAACGCTAAATTTGTAGTCAATTCAATAGTCAAGCCAATGGTATTTGGTTATAAAATACATTTATTAACACGATTTTCAGATTAATTATTTAAACAAAATTTATCTCTGTCATAACTATACTGAAATTCTCATTCAATACTTGTTTTTAACTCATCCTTAACCTTCTATAATGAGGCGTCAATAGAGGGAATATTATAACTCAGATATTAATACTATAATTGAGAAAAATATAATTCTTGAAATAAAAAATGTGAATAACACGTTGTGACGTAGGTAGTTTGAAATAATCTCTACTGTAGCCAGTATCTCATATTTCAAAACAAGATTTCTACATCTCACTTCTGAGTTCAAGCTTCACAAATAATATATTGATATTAATATGAATATTGAAATATGAATAAATTGCGAGCCTCTTTGAATTGAAATCTGCATATATTTTGGTCTATTTGAATTGGAATCTGAATTTATAGAGAGATTCTTACTATTATAGTAAGAATAGAACATAGATTAGTATAGAACACATAATCGATATCAATATCACTCCAATCAATATAAACACTAATTCGTTTATCAATTAATTTCTAGAAAGTTTATAAACTATAAATTGTACTTGAAATCAACAGTAAGTATAAAACAATATAGAAGTATTAAAGAAGATTAGAAGTATGTAATAGGAATGATTTTCTTGGAATAAATTAACAAATATATAAGGAAAATTGAGGAAATATATTGAATTATAAGAGTAAAGTTGAGTAAAGTTAAGTTTATGTGCGTTGAAATGTGTGGGAAGATTTGAACAAAGATGTGGCTGTTACATCAGAGAAAATAACAAACTAGGGAAAGCCCGAGCTCAGCTCCATTTACAACGCCAGCACAACCGCCGTTTTCCATCATTCAGCGTTCTCACCATCCTCACTACTCCACTCTCTCACCCTCTCTTCCTCGTCTACTCGTTTCATCTTTCTTCAAATGTATGTCTTGTTCTCGTCTACTCGCTCCCTCTCACTTCATCCAGCTCTCTTGTTCATCGACGATGCCATCATTTCTGGCCGGCAAAACAAACAGAAGACGGCCGACCAAGACGCAAGCAAGGGTGGAAAAGAGAGAGCAAATGGCGGGAACAGCCGACGGATAACTACAAGTGGGACCAGATGTGGCAGCAACGCTACTAGAGACTGATACGAGGAGACCAGAGATCGGCAAATCGAGACCAGCACCAGCTGAGCAGAGAGCTGCTGAGACTGAGGATGGGACACATGCGGCTACACGCACTCGCAGGCACGCACACAACTCATCCCACACCCCCAGACAGCCCGAGGCAAACGTCTCTGTCGATCTAATGACTTGACAGCACCAAACTTCCAGCCTCCCGGATTCAAATTAATCTCGCTCTCTCGGCTTGAGAGACGTGTGAAAAATTAAGTGAAGAAACTAGTCGACTGACTCATAAACACTTCACGACGCATTAATTCCAGACTGGATTTTCAATTTCCTTCCAGGTGGAAAGTGAAGTTTCAGAAAAGATGATAAATTGATGGAATTGAAGAGTATGATGGGAATTATTTTATATTGCTGGAAGAATTTCCTGTCTATGATTGATTTGTTGATTAAAAACAATAACAATATGAAATGAATGATTCTCATGAGTGATAGAGGAGAGTAATTTTATTCTTGACAACAAATCATCACTGTCTGTATTTGATAGCCTAGAATTACAAGAAGCAGAAAATATTCCCTAATTATTATTGTTTTGTTGACTGAAAAACAATGAAAATATAGATTATTTTCAAGCAAAATTATATTTGAAATATATTATGATCAAAGTGATTTTATACACAACCGTGTTGAATAGATAAATTGACAAATATCTCAAGGGCTCAAAATTTCCGTTTCAAAATTTTGGAATACACCATGAACTGCAATTTCAGAGTTCATCCCTCTTCTTTCTTATTTCTACAGGATTAGAAATTATTTCTCATAAATAAATTGAATACCAGAGGAAAGTTGAATCTTCATGATAACAATCTGAAACTATGAAACTAGAAACTAGGAAATAGATACTATGGGAATATGATGGTATAAAGAGCGAAAATAAAAATAAAAATCTAAGTTTTGGAGCTTCGAGCTGTTTTTGTTGAGTAATTATTTAGATTTTTGAAAATCTCCAGTCACCAAAGCTGATGATCGCATTAAAGAAAAAAGTGAAGAATAAATTGAAAAAAATCGTAAAGATATTACTTTATAATATTATAGATTATGGTATATAATATTACGGTTCATACCATAATATTGTAAATACTCGAACTACCCATAAAATACTCACAACTACCGGCTGTAAGCAATTGACTTGACCAGTGCTGATAGAATACCTGCAACAGAAAATAAGTTTTCCAATTAAAATCAACATCAACGCACAATAAAACGTCTGATATTAAACTCAGTAGTTTAGGTAAACTGCAGTTAAAAGGTACTAAATTTATGAATAACTGAGTAAACTGCAGTTTACCTAGCTCAAGTTTGTTATCGAAGTATCTGATTATTTCTTAAATCAATCATTGAGAATACAGAATTACATATTTGGAATACCTTAAGTAAAATAATAACTACTCCATGAGCTGCAGTTATCTTTTCTATCCTGAACTGGTTATTCTGAAGAAATAGAGTAATTTTTGGATTTTTCTGACTTGAATTCAGAAAAGTGAGAAATTGTAAAAATATCTCGTTTTATAATGTCTTCTTTCTATTCACAATTCTCTCTCCAGAAAGTGGAGCACAAAAGTTGAACGGGAAATATCGGATCGATATAATATAGTAGTTGTAGTTGTTGGAATTTTGGTGACGCTGAGGGAAAGAGCAATAATGGAAGCTTTGTCGTGGGAACACGTGTAATAAAATAGCGGCAAACAGTGCTGTAACGTTGATATTACAAGATTTATACAAAATTGGAATTGTTTGATAGGCATCTAATCAAACGCTCGACTGATCAACAAAACTTTTCCAATTTGCTACTACCAGGCCAACTTATCTCTAATACTCCTGATCCCCAGGCCGGCTATACCCTTTAGTCGTGTAAATCCTCCCCTCTTAAACCACTCTAGCACCCCTCTCTCTCTTCAGAAACCCTCTCTCAACACGGATTTCCATTTACGCACAGAAGTGAAACCGTTCGCAAAAATATCGATACTTGCAATCGTGTTTTATGAATCAGTTTGCCCCGCTGTCAAGTGACGTCGAGATTGAGAGCTTCGTTCACAACTAAAGTGAACCTCAATTTTATCGTGTCATAAATTCGAGATAAAAATATAACGTAAAATCAACAGATTTACAGCATTCTGTACGTGCTCTATTACAGCGGCAATGCAAGCCCCAAAACAACACTAAGGAGCAGAATATGACGATATTCAAAACTGAATTTATTTTTCATATATATTTTTACAGTTTGGTACATGTTTTTCTAAACAAGTAGTTTTCAAATTTGGGAGGAGGTTCTACCAAGGACTGAGAGATAAATGATATAGTTTTGAATTATTTCCCTAGAACTAAATGTTTCTTTCAAACTACAGTAGAATAGCTCAAATATTTATTTATCACAAAAATGCTCTGAATGAGTACGGTGACAATGATATTAATTTATTTTTTATTAATGAATTGCATTTTGTATATTTGCATTCATTTACTATTCATTATTCTTGATATCGTCAGAGCATTGTACTGTGGGCAGTTTAAAATCAAATAGTTATAACAACATGTACAAATGTGTGTGGATAATTGAAATAACATTAAGATAAATTTAATTATGATTATAGTAACGCAGTGTGAAATCAAAATCTCTTCATATTTAAAAGAACATCAATCTGTAAAATAAAATATAGAGGGTTCAAGTTTAATACTTGTATCAGATAGTTAATTAATTACTAGGAATTTTTGTCATTTTTTATGAAAATAAATAATTCAATAAATCATTTTAGATGTCAAAATTCTTATTGTGGAATGATTATGCAGTGGAACCTTGATAAATCGAATCTTAAGGGGAACGGCAAATATTCAATTTATCAAGTATTTCGAAATACCAAGGTTCGAATTATTAAGGCCCATCATAAAATACTTCGATTTATGAAGGTCAAACTTCGATTTACTAAGGTTTTCTTATTACAACTTTGATTTATAAAGGTCCGAAAACTGCAAAACTTCGAATAATAAAAGGTTTTCTGCCGAACATTCGAATTGTAGAGGTTCAATAGATCCAAACAAAACTTCAATTAATCAAGGTAATATCTATGAAATCTTCGATTTATGAAGGTGAAATAACAAGTCGTAGGATAACAAGTTCTAGGGGAATTGGAAAAATTCGATTGATCAAGGATTTCAATTTATTAAGGTTCGATTTATCAAGGCTCTACTGTATGCTGTTTGATATGCTACCCAACAACAGGCAGAATTCGAAAGGAGAGGAATCCAACCCAAGCAAAATTCCCATCTCACAAATCTGATAAAGGAGGAACAAAGTTCTTAATTAACAGCATTCCTTGCGAGACAAGATAATCAGGCTGAAGTATTATGTTCGATATTTTTCTCCCGACTTTTTCCAGGGGGTCACAACGCATTCTGAACACAGACTCGAGAAAAATACCGAGTTTCTGAGCGCGAAAATTGCTTCAAAGTTTTGACAAGTTGAGTTATTTACGCTCTGTTACGTTGACGCCATGAGTGTTCGTCGTCGTTGGAGTGGGAGGGGATGGGGGAGGTGGGGGTAAGAGTTTAAAAGACATACCAAGAGTGTTGGTGTGGTGATGGTTGAGAGGGGAAGTTTAGAAGACATACCAAAGCTGCAACAACTATTACAACAACATGGAAGTGAAAACGTGGACACACAAAACAAAGAAAGTAGTGTGTTGATGAAGGAGGAGGGGGAGGAGGTGGACGGGGGGCCGACGACACTGCAGTTTGTTTTAGTTAAGAAGACGACACCGCTTATCTAATTCAGTCATTGTTAAGCTGAAGCTAGGCACAGCGCGGCGCGGCGCATTGTTGTCGGCAGAGGACAGGACACGGTCGGTCTCTCGGCGTCTCTCAGGAAGCGACGTGCCCGAATCTCGACGCAGAAATTTAATTTATTCTAGCGTTAAGGAGGGATGATATTGCTGATTTATTATTTAACTTTGCTTTGCTCGGCGGCGGCGGCTCTTCCGACCTGCGCTCAAACTTTTGAAATACAGCCGCCGCTGACGCTGTTGCAACGCCAGACCCCGGATAACTCTCATCCCTCCCCCCCACCAACGAAACCACTGCTGACAGGCGGCAAACATGTAAACTAACTGAAGAACTGTTTAAAACTGTTTATTTCACTGATAATTTAAAGTAATCTACATTGTCGAGACGATTAATTCTGAAAACGTTTTTATGACTCTAGTGCGCTTGTTCTGTCTTCTTCCTTTACAACAAATCTTTGTTTCAACGACCTTTGATGAGAGACGAACATACCTCCAGCTGATTACTTGAGGAGAACAAATTTGCGTAATTAAAAGAATTTTCATGTTATAAAAAGTCGTCATCTGAATTCTGTGCACACTAAAGTAAAGACCGATGATGAAAAAAAAGGATAAAATAGAACAAAAATAGAGAAAGATGATGCAATAATGAAACTTAGCGAGACCTGTTAAGGAATCAATTACAAACAAATCCAGTACAACATGAAAGACACGAAAAGTTGTATATTATTCAACTATTGCTGTTGTCAAAGAAAAGGAATGCAAGCAGCAAGTTAGTTATGTTGTATAGCCTACTAAAAAGGAGGCTCTTCTCCAGAATCAGAATGCAGTTATAAAATGTTTATTTCATCACATACTGGTTGAATCTGAAATGATAACCCCTGAAGTCTGAAGGGGAGAGGAGAAAGAATATTGGTATTTAATGGTAAGAAAGCGGCGCGATTTCTGTTTACTCAACAAATTCCTTCCAGGGGTCATGATTTCAGATTCAACCTTCATCGGACAGTATATTCGAGTATTTCTGTTTCATGTAAGAGCGATTCCGTCTTATTTGGATTTCAAGTTTTGAACATAATTCAAGCAGAATAGAAGATGGTTTCTCTACAATTTTAAACATTCCCAAAGTAAAGGTGTCAAAGTCAAAAAAGTTCTATCAATTGTTATTCTGAATCACAATCAGAGCAGTCTGTGAAAAGGCATTTAATAGTTTCACAGTGAAGTTTGAATCTGCTGGAGTGGTAGTCTGTGGCAAAGCGTGAGACTGAGACCGGTGGTGAGAATGAGTGATTATACATCCACCAGCGTTCTGTCTAAAAGGGTAGCGGGGCCGCTGCCGCCACCTCAAAGATAAAGTCTCCTCGTCAGACATAAGGTGGGTTGGCCGCAAGGCAAATAAATTCCCGCCAAAAGTTGAAGATCCCTTTTTAGTTAAGTAAAAGTTGTCAGCCCGAGAAGCTTCTTCCATTCTCACTTCCACTTAGCCTCCACTAGCTCTTGCGATTCCTTTTCCCAACTTGAAATTGCTTTTTGCCAGCTTTCGTTTGGAATATTAATTTTTGCCGAATGATTAAAAAGTTAGCAGCTGTCCAAACAAGAAAGTACCTATCTATCCCCTTCAAAAGATAAAGTTTCAAGTTAATGTTATTATTTCAACCAACAGCAGATCGCCTTAATAACCTCTTCAACAATAATTTATGCCCGATTCTCCATCAACAGCCACAGCTTGGCTGAATAATGAGCGCAACGAATTTTACTGTTGTTGTAATATTTTACTTTGTAATTATATTCGAATAATTTATAAATACCTACTATAAATACACAACACATTTCTAGAAGTCACAACAGTTAAAAACAAATTGCTGTTTTAGCCGTTAGACTCAATTCACAAAGAACGGACGTCGGGAGAGGACATGAATCATGAATCATAAGTGTACAATAAGAGTACAAGGATGTAGGGGTACAGGGATGTAGGATACATAAGTGTACAATAAGGGTTCAACCCTTAGGGTACACTTATGTCAATGCTCGTCTACTCTTCACAAGCTGGAGCTTTGGGGCTTACAAGTATATTAACGTTGTGTTGAGTACGGTATATTATGAGTGATTACAAGTAGAGATTAGAAAGGAATCCCAATAAGAAATTACGTTTTATTAAGCATAACATTGGTATATTAACAAATAAATACAAAAATGTAGATTTGAAATGAAATTTTGCTGTTTAAAAAATAAAGTTGTAATTTGAGGTAATAAATTAATATGGACCTACAACGGTTATTAGTAGAAATGTAGAAGCTATCGTCTGAATGAAGTTTCAGAGAATGAAAACAGTGAGAACTGTACTGAGATTGCTTAATATACAGTAGATCAATTCGATAAACTTAACTAGTTCATGACAAAATAGATTAAATGTTTAATAAAGTACGTAAATGAGGTACGTGGTGGATTAATATTAATGCCTGAAATCAAATCAACAGTCTAATAGAATTCAAGAATAGTTTTCAGTTAGAGAATCATGTTCAGTCAATCGTCATGAATAGAAAGCTACAAATGTTGAAGCAAACATCAATTTAAGTCAGGTAAAACTTGTAAAACACAGAGTTGTTTCTGAACTAGAGAAAAATAAATGAATGAATTAACTCATCTATTCCTGTTTTTCAAGTACAAATACGAGTATACCTAAACTTCCTATCATATTTCTCCGCAATGCCTAAGTTCATATTGATTGTCCGGCTCAAAGACAAAAGCATAATAAAGACGAGAGATGAGATTCAAGTTAGTAGAACGCATTACATGAAATGGAAAAAAAATCAGAGAAAAGTGGTGGATCTACTTTTTCCGTAGGAATAATATTAGAGTAAACTTTAATCTAGAAAACAAGATAATCTCATTGTACAGGAAATTTCGACACCTCAGCAGAACTGGTTTGTGAAAATAATTGAATCATTGGAACATTAAATACAATTATATGAAAACTAATATTTAAACGAAGTGGAATTAGAAGCATCTGAGGTAAATTTTAGAAACCAAGAAGACTGTAAAATATCAAGAAGACTCGCATAGACGTATGGTGCATGCTGTATTGCTCAGATAGAAAGAAAAGTGCTATGTATTATCTGAGATACAAGCTTCTGTTGAGAATTTCAAGCACCACCCTTGCAAGATACTGCACTAGAAGGAGATTTATGCAGCAATTTAACAAGATAAGTTTCAAACTTAATGGGACTGGAATGGAAAGTTTTTTCTCGCCTCCAGCGCATGGATAGTCTCCAGTTTAGGAGAGGATTCTGCAGTAATCTCTATTAATTCCAGGTTGATCCGTGGTAGAGAGGTAAAGTACTCAGTTTATCATCCAACAAAAACCATTATCGCTACTTTCATTATCTCACAACACTGCCCATCAAAAAACCTTTACAGCCAGCGGTTGGTTTCAAATTTATTCTTCCAACTGGAAATATCAATTTGAATTATTGTAAATTAAATTCAATTTGAATGCGAATTGAGTAGTTTTCCACTCAGAAAACTAGATCTTATATATATTACAATGATATACAGTATATATTTTTTTAAACAAAATAGAAGATTTACATACATACGAAACAAAACAGATTGTTTGAGATATCCAAATACGTAATTCATTAATTACATGAAAAAGTAGATAATCATTGATCAGTATCAATAACTCCTGAATTTATTCATTCTCTATTCAATGTTCGCAGTCGCGAAGGTCCTCAGAGTTCGAGCAGCAATACAAACTATTCAAATGTAGTTTACTATTTCATTCGGTAGGTAATTTTTCTAGGTAATCAATACTGAATTCCTGAAAACTGGGTCATGTGTCAATTGAGGAATTGAATTTAGAAGCATGGAAACTTCAAAAGCGAAAAAGGAACATATAGCTAGAACATAAAGCAGATAAGGTGATGTAAAGTGGGCCTATAAGGTAAGCAGCTCTTACAGGAATTTAATTAGTTTCAAGATTCTAAAAACTTCCATCAGACAAGGGCAAGAACACTATACAGTATATTATGTCTGTTCCAGTATTCGTGTCAGTTAAGCCTCAAAAAAGTATTACGTTTAAAACGTTCAAGTATTCAAAAAATCTTCATTCAAGCAATTATTTCACACAAAACTCATTTACAGATCTTCCAATTTATTCAAGTGTGAGAATTAAAACACAATTTTAAATCACTATCCATTTCGGCGATAGCGAATATGAGCGAGATAAAAGGGGGGAAAATAAAGAGACTTGGGAAACTGAATTTTCTTGTTTTTGTACTCCGTACAAGTAGATTCCAACTCAAGTAGACTAATCTCATCTGAATAGAGAAGCAATTGAATTCGTCTTAGTACTCGTAGTTGCACGGTTAGGAAAATAGTAGTTGAAACAAGGAGACAACGAAAGACAACAAACCTGGGAACTTAGCATACTGTTGACAGACTTGAAACAGTTGGCTCGGGGATGTAGTTGCGGCTGTTGCCGTCAGATGGCAGCAGAATGCAGAGAGATACGATGAGAGAGGAGGCTATGACCGGGGGTCGGATAGGCAGCCTGGGCGACACAGCCGTGCCGCGTGTGCTCTATGCTCTCTTTTGCAGGGGCAGGAGCAGCAGCTAAGCTGTGCTTTTGCTGAATGGGTGTAGTCAGCCCTTCTCCCCCCCTCCCACCATCGACCCAGCCGCCTTTGAGCCCTTTACGAAAGCTCAACTCTCCCCCCCCCCATCACTCTTCTTCATCATCAGGTTGTTCGTTCATTGAATTTCATTACGTCGCGTAAAAGCCCGCCGCTGCGCGATCAATTATTTATTTACGCCGGTCCAGTCACTATGTACCGCTCAGACATCTCAAACGCTGCCCACGATGATCATGATGAATTCGAACAAGTTGAAACATCTTGACCGACACCGTAACGATACTAGCTCTCATTGCAAAGCACAATTTGCTTGCTTTGACTGCAGCAACGACACCCAAAAGTAATCAACTCTCATCAGCAAAATTTAAAGCTCTTCATTGATATCTCCTAACAAATCCACATTCCACGTAGTTAGGTACTAAGTTGAAAGAGCGCTAACGAATCTCGATTTATTTATTCATCAAATCTCACACACACACAAACACAATTGAAATAATAATTAATGGATAATTATTCTTGAAAAATGATGATAAAAGTAGAAAACAATTGAATAATGGACGATTTTCTCAATTTATCACTTAATGTTTTCTATAAAGAGGGAATGAAAGAACTCCTAGTACACTCCTCTAGAGGAGTACTAGTAAACTCCTGTTTCACTGAGGGCTGTCGATAAGTAAGTTCTTCATATTCAGCTTTTCATATGAAGTTGAGCTGAGAATTATTCCTTAATGATGCGATCAGGAGCTAATCAAAGCTTGATTCGAGTAAGATATTTTGAATATATAATTTGCAGTATTTCATGAACTGTAAACAGAATCATTATTATCTAGTTATAAAATGGATCATTATTAAATAGTTATAAAATAGCATAACTAAACTTGGACATAACTATCTCTGAGATCCACAACATTAAAGAGAGGTTTGAAAGAGGAACTTTAGAGAATCAGCCTTTTATATGACAGAGTAAGCGTACATTATTAGTACGGCCTACTAGCTTTACACTCTACGCGTGAAAAGCTTTTAGATGTCATGTTTATTGAATTAAGTGTAGGTGATGGACACGACACAAGCGTAACATAAATTACATTCGAGTCTTTTTGGCGCTTCGGTTTTTCATTTTATTGAATTGATGAAGGTGAATGCCCCAATATTGGTGCAGTTGGTGTGATGCAAAATTGAGGCCTAGTAACCAACGCACATGCACGCGCCTTCCAATTCGATTAACATGAATGGTGATGGCACCTGCGCGTACATAAGTCAAATCGGGCGAGTAATTGAAGTCGTTGCTCACAACTGAAACCTTTTATGGCTCTATCTGTCCTCTTAGCTTGAATAGATAAATTGCGAAAATTGATTTTAGCAATCGCTGATGAGAAAGGCGCGTTTTGTCATGTTTCATCAACTGCACTTTGGGAGAAACCACCCAGTAATGAAATTATTTGAATAAACCAAGATGTTTCAAGAGAACTTCACAGTGCAGAATCAATGTTACAACTTATTGATATCGTATCCATTTATCAACGTAACTGAGTGGAAATTGAATTATTTTTATGGTACAGTACAGTATTTCAAGAATCACAACGAATTAGGATATAGAAATACACAAAATACCCATTTATTTTTTCCAATAGTATTGTTGTTTCAAAAACTTTCAACCGAACCACTGCTTCTTGTTATCAGTATTCCGTAATATTTTTATTTTTTGGTAAAAGTGTGTCAATGAATGAATGTAAAATTAAATGTTTATTTTGAACATAATGGCTGACAAAAGTAGCGTAATACTATTGATTTTCTTCTCCAGAATAATAATAAATTATAGATAATTCGATGAGGATTGAAAAGGATTTGAGAATTTAATAAGGATCAGGCACAGTAATTAAGTACAAGTCCGTAGCTCAACATGGAATATGATAATTTCTTACAATGTTTGAAAATAAGTAACTTGACAAATTTATTCTTAGTGCTTAGTCCAACACCATACATTTTTCAACTAATAGGCCACAAGCCTGATAAATATACTATATTGAATTTTTCAGAAATAGCATATCCGCCATCAGGACTGTGAGCGTACTTGCAGACCTAAATACCTGACAAATATTCTTAATACTGTACTTGAGTAAAGTTCTCATGGGAATGGTCAATTTTTCAGTAGCCTACAAACAAAAGTTCTTACACAAGAAACGTCTCAATTTGTCACGAGCAAAGTGCTACATATGCTAATAGTTACAGTGAATCACGCGAAAGTTAAACATCTAGGTTGAATAAATCTTTACCGAAGGATCATGAACTCGTCTGATTTTCCGAGTCTCAACGATTCTTGTAAGTTATTCCATCTACTTTTCCACATCCCAAGGTGTATAAATAATTCATTATTTCGTGCAGTGAACAAGATATGAGCCGTGTTTTTCTAGTAAAACCTGTGGATGACGGAGTACGTGCTAGTGTTTCATGTCTGAATTACAAACGAGATTCGACGGAATGAATATTGAAGATGATAAAAAATTATACTGAGCAAAATCACAAAAATAATATCGAACAAAAAATATTCTATAGAAGAATATCTGGTATAGCCTAATTCCATCTATATAAGATACACAAATACTGCCACAGATAAAACAAGAAACCAATGAGGATTCTCACAGAAAGAACGAGAGCTTTGTGAAGTGTAGCCCATTAGTCGATTTGTTTAATCTATACTGCCTATAATATTAAAGCAAATTAATTCAATTATTTTCATAGATTGAGTGTTGATGAGAATGAGGTTTTCATTTAGGATTTGCCATATCATTTACTTTAGGATGTACTTTAAAAAGGAAAATCTATGTAAAAGACCTAATAAAAAACTTATTATTGATACACAATATACACCCATGTATCGAATCTCTTCATATTTGTGCTACGTAGCCTACGGCCTACCCTACCTATCCTGAAAAAATCCAATATCTCTTTTCGTAGCCTACGATTACGGTTATATACAATACTAATAAACGATATCGGCATTCGGTAATGATATTATTTCATTTTTGAAAAATATGTCTAATGCAATCTACGTGTAGTTTACTTATACCTCATTCACCCTAATAGAAAAAAATTATCTTGTAAATGAACTATTAAAAAAGACCATTATTTACGAAAATGCAATTTTGATAAAGTAACAATTAAAGAGTATTGAAATGTGGTTCATGAATACTGTTCCTCGTTTACTGGTTGATAAAGTTTATAAGAAACTTACTCGGTGTGACAATGTCTTCCACTTGAAACTACTTTTCAATTTGCATCTGAAGCCTTAATCTCGGCCTTACTATTCAATGTAAATGCTATTCAAGTCTTAAGATTGTGGAGTGCCCTTTCACGCGCTCTCTCTCACTCTCTTTGCGCTGTGTTCTCTTTGAAAGGCGCACCTGCGTTCTTCTTTGCAGCCTTTTACCGTGTCTAATATCGTAAATATTCATGAGTTATTGCCTGAGGCTGAGTCTACTCTAGGCAAGCGTAGTGGAGAGAGCATTGGCTTGCTTTCAAGCACTGTGACTACATGCAGGAATGGCAACTGGCAAACTCACTGTGTATTTGCTGCGAATTACTTTCTCATTCAACTGGAATTGGGATGAGCTTGTGTGGAAAATACCTCTAGTTTGTGTGGAAAAGATATCATATAAAGTTGAATACGTTCAGTGTACAATGTATTCAAACTTCCACCATTAGAAAGGATTTCAATATTGTTTTTATTCATAAACATAGTAGAAATAGGTTTTCTGAATCTAAGCGAGCATTTTTCAATTTCCGAAATGGCAATGAACGTTGGTCCTAACTTTCTGAGGAAGAAAATTAGTTCAATAGTTTCAACGGCGTTTCTTAGATACTATTCATTCAACCAAGAGTTGGCTGCAGTTGACTGATAACAGTCGATGAAAATGATTTCAAGAAATTAATTTCTAGCTCATCACTTTTCGTTCCGATGGTATTTCGAAGTTTTCTTCGCATGCAAGAATTTTAACGAGTCGGGAATGCCCGACCTCTTAATGAAGTTGTTCGGGGTCTGATCGGCCCAACTTTTTCCACTTTACAAAATTGTTGAAATGAAGTAGTATCTAATTGGAAAGTAGAGAACCCGGCCTGCAATCTTATTCATGGTCATCATCATTAACATCAACAACTTTTATAATCGTCATGATCGTCGTCAGCTATCAGAACCATCATCGTCATTCAACTTTTCAAGACAGTTTTCAGCTGTTGGAGTTCACTGGGATCTTGTTCAGAGACAATTGTCAGGAATGAGTGGGGTGGCAACGGCACTTCTCCTTGTAAAAGACGAGAGAGAATCAGACAAAACTTAATTTAGCGCCGGCAAAGTTCGACATGCAATTAGAAGGTGAAGAGGAGCAGCTCGATTTGTGTCAAGATGACGTTTGTAATTGTAAGAAATACAAGTAGGCTATGTCGCCGAACACTGCCCTTTAGAACAGAATAATTCCACCGACTAAAAGATCAGACCAGCGAGCATAGCAATTAGGATGTTTCAACCTATTGCTACTTGGTTTTTATTGATCCTATAGGACCCTCTTTATACCCATTAGATAGGGTAGGATTTGTTACTGGTATATAGATGAAATTTCTAGATGAACATCTGACTGATATTTTACCGGAAAAATGTATTGATGAGATTTGGGGGTAGGGTAGGATTTGTTATTGGTGGATACAAATAGCTAGATGGGCATGTAACTTATTTTGTTAGGGCGATGCCCATATGAGCTCTGGGCTTTTGCGTGGTAAATGAGAGGGTGTTGATGAGAGATGACGACTACTTTTCAGGGATCAACTGTTTTACTGATTCTCTACAGAGTAAACAAGGTATTGCTGTGAAGTTCTTCAATATCTATTCATGAAATTGAAGAAGAAACCAATTTGAAGACAGAATAAGATGAACAAGAGTATCAAACCCATCGATCATCAAGCACAACCGAAGTTGTACTTGAAATTTTTCAAGTAAACACATAGCACATTCCATGAGGATTTGCACAAAATAACTTTTGTTGATTATAATCTATGAATTAATTTATTCTCTTATACAGTTTGCTTCTCATCGGCATACATTATATTTTTTATCGTTATGAAAATTACATTTTCAAACTATAGTAGCAGCCACGAAATAAGGCAGCTGAGACTTTTTGAACTGTTGTCAAGTCTTGCCAGCTGTCTACTCAAATCATGTAGGGGGTTCAACTTCAAGTCAGCACTAGAAGCTCAATTTTGCCAATATGTGATGGGGAGCAAGCAATGTTCGACTTTTCCCCGCTTTACCGGTTCCAAGCGCAAAACCTCTCAGCCGCTAGTACAGAGAGATGTATACAGCATTTTTCACATATTCACCCAGAAAATCATGTGGTCCTGATTGATAAATAATAATTCATCAATAAACTAATCAAATTGTATTCAACTACGTTCGGTTATCTAGTAGTTGTTGAATGAAATTGGATTCAACAACAATGAGCTCGTTTCTACATGAACAAATACGAGAATTATAAAGGCATGTCGAACGACTGTTTGGAAATCATTAAAATACTTGTGCACTGCTTGGAAGGGTCTCTCGATTCGAGTGCGCATCTTTTCCCCAAACAAATGATAGGAGGAATAACTTCGATCAACGACAAGATAAGAGTTAGCCGAATCGATTGAAGCGACTCCGAGCCATTAGCGATTTGGAGTGCTGGCCCAGTCGAGCACGGGGATGCAATCTGGCCTCGTGCGACGCGCGCCATTAATAGGGAAATTCGATCAGATCAGGGGTGGGGAGGGGGGTAGAGGCTTAGACCTGGTCCGGAGTCGATCCCCGGCATTGTTATTGCTGTGTCTCGTGGAGCGATAAAAACACGCCGATGGCGGCCCGACCCATAGTCAGTGCTGCCGATTTCATTTCCAGCCACTCTCTAGCTGGTCACGTAGCCAGCAGCTTTCCTATGGCGAGTGCTACTACCCCTCCACCACCCCCTCCCCACCCACTCAACCTATTATTAAAACGCTTTATGGACCGACACTGACGGCACGATTCTATCGCCGATAACAAAACCTTCCTTTCCCCGAAACACCGCTGTTCAATTGAACGGCACTCTCCCAAAACTCACGGCCCAATGTCTACAAATCCCTCACTACATTCTATAATACAACATCCGAGACTAGTTTCCAAATTGCTTGTGCTATTACAGCTGAAGACTTGGAAACAAACGATTATGCTCGAGCGCATTCATACGAGTTTGGACTGCTAGATAGCAGCCAATCGTATGAAGACTATTCTATCTGATAAAGATGGATCCTTCAGGGTTATGGTATTGAAATCGGCCGAATAAAATCGCCATTTCCCAAGAAAGCCTTCTAGTTATTGCCCAGCATTCGAATCTGGTTACTGTATCGACTTTCGATGTCTATGACTCTTTGGAAGTGAGAGATTTTCAGGAAGCAAAGGATAGTCAATGATCCATATAGAAATAAAAATACTACGAATGAAAAATAGAATGGTCAAAAGAGAATCCCTTATGAAAGGGAAAATGTGTCTTTCAGAAGAAGTAAATTGTTATAGCATTACTGGATTCCTATATTCTGGATAGCCTATAATAACTGTATAGAATTAAATCAGATCGGTTAATATTGTCAAGATCAATAGATAAATAATATTATTCATTATACATCAATAAATTATTCATTATCATATTCATATAGATAATGAATATAAACAAAAAAATAATTCAAAATTAATGGTGTCTGATGGTGTATTTTCCAATTAATACATTTTGAGGTAGATTTCCTAATGTTTCTACAACTACTTCTGTATTGTTATTATACTTACTACTAATATACGCTCACTTATTTTCATTTATATTTTTTACTTTTGGAAGGAGTAGCCATGAAGCATTCCTAGTTTTGGGCAGTATATTAAGATAGTAGAGAAGATATGTTGGATAGTGGTAGAAGAAGTGGTAGTAGATCATTGCTAATAAGGCCAAGGGTAACAGAGAGAGCATGAGACAAAGAGTGAGAGAGAGAAAGGAGGAGCTCCACCCTTGACTGATCTAAAAACCAGGCTGGGGGTGAAATGAAGTCGCACGCGAGCCACGAATTCTGATAGACGGCTACTAGAACAACCACCCCCCTCCCCACGCCTCAAACTGCTGCTGAAAAGTAACTTATGGCCTTCCTTTTGGCTCTCTCACAACTCCTCGTAATTGCTATTAATGAAGCTCTCTTCATCCCCCACCTACCCCCCATCACCCAACATCCCATCATCAGCAAATGTCAATCCCCTCTTTCACCCATTTATGCCTTTGCGAGTGTACTTTCTCTCGCCTATTCATCCATTATTTGTTCTTGCATTATACTGTATTTAGCAAGCACTTCAACGTTGTAGGATTCTGAATGAAGCTGTGTGTCAACGTACAAATTTTTAATAAAATAGCATTGAACCAACAGCTAATCAGGAAAGTTATCCTACATAAAAATCCATATGAGATTTCAAGATATTATACCAGCCCATGACTAATATAGGGGTTATGTTATGCTGATATATGTGTTATGTTATACTAATATAGGGGTTGAGTTATATTAATATAGGGGCCCTAATGTAGGGGTTACACCTCATACTGTTAGTAACAGGTAAATTTATGGAAAAGAATTTGATGAAGAATGCAATCGTAGGCAAACAGGTTTACTTCCTCTTAGGCTAGGCGTACACCAGTTAGTCAAGACATGACAAGACGAGATTAGTCACGTTTAGTCACAGTAATTCACATAGTTTCTTATGAAGCAACACAAACCGATTAGTCATTGTATCGTGTGTGCTGCTTCATAAGCAACTATGTGAATTACTGTGACTAAACGTGACTAATCTCGTCTTGTCTTGACTAACCGGTGTACGCCTAGCCCAACATGCCATACCAGTTGTCATGGAATTGAAGTTTGCTGATTTAGAAACAATTCTTTTCGAAATTCTAGCAAAGATATGATTAAGGTTATTAATATCCAAGAGTGGACGTGATTTTGATGTTTTTGTCTCTCAGCTATCAAAGACAAATCGACGCTACAGCAAGAGGTGCGAAAGTTTATTAATGCAGATAATGCAGACATTATCTAGTGGAAAGAGTAAGAAGAAGGATATTATTTTAATTCTAAATTCCTATGGGATAGTAGAAAGAACATTATTCTCTGAAGTTTGCTCTTTAATCTCGCAGTTTTCACCATGATCCCAACAGAGTAAATGATATGAATGAATACAAAGCGAAATACATACAAGAATGTTCAGCATTCAGCACAAAAGAAGAGAAGCGGCACAACTATGAGAACGATTGAAGTTGGAATAGGATTCATAGATGGAGTTCTTTCGGATCAGGGTATTCAGTACACGAAATCGGAACGAAACCCTAGTTGGGAAATCAACAGTCTGCTTTTGATGGTAGAGCATGATACAGAAGGAAAAAGGATACAGAATAGATGAAGTTACAACCGAATTTCTGTGAGAAAAGAAAAGTTTAGAAGCATGCTATATTTCTTTTGAGAGGGGTGCAAGTAGGGGCGAACAGAATGCATTCTCTATCATTCACTCTCTCTCTCTCTCTCTCAATTTCTCTCAGTCACACGCACACACAACTTTATAGCACGTGTTTGGATGCACTTCTCCTAAATTTATCGATCGAAAGTCAAGAACACTTTTTCCACTTCTAGATAGTTGAAGAAGGAATAAAAGAATGGAATACTCTGAGAACGGTAAAGTACAGTCTGACAGAAGAGTAGACAACGTCGAAAAAGAATTGGATTTGAGCTGAACTTACAAAAATAGACGATCAGCATTCATTCGCTTAAAAGCTTTTCCAATTTTGTTTCAGATTTTCAAAAAGATGCAGACTCCTTACACAAAATTTTCGTTTTGTTATACGTCTCGCTGAGATCATTCTCTGCTAATATATGGGAAGAAAAGCAACACATCGTTAATTTTTTGCCTTATTAAAAAACTACAAAGTAATCTTTTCATCATAAAGGAAAACATCTTGAAATGTCCAATAATTTTTAATAGTTCCCAATGAACGCACATGAGAATTATACTGGATAGTATAATAGTACTACTTTCCATTGGTATATATTATTTGTATTGATTCATTTCACATTATGTTCATAACAATCAAAATAATTTGAAGGCCTTTAAACGTTTCAGGTATAAAACGTTTGGTTTATTGGCCCACTTAGCTGGAATTAAATCTCCGGTTGCAATTGATAAAGTATAATTACACCTAATTTAAAGTTATTTTCTCTGCATGATCACGAGTCACATTTCGATAAGTCAACCGCGATCTAGCGGTCAAATATGGTACCACATCAACGACTTCAACTCTTCAACCAATCACAAACGTCCAGCTACATTGTAGACCACCCCTTGAATCTCATTGGTCGATGACAAATTTCCTTGAACGCCATTTTGTCGGAAGAACGAAACGCAATAAATGGCGGTTGTGTCTAGGTTTTCAAATGAGAGTGTAATGATAAACACTCAAAAACACGTAGAGGGGGCCCCCAATCTGCAATCACATCCTAACGCAGGCACTGCTAATTTTCAAGAGACTCGCACAGCATTAGTGTTAGAACGGAGTTGATAACTTGCTTGTTCGAGTATAAGATGATCATGATCATTCTAAGTACTGGTATTGGGTTATAGTACCAACTCTCCATTGGTATATTAATATTTGGGAAGTGACAATTGTACATTTTGTTCACAGTTATAGTTTAAACGCCAGTTTAATAATTTATAAATACCACAAATAGTTAACAGCTACTTTGTTCAAGATATCTTGGATATCTAATTTATTCATCCATATTCACTATAAAATTATCATGTCCATTAGATTATAATCCATAAATATGAATCGAGAGCCATTAGTCTTGTGAGATAAGAAACATTGGCCTGCTTAGCCTCTGGTATGTTCCAGCTCATTTAGCAAGAGATTAGTGTGGCGAGAGTTATAGCCAAAGCCCTACAATCGATACTCATTGAATAATCCAATTTCGACCTCACTATGAGCGAAAACCGAATTCAGTTCGTAAGAGGAAGAGCAGCCGATTTTACGACGGTAATAAATTTCGAGCCTATTGGATGATTTTAATTATAATCAAGTCCAGGATGAGTGTCATCATAATGGTAATAGGTGGAAAGGCCTGGGCCATTGGTCTCGGCTTGCCCCGAATTGAATCTACTGCATTAAAAGATGGATTGCCAGAGCCTGCACTGTGTAAAGTGTACGTTCTCCATTATTTTATTAATGGGCTCTCACTATATAGAAAAACGCATTCATAGCGTAACGATTTATAGTCGAAGTTCGAATAGTCGAGGATAGTAAACTGTAAAGGCATCATGGAATTATTTTGTGGCAGTACTCTACTACTCTATGGTCATATTTTATAAAAGATGAATCTATTATACTTCGCAATAAGTGAAATAATCGGAGAATGAATAATTAAATGAGTAGTTCACTCTCAATTGAATGTGGTTAGTAGACATTGAATAGATAGAAAGTAAGATTATTATGTTGTTTAAGATTCAATACACAAATCCAGTTCTGTTGTTACAATGGTTGATTTGATTCCGATGACATCTTAGTTTTTTCCAAACTTTCTGATTTTCATTGTAAATACGGTATAAAATGAGATCTTTCCCTTGTGAGTTGGTGCAGACAATTCATAGCTCATTTATGAAGAAATACAAAATGAAATCCACATGCGTGAATACGAGGACTTGGATGGGTTTCAAAAAGTATTAGAAAGTTTAGATTCCTACCCATCAGGTTTCATTATTTTACAGCTTCTCTGCGAATAGATTAATCTGAATTTCAAAATGCTCTTAGACCTGACAATAACATTGGCATTGTAAGTTAAGATGCTAGCCGGCCAGAAGCCAGGTGAATAACATTTGAAAATGTTCGCATTGTCGTGAGCGTTTTATTATGATTTTTTTGCACTCCGCCTTATTTTCCCACCAGGAGCTTGGAAGGACATTGCAGTGCAGTAAATATGGTAATCCAAAATGACTTTCTAAACTTGTTTTAAATTATTCATGAATGCTAATGCCCTAGGTAGTGGTAGTAGTATTATTCATTTGAGAAAGCCGGCGTTAGCGTACAGCGCTCTCTGCTGGGGGCTGCTTATAGCTGTTCAGGGATTGGAAGAGGGGGGGGGACAAAATGTAAGTACTCGCGAGTCCGTCCTCAACTTGGCCCTTAGTCGCGAAACGCTCGCTCAAACACCCCCGGAAAGGCCTCCTAAGCACAACTGGCATTAAAAACTGTTGAACTTCACACACAATAAACAAACGAATGTCTGCGCTGGCAAAAACCTCTTTGCAACCGCAGCGAGTAGGAAAATTTCTGAGATTACTTTCAACTGGATCTGGACCAGTCGACGCTATTTGCAGCTGAATGAATTCCATCTCGCCGGCAACAACCAGAAAAAACTTTGTTTTCAATAGACGCCGGCACAGAGACAAACGAACCAACGACCAGCTTCCCATTGCTCCACTTCAAAACAAACAACCGAATCGATTTCGCTAACGAATAACTTCTAAATCAACTTTCAATCTCAACTGGACTTAACAACATTTTCATTCTAGACTATCCACTATTGGAAATTTATCTCATGATAATTCTCTATTCATTCATTGATACAGACACAAAAATCATAACTTCATTTGGGTGAACAAAACACGCTCAGGCCTTACTATTTCTCTCCTGAATTTTGATAAATTCTAAACTAATATTATGTTCCATAATCAACACCGATATTTCCAGTTTAGTATTTTTCAAATGTACGAAAAATTTTGAATTTAGAGTGAAAAGATGAGAAAAAGATGCACTTTATCTTCAATTTCGAGATAAATTGATCATAGTAAAAAGAAGATACATATCCGAAAGAGACATAATTGATTTCATCAATAAAGTCAAATTGATTTTGAAAGAGAATCTTATAATAGTTTTTGTTTCATATTCTATAGTTTGAAAATTCATATTAGAATAAAATTGAATGCTTTCTCTAGAGAACTGGGAAAAATTGCAATCTTTATTGGAGTTGTGTCAAATGACATACCTCGAATAATAATCATCGAATGATAGATACTCTTTGAATACCGTGATGCAACTTCAATTTGAACTGATGGAGATGATGTTATAATTCCATTACGAGCCTTTCCCTAACTTGAATTTACAGTTCAAAACATTGGAACAAAAATTAGTCATGAAGGTTTGGTGGCAATATACATACAACGACGAGATTGAGATACATTACTTTACGTTTCAAAAGATGAAACTTCAAAATGCAAACTTTCACGATATACACGATGTATTAGGCAATATATTATTACAAGAGCTGAAGGATATTGTAATCATGGAACGAGACAATGATGAAATAAAAAGCTTCAAGACCTCGAATAAGGCTTGAGGCTTCGTTCGCATTGACATTCACAAAACACCCCAAAGTTCAAGTAGTTGTGATATGAACTTGAATTTAGTAATGACTCAAATCCGTCTAAGGGATGCCGGAGCTGCACAAGAACGCACAATTTGTATTCTTGAGAGAAGGAAAACGTCAATAACTGGAAAACAAGTTTGAACGTTTATTGAGCGAAGAATGGTGATGAAAAACCGTTTGAAAAAGTAGTTCTCCTCCTCATCCACCCTCTTCTTCTGTTGCAAAGTTTTGATTAGTTTGGGAAAAGGAGAAAAGAAAAGAGGCGGCTGTGCGGCCAAGACTTTTGGTCCCTTGTCATCTTATGTAAAGCAGGAGAGGAAGAAGAAGAATAAGAAGAAGAAGTAGGAGAAGAAGAAGAAAGAAGAAGAAGAAGAAGAAGAAGAAGAAGAAGAAGAAGAAGAAGAAGAAGTAGAAGATGAAAGAGAAAAAGAAAAAGAAGTAGGAGAAGAGGAGGAAGAAGAAGAAGAATACAGGGATAAAGAGGAAGAAAAAGAAGAAGAATTTTCCGAGTTGCGCACTTCACATTAGTTCGAATCGTTTTTTTAATAAAAATTGCGCCTCTTCCGAGAGCAGAACGAGCAGACAAGAGATAGATAGATAGAGAGGCCGAAGCTGTGTGTCGAGAAGAAAAAAATAGCGGAAAGGAAAAAGAACGGTGATTGGAATTTCGCCGCTGCATTATTACGATTATTTCCATTCGAGCCACAAAGAAAATTGTGAATGCCTTCCCTTCTTTTTAGTGATTACCGTTTACAAAACGTCCAGTCATTACGGCGCTTATTGTCAGCGAGAGATGCGCTCAAAGGACTGACGAGAAAGAAGAAGAACAGAAACTCTTCCTATTATCGAGTCACGAGACGTCAACTCCCTAGAGAAGAACTTGTAATTTCAGCCCTAGTTCTTTTTCACTAGCACCGTTTGCTTTTGGACAATCGCTTTTTTGGAGTTCGGAAATTTCACTTCTTGTACCAGTTCTAATTCACGATCCAATCAGAACATCGATGACATTCGAATGTGCTTTTCCAAAACTCATAAAAAAAAGAAGATATTTCGATTTGATTAAAACATAACTATTAATATCATTTTTAACCTCAAATCAAAAGATGAAAAGATCAAAGATGTCCCTGTAATATTATATTCTCATACAATGTGAAAACATGGCAACATATTGTGTTATGTGATTTTATACTACTCAATATGAGAAACTTGGCAAAGTGCAGAGAATAGTAGAGACTACATCCAAGTATATGCCGAGTTATACGAGAAGTGCTACGGTTAAAATCATTGATGATAATGGACTGATAACATTAATTTATTAAGAGATAATTTTTTATTACTGATTAGAAACTATGAATTAAAACCATACTTGATTTGGCACTTCCTTACATGTTAGTCATGGATTGAGAAAATTGAACAGCATACTCCATTATAATTTCACAAAATTGACTATGAAATGAGAACTGAATCCCACTTTCCATCTTAGCTGAATAGGGAAATTACAAGAGGATCAAGCGTCCAGTCTGAATAACTCATTAAGAGTTAGTTACTCATAGATGAATAATACCTATTTCCATTAAGGATAATAATCTAAGTCAACAATAGCGAACCATTTTAATGCTGAGGCTCCTTCTTCTAGACAGCAAGTATGAAATACTTTGGCGACGACTTCGGAAAATGTATTAATTCGGATATTTTTGCTACAGTTTCATCAACTGGACAACTAAACGAAGCTATTACTTTTTTCCATAAAACGTTATCTATATTATCTCAAGATCATTCAATTTAGTATGTCTCGCATGATCATTCATGAACTTTAGTTCTTCAAAAACCTATTCTAGCGACGATAACAGATTTAATCTGTCTGTTATCTCGTCAACAAAATGACCTGGAAAACATCTGCAGACCGATAAAGCTTTTTACTTGCTCATGCACCACCAACAACTCTCCACCTCATTTCTCCTAGTCCAGCATAAATGCTAACAACATACCTATTTCATGCGAAAATAACGCCTTGATTTCATGAGAGTAAATATTAAAACGGACTCGGTTATAAGCTATACGAAGAAATATTATTGCTGCATGCAGACGGCAGTAAAGAGCGATCTGCCTAAGCAATTGAAAGCCCCTTTGCATACACACATACACGAACAGCTCGTACGTGAAGTACAACTGCATACAGCCGACCATCAATACAGTGCACTCCACATCATTCGGCCTCTTTTTCATTTCTTTACGGCGTTGTAAAAAAGTTGGCGCATGAAATAATAAAAGAATAGAAAGACTAAGCATCTTGAGAAGGGCAGAAAGCAAATCGCTGGTGGCCTCAGAAAAGTCCATATCGCGCTTACAATAATACCAACTGCAATCGAGAACCCACTCGAGCAATGACCTCGTAAAATGCGCTGCACCCTGCATCACGGCATTGCTCTCTTCAATAAGCCATTTGACGCTTCGTCTAGCCTATAACGCTCCGTTTGTTCTGCCACTCAATGCCATTCCATACGTATTCAATCGCTCGAATTAAGAACATCTTCTTTTATGTTGTGTCTGTACATATAGAACTGGCAGTCTACAGAGTCGGAATTGTCTTTCTGATGATCATGGAGTAATGTTATGTGATGCAGAAGGGATATGATGAGCCATCATGATCATGAGGGCTATGATCGGAATTGCGCTTGAAAAAATGAGCTTGGCGGAATTCTGACTCTTCTCTATCAATTCCAAATTTGATCTTAGTACCGTTTCAATTTGACTTGATTCAACTCAAATACAGTGCTTTGTTTATCTGAAAATTAAAACAGTGTTTACTTTTCAAACGTATAAGGAGCAATAAACAAAATGTAGCAGGGAGGGAGAAGATTCACGCCAAAAACTCGCTACAATGAGACTTTAAAGATCATAGAGGAATAGAAAGCAGTTTATAAGATGCAGATACTGTAGTTGGCATATTTTGTATGTCGATAGCCCCTCTGATATTCTGGCCTAGAAACTCAACAACCTCAACAATTTATAGAAGACAGTTTCACAGATGAAAGTTGGAGCAATAATATGTAGATTGAAATCGGTTCAATCTCAATAAAGTCGGGAAATTTCAATTCGAGTGAAGGGAAGGAAATGCTTATGTCAAGATAGTCGCACAGCAAATACAAAGCAGAAGAGCACCTCGAATGCAAGTGTGTGTGTGTTTATTAGTGGAGCGGTGGTGAGGGGGTAGAGGGAGGAAGAGGATTCTACACAAGCCTATTAAAGTAGAGAGACAGTATAAGGTTACGGGTTTCAAACTCTTGGTGGTGGTCTTATTTAGAATTGCCGGGTGGTTTGCGTACCCCCGCCCCCTACAGCCTCCATGAGGAGGTAGGGGGGGGGGGTGCCCGAGGCCTACTCTCAACAGCTGCAGCAGCAGAACTTGGAAGTGAAAATTAAATGCGGAAAGGGCGTTACTTCAACTTGCATTTTGAGGGGGTTAAATCGGATGATGGTGACGATGACGCTGTTCAATGCGGCGTGCGGGGGTAGGGCCTCCTCTCCTACACCCCCCCAACCATGTTCAAAAGTGGCAAAGCTCTCGGAATCAATAAAGGAGGCCTTATTCACCTTGCACTAGCATACTTGACGCATACACACCATATGCGGCAAACTTCAAAGTTGTATGTGTTTGGTGATTTTCAGAAAATTGAATGAAATCGTTCCCTTCGAGCTGATACGAGGCTTTTCGGGGCTGGTTGGGCTGGAGTCATTGACCTGGAAAGCGGCTATTTCATCTTTGAGAAGTTTTATGTTGAAGAAAAGCTAGAATTACAAGTTCTAAAGGTTTTTCCTATTGGAAGTAGAATGGTGTTTAGTACCAAATCATTAAGAAACTAACAAGAATATGAAGGAATTTTCATTACAATTCATCAAAATTTTGCTGATTTTTCTAAGATATAAATTTAAAATAGACATTTCCAGTATAAGATCAAGTTAGATCCCACCCCACATGAGAACAATAATTGCCAAATTAATTAATATTGTGGTTTAATAATGCGACTCAGGAATTCCCATTTATTTGAGTTGAGCAAGGGAATGTGCGCCTTTATTTACACGAGCTACATAATTAGGAGGTAGCTGACACCATGCAAGGGCTGAGGAAGATCGAGAAATGTGTAATATTGTAGGCGAGATGTGGGTCGCAGCAAGTGTAGTGCATGTGCTTTTGCGTGCCGGTGTGCCGTACTGTTTGCCAGTGTGACAAAATGGCGCATTAATTTCTCAGCTTGGCTCCCAACACGGCTAAAAACCGACATTAGCTGTGTCCGACCAGCTGTAGCACGTTTCAACATGTACCTACTAAACTGCACAATGGCCAACGTTCAAATTCAAGTTTGGTAAAGTTTTTCACATCAATCCATAAACACATTTATAGTCTACTAACTTGTTATTTATGTCTGGTTTTTAGTAAAAAATTATTAATACAGATGCAGTTGTAAGTAAAGCTATTTTCAATAACTACAAAGAAAAAGGAATTATATTTTTAGAACAATTTTATTTATTACGGATCAACAAGAAAATTCAGGTTTGGCGGTGTCCCTATCAATAATATCAACCAAATCAAACTAAACAAAATTTCTGCTCATATTTCACTATGTAAGTTCCTAACAAAACTTTTTCAAGTAAATACCTCAAACATGAGTATTCTAATGAGTCTCATATATCCCTCAGTATTACGAATAAACTGTATTATCTTCCCTCTACGAATGAGGACATCCAGAATGACTATGAGTAGGCTTTATAATCTTCACCATTCACTTTATTCTATTTTTTTACCACTCATTAACTAAAGAACACATTCCTCTCTTGCCAAAATTTATTAGTTTTGTATTATGCATGGTCATTGTCTTATATTGAAAACAATACAGGATACTTTTCAGATAGAGACTTTACAGGAAAACTCCTATAAAACTTGGCATAACAAATACTTCGACAAATGATACTCTGAAAGTGAATTTTTCAAGTGATTGAACAATCCAATTAGAAATAACAAAGCAAGTGGAACCACCAAGTATTGAAGAATACTTGAACTAGGTCATCAAATCCATTGACCAATAAAAAAAATTGAATATCAGAAGCCGAAACTAGTAAATTACAATTAATACTACCGCTACTCAAATAAAATCATGAAAATAACTCAAACCGAATGATAATATCACTTTAAAAATCATGCACCAAGAAGATACAGAAAGGATGAAAAGTGTTGAAGCTGGCAAAGTTGAAATTTGCGTTGTTTTTCTGTAATGCACGAGTGGCAAAGGGGGAAGAAAAGAACAAGGGATGCAAGACTGGGAGGGTGTGCCGTGCAATATTGGCTGACAGAAGCGCGGCTGCAGTGGCAGGGCGGCTGAAGTCATTGCGCCGGCAACGAGCTGTCGCAAGCTGCTGATAAAAGTTTTTTATTTGTCGATATCGTATTCAAATATCGCGCAGCCGAATTGACCCAGCGCGCCATTCAAACGTCTCGTAACTCTTTGTGATCCACGGCTCACACCGTTTTCCTTTTCATTTGTACAATATAATTTATGTGTTTTTCCACCGAGGACAGATTTTATTGCCAATGAAAAAATGTACCGGTGATTTATACAGCTCCCTGTACAAACGCCCAATGATGAATGCTCCTAAAAGTCAAACTGCCTGCTTCTCTGCACCGGCAAAAAATGCTCGCCGATACCAGCTCAGCTCAACAGACAGGTAATTATTTATAAAGTCATCTGCGGTGGCCGATCTCAATTAGAACAGTAGAAAAAGTGGGATGAGTTTAATTTATTCAGAAAGTTGGATGATCAACTTTTTTCTATTACAGTTGGAAAATGTTGTTTCATCATGGAATCCTCGATGTTTTCATTCAACGTTATTAACCCAGAAAGTGTTTATTGACATTCAACTATATTTTACATGGGAAACGAAGCATTCAATTTCAATTGATGTTAATTATCATGAGATCAAAATACCTATGATTAATCATTGAGCAGAATATACCCGTGGTATATTATTTGGTCATCCTAAAGGAAAATACCCGCGATGACAGCGATACAGGCGGTATACCACGCTTCGCCACTAAGCAGAATATCTATAATTAATTGTAAAGTGAAATTGTAGAACTGGAAAGCTTGCACTACAAACGGAAACGTTCACAACATATTCATACAATTCCTTTTCAATTGAGTTTTGTTACAATCAATTTCTTCCATCAGATCTCACCAATGGTGATAATATTGAGGTTACAATGATTCAAATTGTCTACGGCTACTTTATGCCTATTCTATTACAATAACTGGATTATAAATAAATAATTGAAGATCTCATAATTCACAATAAATTGATGATCCATGATTGATACTAGTAGTTATTAATGAAACGAAATGATGGATGTCTGAACAAAACAATAAATTTACCAACAAGATGATAAAATGCAGATTGTATTGCTTGTATGATGAGCAGTAATAATGGTCAAGGAATGAAAATCAATTTCATATATCATGACATATTTCGATAGCTAATTCTGATTGGATTGTGATTTGAAATTTATAATAGTCGGTGGGCGCATTGTACTCAATGGATGCCGTACAATTAGGCCAAGAATGCGAGTTGGCAAGCAATTGGATACACATACACACACTCTAGCAGCCCCGGTTGAGCAGAATGCATAAGCGTGTCTGTGCAGGGGCACTAAATGCAGTACAAATCACATATTGTCAGAACGGCATTTGGCAGTCGGTGTGACATGGTTGTTGGCACAATAAGCAAAGACTATACACATTGATTGAGTTTAATAACATGTGAACGTAGCACTGCTATGGAGCGCTCAGAATGGACAAGATTTGTAACTAGAGCGATGCAATAGGCAAACGTAGTGACATCATGTATGTGTTGTTAAACGTAGATGTCTATGTGGTGGAATGGTCGTCGTCTATGTATGACCGATAGAATCCAAGCCAGCAGTGTCGGCCTGTGAATAGCGGCATTCTGTATGGAAATGGAAAAGGGATATCTGCAATTACTTCTCTCGATTAGGCAATTACCATTCACCGGTCATTTATTACACAAACGGAGACAGATATAGCTCGGAATACATTGAGCCGGCATGTTCCAATTATTGGCCGGTATATTGTTGAGAATCCAATTATTGACAAGCACAAAGTTCGTGTGTTTACATAGGCGCTTCTACTATTCATCTTTATTGTAAATGAGCATTTAAAACAGAGAATGAGGGTTATATTAGAAATTATGAATGAGTGCACTGAAATTATTGCAGACTGAATACATTATCTATATTGGAGGAATCATGGGATATGGCAAAAGTCACCTGACCTTCACGGAGATGCTTGGTTCGATTCTCGCCTATTCAAAGTATTTTTGTGTAGTAGCGTTTATCGATTTATCATTCTATTGACAATATTCACAGTGGCGGAAGACTTTAGATTATTTGTATAATTGTTTCATCTATTAATTTTTGAAGCATGAATATTGCATTAATATTAATACAGCAAAACACGTCATCAATACAGGCATTAATTTATTAGAGATCACAGAGATTTCAAAATATTTTTGTGTAGTAGCGTTCATCGATTTATCATGCTATTGACAATATTCGCAATGGCGGAAGACTTTAGATTATTTGTATTTTTTTCATCTATTGATTTTTGAAGCATGAATATTTCATTAATATTTTTACAGAAAACGTATCATAAATATTGGCATTAATTGGAGATCACAGAGATAAGCAGAGAAATTATTGATTAACATCAATATGATAATCGATATCAAATGTTTAATACTTGATGATGCTTGGGTAGGATGCGTTCAGCTACAAGGTGATTTGGTAATGCTGTAATTTCACTTTCATTCTTATGTAAATTATTTTATTCATGCTATGTGTAATTTTACATATTGCCTAATAGCTATTGATCCAAAATTCTTTCAAGTGAGCTTGAGACGTTGAGTTCGCTCTTCAAAATCGTCAATTTTCCACTCATTTCCCCCTTAAACTATAGACTGAGCAAATTCAATATTTCAAACGTCTATCATTTCATGCTACTACATTTCTGAATATTGAAATAATGTGAAAATAAGTTTCCAGGTGATGGATCTTATCCAAGCATTCCATATCAAAATGCATTTCGAAGAGAATCTGTCAAAGCAGCATGCAAACCTACCAAACTACTATTTCTCCTGGATACAATTTCATTCCAAGAGATTGCGTTCCCATTCATTGTACTTCCTAGTGACCGAGAAAAGTAATTTTGTAGATCAGAAAGTTGCAAAGGAATGGAGCTTGGAAACGAATTTCAAAGAGGCTAAGAAATCATTTATGAGAAAGAAACTTTCCACACGTGTTACGGAAATACTTTTAGAAAAGAGAGAAATAGTTTCTGGACGGCAAAATGATATTTGCCCCCAGAAGGAATAAGGGTGAGGGGTGGAGGTTCAGTGGAGTAACTTTCAAGTGACGAGGGGAAAGAAAAAACTTTTAATGAATTTTCCACCCTCCAGGCATCAATCATATGACTTTCTTGATACGGGTGCGGAACTGTAATCACCTCTATTTTTCCAGAACACACAATTTTGATTGGAACAATAACATAACTATAGCAGGATACTTTTAACTTGTCAGAAAACATATGTTTTAAAGAGCAATATCACAATCCTTAACCTACAAATGCTGAATCTCGCACATTATTAAAAAGGTATTTTAAAGAGTTATTCTTTGAAAAGAATTCTTTAAAAAGGTCTTTTAAAGCCTTTAAAGGTCTTTAAGACTTTTAATCCTTTTGATTATCGTGTCAAAATCACTGTTTAATTTTTACCGAACAGCTGATTTCTGACAAGTTAAAAGGATCGTGCTATACTACTGGATTTGTTTACTACTGGATTTGTCTACTACTGGATTTGTTTCATGCTACAACTTCATCCATGGTAGCAAAATTTCTCCCACGGTGATATTCAGACATTATTTGCATTGCATTTTGGATTCAGTATGTTGGAATTATTTTTTCGTTTTCTAGATAACAGAGGAATTGCTTTATCCTATTATATTAAGCGAGCAATTTCTGTATGTTTATATGTATATATGTTTATATGTTTGTATGTCCAACGGATCTCGAAAACGGCTCTAACGATTTTTAGCCCAGGAAATAAAGGTTTTTTCGGGAAGAAAATTAGATAAAAGCTGAATTTCACACCATCGATAGAACACTACCAGAGGGTCATTTTCCCAAAAGTCCCAAAAAATCCGACTGGAGCTTTCCCCCCCAGACCCCCCCAAAGTTCAAAAATGTAGGTCATCACGGAACATCGAATATCTCGGTAACCAATCATCGGACAGAATTGGTTCTTACATCATTTTGTCCAGTATATTATGGGCTACATTATTGGTCCTATTCATTTTCACAATAAACTCAATAGGTTTCTTGAAAAAAATATATATATAAAAAAGTTTTGGATTTTTTTGCTTTGATTTTTCAATTTTTCCCATTTTACTTTTTTGTGTGTCATCTTACGGAAAAATTGTTTTAATAAAAGTTGTAGCCCATTTTATTCCGAATCCAGTGATGTATATGGTTATACATTTTTAATCAAAGCGGCCGCTTTGGGAGGGGGCATAGCCGACGCTGTTAAGCCGCGGCCCAGCCCCCCTCGCCAGAGTCCATCACTGCATTCCACATTTCAACTTCTTTACAGTATGTAGGCTATAGCGCTGAAAACGTTTAGTTTTATCGATTGTATCCTATGTTTTAACATGTGCTGAATCCGAAATTTCATCTCTGAACCTCCTAAGTATAGTATTTTTCTAGATACAACCACAATGATGAAATTTGACGAAATTATTTTGACGAAATTTGGAATATAGGAGGTTTGTGAATACTCATAAAATAATATTTTGTGATAAAATAAAATGATAAAATGATAGAATAAAATGATATTTTGACGAAATTTGGAATATAGGAGGTTTGTGATACAAAAATTAGTTTGCGCCGGGTCTCATCCCTGGGATAACTCGCTAAAGGACCTAAAAAAGGAGAAATTGATCCTTTAAGAATCAGCTGACAGAAGAAACAAATTTCCGTCGGCTGTTGATGATGAGAGAGAGTGAGAGGAGAGTGTGTGAGTGAGACAAGATTATTATTTCAGCTGCTGAGACAGTGACAGAGAATCAGCTGACAGAAGAAACAATTTTCCGTCGGTTGTTGATGTTGAGAGAGAGTGAGTGCAGTGAGAAGATTATAATTATCAGCTGTTGAGATAATTCGTTCATCTATTTTTCGTTTATTCGTTTATTTTATCTATAGAAAATTAAAAGGAATTCAAAATATTAAAAACTAGCTGTCCCGGCGAACTTTGTATCGCCCTTCCCCCCCCCCCAAATTTCCCCTCTCTTCCCCCCTCAAATGTCCCCCCTTCATGCCACCCCAAAAAATTTCATGCTCCTTCATGTCACCCCCTCTTCACTGCAAATGTCACCCCCTTCATGTAACCCCCAAATGCCCCTTCATGTCACTCCCCTCTTCCCCCAAATGTCCCCTTCATGTAACCCCGCAAAAATGTCACGAAGTAAAATATATTTAATACTATCATATAGGTGGGTACTATTGTAGATAGCTTGAAGCACAGAGAAAAGAGTATCTAATATTAATTTATTTTTATAATATTAATAATTTAATTTAATAGTAATAATTTTTATAATATTATTCAATTTATTTTATTATAATATAATATATTTTTATAATATTAATAATTTAATTTAATAGTAATAATTTTTATCGAAGCACAGAAACAGAGCAAAGATAATGTATTTAACATTCTTAAATGTACAATACCTCAAATAAATTATTAGAAACAATAAAACATGTATAATACGAACGATAACTCATTCCTTATTGATGATTATAGCGTAAAAAATAATTAGAGTAGAAAACCTAGAACAAAAAGAAACGGTCCGGGCAGGGTTTGAACCCGGGACCTGTAGGTTTGTAATCAGAAACTTATGCACTGAGCTACTGAGACTTAGGAACTGCTAGCTAATTTTCTGTTCTTGAATCACGATCATCTCTTCGTTGTAGGTACCCGTTCGGCCGTCAAGTTTGAACATAGCTCTTTAAAATGTTTGATAGGTTAGGTCATTAATCTACTAATTATTTATTAATTATAAAGAGATTTTCTTATATTTTATTACATATTATGTTAACCAGTGCTGTAAAAATTCAAACTAATCCAAAATCATCTAAATCGGTTCAGCCGTTCTCGAGTTATAAGCGAGCGTACAGACACCAACTCTCTTTTATTAATATAGAAGAAGATATTCCATATTGTATTGGTATTTTCAAATTTGAGGCATGAAGTTAGCCATGTCATCTGTTTTTATTTATTTGAGAAAAGTCGTCAAGAGTTCATTAAAACAGCTGATTACTAACCCATTTATTATAGCAGGATCCAATTCAACTTGTCAGAAATCAGCTGTTTCAAAGAGCAATATCACATTACTAAACCTACAAATGCTGAATCTCGCAGATTATTGAAAAGGTCTTTTAAAAAGTTATTCTATCTGAAAGGTCTTTAAGACTTTAAAGGTTCTTTTAGACTTTCAAGCCTTTGATTATTGTGTCGAAATCACTGGATTATCACTGTTTGGGAATTATTAATTTGATTTGGATAGTTAATTGGCTCTGTATATTTCTCTGAAACAAAATTACTCAACTACAAAGAAAAAATAATATATGCATTCAAACTCGATTATTCATATTTTCAAAGCTGCAATTAATTTTTATAGTGCAATGATTAGTGCATATGACTGATGGCTGTACTTTAAAAAATTGTTTTTTACTCTTTTTCTTTATAATTTCCATTCCTGTGCTTTTGTACCTTCCCATGGCCAAAACTCCGGTCTGATTTTTACTTTAAATTGCGAATGAGTGTATTTACTCATTCAATCTGCTGCAGCGAAGAAATGACAATGAATAATGTTCAACTCGACTGGTAACATCAACGCACAATATTGTTCTTATTTCATCCCAAAGTCATCTAATTTGATCATTTCGTTCTTTTAATAGAGAAAAATTATAGATTTAAAAGTATGACACTTGGATTACTGAGGAAATTGAAAACTTACAAATCTGAGAACTTCTTCTTGGAGAATATGTTACCTGCAAAAGAAAAAGGTTCACGTCATTATCCTATTATATTAAGCGAGCAATTTCTGTATGTTTATATTTATGTATGTCCAACGGATCTCGAAAACGGCTCTAACGATTTTGACGAAATTTGGAATATAGGAGGTTTGTGATACAAAAATTAGTTTGCGCCGGGTCTCATCCCTGGGATAACTCGCTGAAATACCTTAAAGGAAAAAGCGATCCTTTAGAATCAGCTGACAGCAGAAACAAATTTTCGTCGGCTGTAAATGATAAGAAAGAGTGAGAGCAGTGATTGTGTGGAGGAGACAAGATTATTTCAGCTGCTGAGACAATGCATTTCAATCACATGATCACTCGTGAAATACACAACTACACTAACTTTTTTGGTAAAACCAGCGGTTCCATTACTAGAATTGAGAAAAATATCGAAACACATAAGCTGCTCCTATTCCCCTTTTTATTTCTCATTTTTATTTACCCATAGAAAATTTAAAGGAATTAGAAATTTTGAAAATATTCCATATTGTACGGTATTGTTATTTTTAAATTTGAGGCATGAAGTTAGCCATGTGATCTGTTTTTATTTATTTGAGAAAAATCGTCAAGAGTTCATCAAAACAGCTGAGCTAAAAATTGTTGTAGCAGGAATATTTTAAATTGTCAGAAAACAGCTGATTGATGTACGCTCGTTTACTGACGTTAAATCAGCTGTTTTCTGACAAGTTAAAATGATCCTACTATATCAACCCATATTATTATCCTATTATATTAAGCGAGCAATTTCTGTATGTTTATATATATGTTTATATGTTTGTATGTCCAACGGATCTCGAAAACGGCTCTAACGATTTTGACGAAATTTGGAATATAGGAGGTTTGTGATCCAAAAATTAGTTTGCGCCGGGTCTCATCCCTGGGATAACTCGCTAAAGGACCTAAAAAAGGAGAAATTGATCCTTTAAGAATCAGCTGACAGAAGAAAGAAATTTCCGTCGGCTGTAAATGATGAGAAAGAGTGAGAGCGAGTGAGTGTGTGAGTGAGACAAGATTATTATTTCAGCTGCTGAGACAGTGACAGGGAATCAGCTTACAGAAGAAACAATTTTCCGTGGGTTGTTGATGTTGTTGGTAAAACCAGCGGTTCCATTACTGGAATTGAGAAAAATATCAAAACACATAAGTTGCTCTATTCCCTTTTATGATTTTAATTTATCTATAGAAAATTCAAAGCAATCTGACATTATGAAAATATTACAAATTGTATTGTTATTTTAAAATTTGAGGCATGAAGTAAACTAAGTGATCTGTTTTATTTATTTGAAAAAATCGTCGAGTTCATCAAAACAGCTGACCTAAAAATAGTTATCAACCCATATTATTATTTCTATATGAAGCATATATAGCAGGATACTTTTAACTTGTCAGAAAACATATGTTTTAAAGAGCAATATCACAATACTTAACCTACGAGTGCTGAATCTCGCACATTATTAAAAGGTCTTTAAAGAGTTATTCTTTGAAAAGTATTCTTCAAAAGGTCTTTTAAAGCCTTTAAAGGTCTTTAAGACTTTTAATCCTTTTGATTATCGTGTCAAAATCACTGTTTAATTTTACCGAACAGCTGATTTCTGACAAGTTAAAAGGATCGTGCTATAGAAATAATAATAGTAGAAATATTTTTAATGAAAATAATGAAGTATTACTACTATTATTACTACTACTACTATATGAAGCAAACTTTACCACATGTGCGATTTTTTCAAATGATATGCATTCAAACCTCGATTATTCATAATTATTTCGAAAGCTCAGATTAATTTTTATAGTGCAATGATGAATCAGTGCATAAGACTGATGGCTGTACTTTAAAAAATTGTTCAATTTCATTCCTTTTTTTCCTTTAAAATTTCCATTCCTGTGCCTTTGTAGGCCTACCCTCGAGCAGAGCTCGGTACCCCGATATTTTCTATGAAGCAAAATTTTATAAGTGCGATTTTTCAAATGATATGCATTCAAACTCGATTATTCATAATATTTCGAAAGCTGAGATTGATTTTTTTATAGTGCAATGATGATTCAGTGCATAAGACTGATGGCTGTACTTGAAATTTGTTTAATTTCATTCCTTTAAATTTCCATTCCTGTGCTCTTTATATTTATGTACGTATGCCCAACGGATCTCGAAAACGGCTCTAACGATTTTGACAAAATTTGGAATATAGGAGGTTTGTGATACAAAAATTAGTTTTTGCCGGGTCTCATCCCTGGGATAACTCGCTGAAGGACATTAAAAAGGAAAAACCGATCCTTTAGGAATCAGCTGACAGAAGAAACAAATTTCCGTCGACTGTAAATGATGAGAAAGAGTGAGAGCGAGTGAGTGTGTGAATGAGACAAGATTACTATTTCAGCTGCTGAGACAGTGACAGAGAATCAGCTGACAGAAGAAACAATTTTCCGTCGGTTCTTGATGTTGAGATAATTCGTTCATCTATTTTTCGTTTATTCGTTTATTTTAATTTATCTATAGAAAATTAAAAGGAATTCAAAATATTAAAAATATTCCATATTGTATTGGTATTTTCAAATTTGAGGCATGAAGTTAGCCATGTCATCTGTTTTTATTTATTTGAGAAAAGTCGTCAAGAGTTCATTAAAACAGCTGATTACTAACCCATTTATTATTTCTTATTTCTCTGAGACAAAAATTTACCACAAAAGCAATTTTTCAAATAATATGCATTCAAACTCGATTATTCATAATATTTTGAAAGCTGAGATTAATTTTTTTATAGTGCAATGATTATTTAGTGCATATGACTGATGGCTGTACTTTAAAAATTGTTTAATTTCATGCATTTCTTTATAATTTCCATTCCTGTGCTTTTGTACTCCCGAGCACAGCTCGGTCCCCCGATATTAAGAACTTAATGGTAGAAAATGAATACATTCCATTATTTTTCTCAATTGGACCAGAATAGAGAAGTAAAAAAAATCATAATGGGAATGAGAAATTGCTATAGCAGGATCCAATTCAACTTGTCAGAAATCAGCTGTCTCAAAGAGCAATATCACAATACTTAACCTACAAATGCTGAATCTCGCTGATTATTGAAAAGGTCTTTTAAAAGTTATTCTTTGAAAGGTCTTCTTTAAAAGGTCTTTAAAGACTTTAAAGGTCTTTAAGACTTTCAAGCCTTTTGATTATTGTGTCGAAATCACTGTTTAATTATTACTGGATCAGCTGATTTATGACAAGTTAATTGGATTCCGCTATAGGAAGAGTAATATTATTAAAACAATAATGATGGAAGATACTTTTTCACCTTCGATCACCTTTTCGAACATTCCTATATTTTCATAGAATGGTAGAGAAAAAAATGAACTTGAAGAAAAACTTATAATTTCGCATTGTGATAATCAATTTGCATCAAAGATATATACTATGGATAGACGATTTCAAGAGTTGGAAGACTACATCTTAGTATAGAAACGTTTGTTTGTTTGGAACATTTAGGAATCAATGTTAGAAAAGTTTGTAAGCGTTATGGAAGAGGAAGAGTTTCGCCAGATTTGATGAATTTCCTTGTTTTTAGTTGAAGGAAGGGTGCCCAAGAAGTTCAGTCCCCACCCGGGATGCTTATCAAAGTGCGCCGGAATGCGAACTATGCGCCTCATAGAAACTGTGGAGCATATAAAATGTCGTAACAATACGCGGAGGCGGACTCCACTAGCGAGAATTTCAACATGGAACAAATTTAGACATTTCCAAGCGCCTTGCAACAACTCTGCATTGTCATGGGACGGACCGAGTTGAGGGATTATCGCCAGCAATAAAGCTCCTCAACAAGTCTCAGCTGGCAGGATAGTTGAGATAGTTGCGCCGGCGAGTTACTTGCGCGATTATTTTAGGCAATCTAAAACTGAGAACGAGCTCACCAAATTCCAAGCACTGCCAACAAGGGATGATGATAGTTTGAGGAAACAGATCAAGTTTAGAATTCTTAGTAAAGTTTCGTTAGAAGGCGTTTGTTGTTGATATTGCATTCAATATTTTCAATAAAACGAGATTGGTGCCGCGTTTACATTAATTTTTCACCTATTCAACCAGCATTCTACTAGTTTTCTGTGATATGTATGAAATTTTAGATATGAGATCGCTTACATGTTCTCATAATTAGTATTATAATTAGCATTACGGTATCATTATTAACATTTTATTCTTCGAAATATGGCATAAATTTTTACGATAGACCAATTGACAACTAGCCATAAAGAAATATTGATTATGATTATTGAACTCGATTGAAAGCATCAAAATAGAACAAATGGAACATAATAGTACACAATGATATAATTTTCGATTCACTGGAAAAACTATAGTTCAAAAAGAAAATAAGTTGATATTACAGATAAAGATCCTGATAGTATACTGTCATTAAGATTCTTATAGTTTGTGGAACAGAATAGTATTCATCTTGGTATACTTACTGTTCATGATTGAGGAGTTAGTCTATTGAAATTATATTGACATGTCAATTCTAACAAGTATTCTACTGATTTAATTAAGAAAATATTATAAACAATACAAACAATTGATTTGTGTATAGCAATACTTGATGCGATACGATGATATCAATGTTTAAAAAGATTCACGTTCGGTAAATCACCTCGATGTTTTGTTTTAAAATATGTCTTATTTATACCGAATTTGGGTGATGAAATATCGCTGGGGAACGAAAAATACTGAAAACCCCGACTTGATTCAGAATGATGTAGGTAGTTTCCAGGAATCAATCCACAAATAACTAGCAGCGAAATACTAGGACAGGCAAAATGCATGATTCTGCAGTACGGAGGCAAGATAGAGTAGAACGGAGGAAAAGAATATTCACAGTGACAAGCAAATAGGAACGAATGGCCCGAGGGACTCGTCATAGTTCCAAGGGGACAGGAGAAACACGGCAGCTACGTTGCCTACCGTTCTACATGTCTGGCTTCTTAGCGTAGCCTACAGCAAGGGTTCACAACCTTTCAGGCTCTTTACGCCTCTTTGAACAGTGATGTGATGACACAAATTTTCATTTTCCGACCAAAAAATCATTTTGTTGCTGAAAACTGTGTGTTGGGTGAAATGAATAAATTCTTTATTCTATTTAGGAAACTAGAACAATTTCGTTTCGATCGTTCTGATCAACTTTTATATTAACATTTTTATTTATCAGATTTCCATCCACAGTATTTGGAGTAATCTCAATGCAATTGAGCCGTGATTCGATAGAGCGAAATGTAGTGATTTATTAATAGTTTCAATACTGTATCTCTCAAAAAAATACACTGATTTTTATACTAATTCCGTGATATGCAAGTGAATTACAAAAGCAATCTTTCTTTCTCACTTCTCTTCAAACTGTTAGAGCTTGATCTCAAGTCATATTTATATTCCCATAGGAATCTACTTCCACTACTATATTTTCATTCTAACGACTGATGTTAATCAAATCAGTTTTTTTAATGGAATCTTTCCTATACCACAATGTTTCTAAATCTTGATAATTAACGAACGTGCAGCAATCCAAAGTACTTGGAGCAATGAGTTGGGAGAGTAATCTTGAATCAGTAAATCAGTCAGTGCGTTGGAAAAAGCTACAAATCTCATCTTGCTCGGCAATAGAAGCAGACGCAGGCGGCTTGGAGAAAACTCGGGCCGAGACCCGGAGAAAGAATCGCCCCGAGGTGTAGCCTCCGACCGGAAAAGCGAAAACAGAATTTCGTTCACGTACAAGTCGTGTGTTCTTGTTATGAGAATGTTTAACAATATTTCAAATCTGTTTACTAGATGCACACATAACGCGAGACGACCGGGGCTTCGCAATACAAAGTGGGCGTTCTGCGTTTTTTTTGTATGAATATTTGAGGAGGACTCACATGACTGCTAGCTCGCAATCAAACTTTCTGAGTTATGATGTGCGAACATCAGCTGAACGTTTCTATCCCCGGTGAATATTTCTTGCCAGGCCTACATTTTTTTTAAGGAAGCCAGCGAGCATCAATCGAGCTTTTACATCCCACGTGTCTGTGTGTTGAAATTGAAGAGGAAAAAACATACAATGTTGATGGTTCAGTTAACCTTACACTAGAGTACAGTGAGCTGGTATTCTGAATGAATATTTTTAAAATGATTGACATCTCGTTATGATTAATAGATAATTTGATATTATTTTCCTATAGATACTCATTTAATGAATTATAGAGTCAATAATCGTCCATCATCGTATGTCTCAAGCATAGACTATTGTCTGGGTTTATCTCTTGTCTGTGACTCAAGTCATCTCAACTTTATTATATTGTTTAAGATACAGCAATTTTCAATTAATGAAATTCAATTCCATTACTACATATCAGTCAGTACACGAATATACTGTACATTACATGTCAATAGTGGACGTTCGTCTTTCTTCTTCAGTTCACAACATTTTTTTTTCAATTCAAAAATAAATTGGTTATGAGCAATACTTGGTGTAAAGAGACAGTGACTAGACAACATAGTTGAATTCTGTATTGTCACCACTTATGATCGGGCTAATTTGAGTACAAGATATGTACCACTTGTATAGCAATTCATTACCATTATGTTTCATTGCATTTTTCAATTGGAAGTTTAGATTTTTCAACTAGACGACCCTTATCCATATTGCAATCAACTACCATAAACTAGCATAATACTAGCTTGAATCCTATCTGTGCTGGTACGAATTCAAATTTTTCGTAAGGTCCATTCCAATTTGAATAGAAACTCAATATCTGGTGAACAGTAATTGATGCCATAAGTGCATGAACAAGAATTTTCAAACTAACAAAGCTTTTAACCTACGAAACCTTACATTCAGCCATGAAACATGACAACAATATATTTCACTAAAAAGCGAGCTAACAAGACAAATAATTCCAGCACTTTCAAGCGAATCCAGCTCGTGTCTAATCAACGGTATGAACTTGCATGGCGCGCGGAAGCGCAATTTGATTACAACACGGAACAAGTTCATTACTTTGCAACTGAAACTTATTAAGGAACACGTTCTGGTGTCAGACAATCACAGACTTTTCACCGAGAAAGTCGCAGCAGTGCTGCTTTTCAGCATGCAATCATCAACCGATGAAGCGTGAAGTCACATGCGATGAAAAGTTGGAGGATAAGTGGAGTGAGTGGGCCAAACTCAGCAATGGAGCGATTAATGATTCATGTTTAGTAGGTAGCTGCAAGCCATGGATCATGTGGTGATGCTAACTTATGTGCAGCCGGCTAATTAAGCCCTTGCCTTCAAGAAGCACATGGGTTACTAAGTAATCCCAGTAAGGTAATGCAGCTAATTTGTCCACAGCCGCCTAAATTTGACGATGATGACAACGATAATTATGGCGAGATCCTTGTAGCACAGCAGCTAGGGAGCAACAAAAGTTGACGAAGATAGCGCCGCCACTGACAACTACATCTAAAATTTAGAGCTAAAGTGATGCCACCGATAATGGCCGGACCTTCACTTTGTAGCCGGCTCAAAGCCGTTAAGGGAACGAAGGCCCGTCTGAGGAGAGCTGGCCAATCAACCGGCACAATCAACCGCTTGCTGACGAAATTCGGACACATGCATTCGTGAAATACACCATGTACCATGTTAAGTTGTCATGTTATGATGGAAATAGATGAATATTTTATTGCATAAGCAATAATGCCAACAAGTGAAATAATTATTTGTTTCTCTTATAAAAACTTAAATGTCACTGCTGAAGTATGACTTCTTTGAAAGATTTCCCGAGTTCATCGGAAAATGAATGATCAACGAGCTCCATTAGAATTGAAAGGTATATTGATTCAGATAGGGAGAAGTATCTTCAAAAATGTAACTTCAGAGAGATAAATTGCTTAATATTCTATTGTTTTATGAGTAATTAAATAGACTACTGAGTATACTGCATTTCGTAAAATCCTCCTCTGCCTGAACGTTGCTTATTTACAAGCTTCAAAGGTTGAAAATATCTTATGGATTAAATTATTCTTGATATTATTTTTATAACCTTACTCATCAATAAAATAATCATTGTAATTAGAAATAGTACTCACAGCACTAGAGAAAGTGTTTTCTTCATTTGAATTCGTTCCTGTGTCAATCAATATTATCAATATCACCATTATCAGTCCAAGTTTAAACTGCACTAGGCCATCAATTTGTTACTATATTAGTGAAAAATAATAACAGTGATTAGTGCTACTAGTTCCAACAGCACTAGAAGATCACCCTACTTACATTCAAGCTCACTTCCACGAGTAAAAAGCAAAACAAAATGAACGGAAGTATGTAGTAAATAAAGGGAAATTTCGAGTGTTTGGAAAGCTCATGGCAAAAAAGCGCTTGGATGGAGGGTGAATGGTCTCGGTTGAGACTGTTAATAAGAAGTGACCCTCTATTTTCAGGAAGGGCAGGTAATATTTTGTTAAGTCAGAAGGACTTGCAGCCATAAATCGTCCAACCCCACTTGCACTCGCCGTCTCCTTTATTTCTATCTCTTTGTTCGGCCAGAGTTACACTCGGAAGGAATTCGATTAATCCGGCTTTTATCTCGGTCACAAAGAGAGCGCCACCAACTGACTAAACTCAACCGAATTGCTCGCAGCCTATGAAGACCATGCAGTATGAACGGACTGGTTTCTGAAATCCTGGCTGTTAGAATGGCCAAACCGCAGACTACTGTTTAAACGGCTGCCCACTGCAACATCCACTTTAATCACAGTAGATTTCGCGAATCTCATTCTTTTGTACTCCCCTACATTTTTAACCATACTTAGCTAAGGATTTAACAGATCGGAATCTGCAGCTTCCAAGTCTTAAATGGAAATCTGGACAGAAAATTTATTTTAAAGAAAACATTGAAGCGTTTTCTGTAATACAAGACCCACACAATTCACAATTCTATGAAATTCATTTTTATTTCTTTAAAAAGCAATACATAATGAGTAATATGAGTATCAGAAAATGATTGGAGATATACGAGACTCAATAGAGCCTCAAGTTACAAGTTAACCAGAGAAGGGAGAGAATAAGGAAAGCCAATACAGACTGAATCTTTTTACCAGCCCGGTAGGGAAATGAGATAAATGAGAAATAACAATAATTGATATTCGTAAAGTTTCACATTAATACTTCAACCTCATTAAAAGAAACTGGTGACAGTAATTGAAAAATAATAATGAAATTGTCCATCTCTAGTGGTAGATGTAACATGTAATGAGATCAGTACCAGCCCTTTATTACGAATACAAGCATGTAATTTGATCAAGTTGTAGCACAAGTGCTATCATATTTGCAACCGTATAAGTTGGTGAGAAATGGTGATGTGTTTCTTGCTGGGCTGTATGACGGGCGAGCGTCCGGTCGTAGCTTAGCAATTATTGTTGGCAGAGGAGCTCCAGCGGTCATAACTCTTGTCACAGCAGCCGTGTTATCAGTGCTGCTGCTGCCGCCGCGAACTATTATTGCGCATGCGCCGGATTCTCTTCCATTTCATTCGAGTTGTTAGATTTAACAGTGGCTGAACACTAGTGGTGGAGGCACACATGATTTCAATTTAGATTACACTATATTATTATTGCGCTGGCTGTGCCTGTGCGCTCTCCTACTCTGCAGTATTTCCCGGCTGGATCCCAACCCGGCCCGGTGCTCCCTGAACCCTTTCGCTCGCTACCCGCACGCGCGCGCACTCGCTTCATCTTCACTTTCCAATTTCTCGCTTCATCCTATCTCTCGCTTCCATCTGAAACATTTTCCTACTCCTCCCACCAATCCCCCCCCCACCAGTATCCAACTGCAGATTACATACGCTTGTCGAGGAAACGAATCATCAACACTTTTGTGAACAGCAACGTTCGCTCTCCCCCCACCTCCTTCCATAACGATTTCACCCCACACCGGCCCAGGCAAGCAAGCAACTGCATAAATGAACTTAGTAAAGGCATATCAAGATTTTCAACCACCTGTAGTATATGGACTGCTGTAGGGATCCACTTTAATCAGCTACGAACGAGTCGAATGATGATATAATAATGGTCTCTGTATATCAATAGTTCAACATTGCTATTTCTACTACTATAGTTTAGAAACTAGTACAATAGTTGATTATGACAGTTAATACTTTTGATGTACGATTCGTATAAGACAGATTATTTTTTTAAAATCTTACCTAAATAGTTTCAACGTTTTAACCATGATTATTGTCATTAGACAATCCGATCCCATTGACAACCTGGAATCCACCCATACGATTTTTCAAAGGATAATTGAATACAAAGATAATTTATTGATTCGATGCCCAATCGACCAATTCGATTTTATATCCACTTACGTATGTCGATTTTACGGCGATCATGAGATCGATAACATGACTGTTCCCTCACCCAGGAGAGGTTTGATTAGGATGGGTTGTAATCAGGATACAATCTTTATCAATTATTGATGAAAAGTGTTAATTATAGAGAATTGAAATATAGAGAAATACTAGAAAATTTGATTCTAAGAATTTTATATCCCTATCAAAATAATAATAATCCTGTAGTAATAATAATAATAACAATAAAAATAATTTATCTTGTTTTCTGTTCTCATTCGAGTATATTGTTGTTTGATGAGTTGATAGAAGATTTTGTAACAATGAATTCCACTTCTTGTCTTTTAAAAACAGATCATTCAACAAATAATAAACAAATCCTGAATAGGAGATTCACAATCTCACACTTTATCAGTGTAGGACTACACATCTAAAACGACCTGCGACATATAAGCCGTGCTAGACGAAGACAACACAACTTAGATAGCAGGCTACATCTCTCTCGTGAACTACATATTCCCTGTGGCTGAATTTGGTAAATAATGTGACGATTTATGGATGGCCCACCTAGGCTAGAAGTTGTCCATTTAACAGCTTAACAGCTAGGCGCTCGGTGTAGCACAGCCAGTGGGTGAGTCATTAGCATTAACTCACTTTGTGCACGCGTTTGCACCACTCTCACTCACTCTCTCATACACTTTCTCGTGCAGTCACTCACACAATCACTTGTTCATTCACTCACTCATTCACAACATCACCAACGTCATTCACTCACAGAATCACTTGCTTATTCACTCACTCACAGAATCACTTACTCACTCACTCACTACTACACTGATCCTCTCACTCACTTACTCACACATTCACACACACAAACACTTACTTATTCACTCATTCATTAGTCCTCTCACTCACTCATTCACTAGACGGCATGCATGTGTGTGAGACTGGACGACAGCACACCAAATTCCAACGACAGAAGGGAAATTAATAACGGGCCGTGTGCCTTGCCGCCGGGGCTGTTGAGTGCGGCATAAATCAACGCAACGGTCGGCATTACACTGATAAACGACTGAATTAGCTCCACTGCAAGAAGTTTGAATTTTGTAACACTTTTTGTCAATTTTTTCCGTTACAAGCAGAGAATATCTTAATATGTCTAAAGGAATTACGAATGTTAGAAAAGTAAACAGTCATTGGAAAACAATCATTGAACACAAGTGAGTTGAACTTTCAGTTGGAAATACGAAGATTCACAGTATTCCACAGTAATGATGAGTATAGTATAGCAATCGGTAAGAACTCCAACAGTAATTTCTTATCGATGTGCTTCGAAGTGATAGAAGCGACGTTTCTCCTCTCCTTTCCTTTCCTCCCCCTTCCTTTACCCTACTGTATAGCTACTCAGACCAGCACTCAGCAGTTGCAACTTTAGCCCCGTAGTAGCCGGATGCTATGTCTCTATCGAAAGGTAATTGAATATTTATTAAATATTCTTTCTTTTAAGATTAAATCTTCGCTTAGTACAATCTCGGTCCTCCGTTCAAAATTTCGTTAAAATATCAATCAGCAATGATGAGTTGGACTGATCAATTTTAGTTAAACTTTATTAACATCGCGATGTATGTCAATCAAGCGTGAATTGATTTATTTTAATCACCAGGATTTATTATAATTTGTAACAAATTATATGAGGTTTCTCGATAAGAAGTATCGATAGGATGTACGAGTATATTACCACCTTATTTCAAGAAGATTACAATACGGATCTATGGATGGCCCACCTAGGCTACAATACAGATTACAATACAGATCTTCATACAATTTAAATTTATTACTATTATTTATTATAATATATCTAACTCCTATTCACTACATCCACCCCACTTATCACCAATTATCACAACTTATCTTTAATGGGAAATATTTCTCAGCAAACTGTTAGTATAGTTGATGAAACGGGGTTCTGACAAGCACTTATTTAGCACCTAAATTACAAAAGGAAATTGAAAATGAAAGATTTCACAATCTGAATAAGTTAGTCTCTGATGCCATTAACTGAATGGTATTGAGTACATTTTGTTGCGAGAGTGGCTAATTAGCAAAAGGGACATCGCATGGAGCGATGGCTTATGAAACGCTCCATTTGACTTGTGCTTGTCGCTGGCTCTAACATGCTTCACGCCAAGCGTGACATGCGATGCTAACCTAGCGTGGAAACAGCTCAGGCCTCTCTCCACGGACTTGAATGTAATCAAAGCTGAGAATGAGGCACCGAAAAAAGCAGCCATTTGACAAACTGTTGGCTGCAAATTAAAAGTCGCCATCCAAAGGCTCCTCGCTTTCTTCTTTGTCCGCACGAAAATTATCTCGTTAGCGGAAAAAATGAAACCGAGCGTCGAAATTAATTCGCAAATCGTTTTAATTTGCGTCTGCTTTGGCGCAAAGGAATTAGTTGGAAACTGTTCCTTTCATCATCATTATTTTCGATTCGATTATGTGCTATCGTCGTTCCTCTGCCATCAAAGAACGCGCCACATCCGATCATCCGACTGATAATTAGACAGGCGGACTTCGTTCATCATTTCTCGATTGCGTTACCAATCAAAAATGATACTTCCCAACTTCCAGTAATTACTCTCCAGATTTTTAACCTTTTGTCGTCAATATCCCTCTAGATTCTAAGTAATCTATTGGAAATTCATGATGCCATTTCCAGCTAAAGATGTCTGAAGTTTGATTGCGAAATGAATTTTCACTCAATATTGACATGAAAAATTGTTGAGTAAATCGGAAGTCTGTCTAGAATGTATGAAATCTAATGATATATTGAAGAGATGAAATGGTTTTTCATGTATGAGAAATGAAAAAACAAACCTACATGGCTAAGATTTCAATTGTTTAGAATATGATCAATAATATCTAGTGGACTCTGAAAATGATTAAATTTCAACATAATACAGTATTAACAACGTAAGTATTATTTTAACTAGATTTTTGATTTTTCTTGAATATTCTGTAAAACTAGGAAAGAATTCGATGAAGAAAATTATGAGACGATGGAGAAATACAAGAAGAAGATGAGAAGCAAGAAGCAAGATAATTAGAACGAAGAAGACATAGACGAAAATGAAGAAAAAGAAAAAACACATAACGCGGAGGGCCATGGAAAGGGAAATTTTTCTAATTAATAGATTACATCTTACAAAGCAGGCTTCTCTCATTTGAATAGCGGATGATTTCAGAAGGCATGAAACTTCCAATTCAAAAAATACGGTAACTATTTTGTATTCTTGTCCGGTATGCATTAATTCAGGACACTCACCCTCGAAAAATGGCAACTTTGAACGATCTACAGCTTTTGCATTCTTGGAGCGATTCTGAAAGAAGCTGTGACGATGAGAATTAACTAATAACGAAACTTCGCAAGTAAGTTGCCTCCGGCTGAGAGCTGCGACACGGCTACTCTGGCTGCGGATATTTTGCAAAAGCAAACTTGCTACAAGTTAATTATTATGCTTGAGTGAGTCCGAGTGAAACCAAAACTACACTTCACCTGAGCGGCACTGGAAAGCCGCTTGTTCCGCAAATTGAATTATTGAAAATTAAAGTTCTTATTGGATATTCCACTCTGTTCTGAAACTCGGAACAAGTGAGTGCAATAACATCAGTATTGTGATGTAGATTTTACTCTATTCAATCAGTTGAAAAAATGCAAACTGTGAAGAAATAGAGAAAAGGGTAGCTGGGAAACGAATTGAGTTGTGAGAATTGAAATTTTGAATTTTTAGATTAGAAAGAAATTTAAAACTCAAGGTACTGTATAACCAAAATGGAAAAAACTGAAAAGCAAGATTGTTCTGATACAAATAATTGATCTTTTAAATCGTCATGAGGAAGAGGGAAGATAGATGAGTAAAATGTGAGAGGATCAAAGAATAATTTAATAGTAACGAAATGAACGTCAATTAGATAAGAAAGGAAGAGGAAAGTATGAAAAATTTTAATTAGAATGAATAAGTACAGAACAGAGCTCAATTTTATCATGAAGTTGAAGTTTTCTTCTACAATTTCAATTATTTGTATTTGTTCACTCAAGTATTTTTTTATTTTTGAGTACACACATGAGACTTGAAATTGAGGTTTCTGAAATTTTTAATGTAGTTCAACAAGATGCATGATTATTGTTAAAAGACAAAGTTGCATTTTTGTATCCTTTCTCGAGGATTCTTTTGAACTAGCACATTTTCTTGTATGAAATAATGTAGTGTACAAATTGAACGCAACTTACTTGTACAGGCTTGGAGGATTTTGATTTCAAATTATGGCTGAGCTATTCTAACAGCTAACCTTACGGAGTCTATAAATTTGCAAATCTACTAGCAATATAGGAAGATGGGTCCGAAGTACACGAAAAACAAACAGTAGCATCACCTCGGGCTGTTCTGGTTGGTGAAGCAGTGGAACTTTGAGGAAAAAGTAGAGTCGAGTTGACAAGAGCGGGGTTCGGATTGGGGTTTGGGGTTGGGTTGGATGTGAATTTCCAAGTCGGGTTTCGAGTGGCGGGCACGGGCGGGCATTGTCCCCAGGGTGAAATTAATATTTCCCTCTCACTTTGCTCGCAGTTCTCGACATAAACTTGGACACACGGGGCCAACAGATGTATTGACTTGTCCCACCTGCTTTATGGCGCTTTTAGTGCCTTGCTCAGCTTTTTTGCACTGCAGTTGGGATGGGAACAGCTACCCCCTCTCCCCCCGGCACCCGGCTTTCCTTTTTATTCGACTGAAACGATTCCGATTCAAACCTCTCACCTATGACCAGAAACCCCTTCTCCCCTCCTCATCCCACTTCATCATCTCTCTCACCTACACTTTCAAATATTTATAGCACAAGCGTCACTTCTCTCCACCTCCCCGAAAAAAGCTTGAAAAACGCTCTCTTCTAATAACATTATTTCCGGTCTGGTTTTTTCATTATATAACGCCGTGAACTCTGATTCACTGAAACTTTTACATTATTCGTACCCTCCTTTTCCTAAACATGAAAGAGCGCTCAACGGTTTTTATCACATTACAATACGACTTATTCGAGTTATCAAATCGTGTTTATTATTGCAATTTTTTCAAATGGGAAATATTCACAATAATCGTACGAGCCCCTATGGGTACGAAGACAGTTCAATTTCATTCAGAAAATTAAATCATGGAACAAGATTTGCAGTTCTATTAAATTTAGATTCAAAATTTAATTTAGGAGTTTTGAAACTCACAGTCTCTAGACTACAGTCTCATAGTTCATGATCAACTAAAATACTTTTCTAGAATTTTTGAAATTAAAGTTATAACCATGGTGATTAACAAGAAGTATGGAATACTCCACCCTCCCCCAAATCATATTATTATTTAGTGTCCATAAATGAATGAATATATGTAAATAGAAAATCAGAAATCATTCCAAGGAATCATGGAATCCTTAATCATCACCAGAAATCATTTCCACGGGCGAGGAGCATCCAGGATGTCTGTTACATGATGGCTTTGTGAATGCACTTCATTTTAGCATTGTCATTGTCTCACTTTGGCAGCCGCCTCGATTACTCACTCTCAACTCCAACAATTGTCAAAGGAGTGTGTGGTGGATTTAATGGAGGTGGGAAATGTGAGCAGATATCTTGCTTCTTCCTCATTATCCTTCTCGTCTTCTTCATCACTTCTATACTTCCTATCTTACCACTCCTCCTTCACTCCATCCTTGTCCTTTTTCATTTCATTATACTTTTTCTTTTCTATTTCCTCATTTTTCTTCCGTCTCCTTCTTTTCCCTCTTTCACCTACTTATTCTTCAAATCCATCAAGCTCCTTCTCTCCTCATTCGTCTTGTTTTCCTTCTTCCATCTCTATCACTTCTCCTTTACTTCATACTCTCCTCATTCATTATCTTCGCCTTCCACCCTTTGACTCATCACCTACATGTTTTCCAAATCTTCCACTCCTCCGATTCTTACAACATCATCATCCTCCCTGCAACTGGATTCATCAACTTGTTCATCTTTTGTTCTTTTCCTACTCGATATCTTTTTTATCTTATTTCTCTGCCCCCTGATCTTCTTCCTCCCCATACATCCTCCTCTACCTTTTCCTCTTCTTCCTCTCTATCTTTATCCTCCTTATACTCCTCTGCCTCCCACTCCTTCACCTCCTTCCCCTCTGCCTTCTTCTCCTTTTCTCTACCACTTTCTGCTCCTCTTCCTCGTCTGCCTCCTTTTACTCTTCTTCCTCACCCTCCCCCACTTCCTCCCCCTCCTCCACCCGCTCCCCCTTATCAATTTTTCAATAAACCCTTATCAACTTTTTTCTTCCATCTACAACTACTTTTATCTTTCCATAATTTCAACTTTCAACTTAATCTCAACTTTCGATCTTATAATTTCAACTTTCCATAATCAACTATTTTCCATCTACCACTACTTTAGTCTTTCCATATTTTCTACTACAAAATACTATTACTAAATTATACCCTAGATTATACTCTTATACCCATTATACCCTACATTGTAGCCTAGAAGTGGAAGACAACCACTCAAACACACGACTCCAGACTCACCACCACCACCACCTCTTGTGCCGCAATTATAGTGGCTTTTTCTCCTTCCATACTGGCATACCATACTCATACTCAGTACTATACAGAACAGTAGTCAGTAGTAGGCTACCGCCGCCGATTCCTGAGACAGCAACTGTGAATTATTTGCTACTTGACGGCGGCAAGGAGTACAGTGCAAGCCATCAACGCAATTCTGTTTCGCTCTGCTTGTTTCGGCTCCTACCCCTCCGCCACCCTTCACCAACCTCTCTCTCCCTCATCCCCCCCACCATAGGTCTATTATTATGCCAGGCATGGAAGCCGAACGAGGATTATGAACATGCTCTGCCCTTCTATCACAACTTTGAAACGTTATTGTTGTCGCTGCTGCCTGTATTAACATCCTGATAACATGCTTTCATTACTATTGCCTTCACATCTACTGCTTCTTCTTAATACCGACTAATCCATATCCTGTCTGCCTCCTTCTCCTCAACCTCAATCTCCTGCTCCTAACCATCCTCCTTCACCATCTCTCTACCAACTGAGTAAACTTCACACTAACGAGAAAGTACGAACCCGCACATCGTCCAAAGTGAAGGAAGATTACATTATCGATTATATGTAATATTACATTAAACGTATAAGAGAGATGGTGATTTGAATAGTTGGATCAGTAAAAGTCTTATGATCTGCGTTCTTTCCAACTCTTACATTTTGAAATGCCTTTCTTTGAATTGCGAACATATGAAGAAAATTGGAATAATTTGGAATGATCAATAAACTTCTAGAAATTTTACTGGATACTTGCTAAAAATCTGAATATCATACCTTTCTTTGGATATTTCTGTCTAGAACCTAAATAGCTCAGATACTAGCGTGTAGAATTCTCAAATGGGGATGATGACATAAGAATTGCTGATCTGGGAAGACCTTAACTTTCAAGGTAAAAAACAAAACTTATGATCAAAAACAATTTGTTTTATTTGTTCTGATAGTAAACTATCATAATTTCAAACTTCGATATTCGAAATCATAGTCACATTGAGATTAATTAAAAGTATATATAAAAATAAAATACACATATCTCTTCGAGATCTATCTCTTCTATGAGATACAACTGATGTAACCTTTCTTTAGTTCAATAAAGTTTCAACTTATTTATGGAAATCTTATTGATGTTGTGAAACTCCATGATGAAATAAAACACTGAAAGATATTGTCGATTCCACTATTTTTAATTATAATTTTCAAAATATTAGAAGTGACAATATATTTTAGCGACACATTAATTTAAATTATCTAAATTCGAAGTTTAACACTTTTATGTCCGTTTTCAGTTTTATATAATTTTGAATATTCCTAGCATATTATTAATGTTTGAGGTTTTTCCAGTTATTCATGAATTGGTCAATACATTCACTGAAAACTAGATTGAAAATCCACTATTTTAAATTATAATTTTGGAAATACCTTCTAGTGTTTTATTTCAATAACGTTCATTTCTATTCTATTTCAAACACATAAATAGACAAAACTATTGAAGATTATCATGTTTATGGAGATTATTTTAGCTTGGAATAAAGAGCGTTCTTCAATAATGTGAAACACTCATAGTTTCTGAATGCCGATGCATTGTTGACTACGACTCGAACGGCGGAAGAGTCAAGGGAAATGCACAGCACAAAGATGGGGTGAGAGGTGGAAAGGGGAAAAGGGACAATTACAGCGTCCCCGGGGATTGGCTTTATGAGGTGGAAACGTGGTGCAGTTCCATCTGCAACGGCAAGTGCCTGAATGTAAGATACGACTACAGATGTCGTCGCCGAAGCTTCCCAACTATTGCAGAAAAAAATGCGGCCCTGCGTTATACTAGACTAGGCAGCGGCGCACTGTGTGTAGAAATGTGTTGTTCTCTGGTGACCCAGCTTACAAAAATTTACTGGAAACAATCGACGTACATTGCCGTTGTTTTATAGGCCACTCATAACAAGAACTTCGCGGCACAAGCACTAGCAAATAACGATACTGTCTGTCTTTATTGTCATCATTGATCTATCTCGGTCTCTTCTACCGTTGTATTTTTACTCGGCACTGGTTTACTGGATTCCCTACGTTAAGATAGAATGACTTGGGTCAAAATATGGTGCATTTGTTTGAACTGAGTTTAGAAAACGAGCTTGTATGAACTTTAGTATGAACTTGATTTGAAATGTGAAACTCGTTTGCTAAACTTAGTTTAAACAGAGGTGGTGCATTCGGCCTTACGTTTTTAATTGATGTGAAGTTTGTAATGTGGATTCGTCATCTGATATGATGAGAACAATATTCCATATTTGGAAGAGTAAGGAGATCATGATTGACAGGAGTAAAATAAGAATAATAATACTGTAACACATAACACAACACTGAAAAGTGATTGTATCATTGCGACCTCTCCACCTCTATCTTTTTTCAACTCTTCTTCTTTGAACATTTGACATTCTCAAGAATTATTGCTCTTCTATTTCTCTCATACAAAGTATACAGGAATTTGAAAGTTAAGGAAAAATAGATTGATCCATAGATTCAGATAGATGGATTTAGATTGGTTTTGGATTATTGTTTTTTTTTAAGCCTCTAGATTGTTTTTTCTTAGATTGTTTCTACTAGGCTACAGATTTGACGCCTAGTGAGAACGAACTCATTAAATTTTCAATGAAATCAAAGCAGAGCTAGTACTAAAATGTATAACTTTCTGCGTAGTTGCGAAAGTGATATTGATGTAGATAGATATCCATAACTGCTTTTCATTCAATTTGGATTTCATAACGTTGTAATAGCGATATCCAAAGTTTTGAAAAGGTTGAATCGAAGTTACTCTCACCAATTCATAACGTATTTCAATTTCCAATACACTCAAACCTGTGCACATCGTTGCTGAAGAGTATTAATGACTTTGGAAAGTGAACGCGTAAGTTAGACAGTCGTAATATACATAGGGGCTGAGCGTAACTTGGCTGGGAAAGCCTTTTGAAACAGTGCTCAGTCTGAATTCGGCACGTACGGTGCTTGGATGCGGTTGAAACTGTTGCGATGAGCTCCGTGGTCCTTAACGAGTGTGCACTGACGAGACACACACGGAGGTCAGCTGCCGTCACGGCACGGCAAGAAAGTCCACACACGACATGATACGACACGACACACAAGAGCAGCGTTTAACATGACTGGCAAGCAGCATGTCGCTACGACTGTTGCTGAGCTGGCTTCCAGGCATTGGGGTGAGGTTCAATGCGTCGCCTGTCAGATACGCTGACGGAAGTGTTATAATTACTAAGCATAATGGGGATGTAACACGAAATAGGTGATGAGGATAATGAGATCAAGCATCTTGCTGTGCCAAAATACTTGAGATAGTCTGTGGGACACACTATTATTGTTTGACACTACTTCTTATTACAATAATTGTGGAATAGATTGCTATTGCGGTATTCAATTATACTCAGTTATATTTTTGTAAATGCAGTGAAAAATATAGGATGATAATATAATAGGGTCTGATACGATTTAGACTAATTGCACCAAAGCCAATTCAATATAACCTACTTAAGATGACTTCTTTTGATACACTTCGTTGCATTCTTTCCGGTAGGTGACGTAATTTAACGGTGGATAAATTTAATTTAATTGTGTGCAACTATCTGTTAGATTTTTAATAATAAGATACTCTAGTTTAAGTCACTCCACAATAATTTTCATTAGAAAAATCTACCTTATTTGCTATTAGAAATAGAATATTTGTAGCGGAAATAGGAGTACAGTAGAATATTTGTAGAATTACCAACGTTACTATATTAAGTTCATAATATAGGTATATTTTGGATGGTTGAGGACATCGTTCAACCCAGATGAAGTTTGAATGATCTCATTTTAGCCTCTTAAATCATACTTTTACATGGTGTTGGATGCTTGGTGTTGGATAGTAATGGTGTTTGCTCCCATGGAGCAAACCTCCAAAACATTTTCCTAGTTATTAGTACTGTATGACCTCGAGACACTTCTAATATTATTCAGCTAACTGATTATGAGTAATCCTCTACTTAATCCAATAAATAAATTATCCAAAATTGGTACAATACCCTGTTTACTGGATTTAGAAGCTCCTAAATTTCACTTCCCATCAAATAATACAAAAACATGAAATACACTAAGCCTCAGCTTAATAACACTCTTGCAGGAGAAAGCCTTATACCTTTCAATGGAGGTAGATGATGAAGAAAGAAGTCAAGTCGAAAGAAGGATGATTGTGACATTATACGTGATTAATTAGCGCCTGGAGCGGAGGATTAGGTAGGTCAAAGTCTCCCCAACTCTTCAACGCGAATATGATAATACTTCCGCCAATCTATCATTAAATTTATCCATAAATATTTATAAGCCGGAAGCTTTTTCCATTATGGATTAGATCAAGAGCCAACGAGTATGAGACGAGATTAGATGGAGATCACTTTCCAAGCTCTTTCCAATATATTATTTCACAATCAAACCAATAGAGTATTTTTCAGTGAGCTTGTCACTGTACAAGCATTAACTAGCTGACTCATCATTTTGAATTCAGCAATAACAAAATCAGGAAATAAATTCTATTATTTGGATCGTTATTGTAATCAAACATAAAATAGGGAGTAGATGAAAATACAGTAGATAGGGAGGAAAAGTTCAGTATATATTATTAGATACCAGTAGATTTATCAAAAACTGAAACTACAATAGAAATCTGAGTAATTGAATGAATTCGACTAAATTTATTTCAACTCAATTCAGATCTGTAAGAAAAGTTCATTCGAATAAAAGAATGGATGAATCAACTAGATGAATTTGCAATTCATTCTATTATTAGCGAAGCATCAAATAATTCATTGTAAATAACAGACGTAACCAGTTACCGTAACTGTCTAGTACCTGAGTCTACCTGTATAAATTTGGTTACAGTTATTTAGTTGCTTGTTTTTAAATGAGGAACCAACTAATTTGCAGCATCGGGTTTATGAATTTTCACCGGAGTTTTCCACGAATTGACTCTAATTAGATTGAGCTACAATCAATATTGGGAATAGTTTCTTTTTTCAATAAAATTAACGAGCCGTGGCGAAGCGTGGTATACTTAACCGGTCATCGCCGGGTATATTTCCTATAGATCATATACCCGGCGATGACCGGTTAAGTATACCACGCTTCGCCACGGTTAACGAGTTCAAGTTGTCCTTCAGGTTCAGGACTAATGAATAATATGATTGTTTTCAGAGTTTTCACTGGCAAATGTATGGGCTGGAAGCGACGGGTTCCAAAGCAGACTCCGGCGGAGCGACGTCCACAGTCTGAGCTCAAGACAATCGATATCAGGGCCAGAGCAGAGCAGCAGGCCCTAGCTAGCACTGAGCAGTAAGCACTTGCTACCACTGTTGTCTCCACGCTTCATAAGAATTTCCAACTTTCAACTGCATTGCTATTGGAGCGTCTTAAAACTACTTTCAAAGACACTGTGTATTCAACACAGTTTTCCACACATTTTCATAGTAATTTCCAGAGATTTCCATAGAAGGACAAGTGGCTTGTAGAAAACTAAAGATCTTGCTTGAAGATAAAGAGAAAAGAGAGACATAATCAGTTGAAGAGAGAGTGCAAGGACAGATAGATTCTCCATTTACATTTTAACTATTAATTGTCCCTTCATTAGGTATTAATCTAGCCATTGAATCTATTTATTCTTGTAAACAAACGTTCGGTAGTAGTTTTATCATACTAGAAACTATTAATAATGCATTGAAGAACAGTATGGAAATTTTTAATTCAATTCAATTTAAAAATCTAAAATAATAATTGTCTCACACAAGTATACACAACTATAAGAATTGCGAGCTTATTTATGAGTATTATTGTTTAACTTTACCTAAAGACAATGATTGTAAAGAAATACTGTCATTATGCAGTAAAAAATGGAATCTACTGAAATTAAGATGATCCAGACATTACCTTATATTTCCTTGTCCTATTCCTTAAACTATTATATTAAACTTCAATTGAATTCTCTGGGATTCCCAACCTCCTTTCTATTGCAAAGGGGCCTTGAATAATGACAATCTAACATATCCAATGTAAGAGCAGACTTTGAATTTCAATTCATACATAATTAAAGTTTGGGAAATAACGTTTCTCTTCTAGACAGAGAAAGTTGTCAAAGGAGAAGAATTTTATTTTTCTCAAGGTTAAAAAGGCTAATTCTAAATGAAAATATAACTGGACATTTCGGTGATACTTGCTTTATGCCTTTGTAATTTTGTTTGATGCATTCAAGCTTTTACTAGTGTTTTGGGAGTGACTGGCAATTATTTCAGAGGACAGAAACTGGCATTTCATTTCCCCGACGATGGGTTGAAATCTGCGTCGTTCGAGTCGGGTTGGTTGGAGAAGGGGAAGGGGCAGACACAGGGCACAGTTCAGAGGCAGCAATCATCAGCGACAAGACGCAACAAAAACGCCTCTCTAGAATGAGAAAATTCTTTTCAGTTGAGGATCCTGGTAAATTACAAAGGAAAGCAATTTTCCCTAGGGCTCTATAGATGCAAATAGCTAACGAACTCGCCTTCTGCAGAGCACTAAAGAAGAAGGGCTCGAATAATTCAATGTTTAGCCCTTGGAATGAGCCCCGAGGAAGTGAAGGCAACGGCTAATAACGAATCGTTTCTAACGGCAGCAGTGAGTAGCACCAATCACAGACATTTCACGGTGGCCGCCTTCTACTCCTATACACTACACACTTCTACATCTACCCGTACTTACTTGTACACTCTGCAACACGACAATGAAATCACACCTGTAGCCTTTAGCTCAGATCCTGTCGAGTTTCATTTTGAAGAGGGACGTCAACTTACCTGCAACAAATAAAAATGATGGTTGAAGTCGACTTACAAAAATAATTTATCAAGTTCATTCATTGTTCTGTATTTGAATAGCTTCCAATAACATCAACTCTTACTTGGAGCACAACTTCGTGAGACATCACAGGTGTTGTCATTCACAATCAATGCAGAATGTATCGACTTATTTATGAAATAATAGTTATTGATTATACGACTATTTATAAGGAACATAATTCATCTTATTGCCAATTCTCAAGCATCAGACTCATGAGGAAATCATCCCAGAAACCATCTCATAAACATGTTTTGCCTCAATACGATGGCATTGTATTGTAACTATGTTTGTAATGATTGTTTTTTTCTAGTATTTCGATAAATAAAACCATTTTGTCAATAAATACATTGAAATGATATCTTGGAACTGAATTTCCTTGGAACTGTGATATTTGATCTATATAGGAATAAATTACACCAAATACACCGCAAAATTTCAATGCACTCGAAAAATTCTCGATATGAATTAACATTTATTTCTCTGTTCAACTCGCACAGAAGTGTACACCCTGCATTGAATAATAGTGGGCTTGGAAATAAATCCAGTTGCTCTTGACAATCAAATACGTGGTAAACTGGGTTCAGACAACAAGTGACCTACAGTGTGAGTAGCTTCCCCTCAAAGTGACAATTCCCTTTGGAGAGCAGTTGGGCAAATAAAGGCAAGGTCTCGGGCCCTGCTGATGAGAACAGTCCCTAAGTAAAAGGGACACAATGGATAGTGAAGACAAATAGATCAGAATGCGCAGGGGTTACTGATTGTAATCCCAGAAGTAAATAACATTCAAAGCCATGAACAATAGAGTACGTGTTGTTTTAATGATTTCAATAACTTGAGTGAAAATTTATGTCGTCATTTTGGAAGCTTATAAATAATATCGTTTACACAAAATATATCAGTGGCATGCGATTTAGCGGTTTAAATGTTACAACACTCACTCAAAACTACTCAAACTCCTATACCTTCAAATTAACAAAATAATGTACTTTTTCTAATAAACATTTGTCATCAACTACTATATGAGTACCTCCAAGGCCAATTCAAACTGGAGGCAAATGTACAATCTTTATTTTAAACTTACGAAACCATACACAAAAACCTGAGTCTGTATGTGAGTATGCATATTGCATAACCATGTTTTACATACATAATATCTTATGAATATGAACTAAATGTTTGAACCATAAAATACAATACCATGGATTATAATACAAATTTGAACTGTATTTCGGTTACTTGTTTAAAAATAGACAAAAATACAACATTCAAGTTGATTTTCCTAAACTGGAATACTTCTCTCACTTGAAAACTTGTCTGGGCATTTCTAGTTATTTATCTGTAATAATGAAACACATACATTATTCAATTTCAAATTTAAATTCAAATCGTTCATTTTACCAAAATACAAAAATAAAATTAAATGAAATAGAGTGTTTACACAAAACACACACACAAAAGTGTGTACAGTTTATTACACATGTATCTTCAATTCCTCTTACCCTGATAAACCCTTTCCTTTCCAATCATTTCCTTCCTCCCTTACCTGTATCTTCAATTAAAAATAACCACTATTAAATTTTAACGCTGAAACGTCCTTACATTTCCTTGTGTTTGAGCAGACAATGCAGCACACAATCGTATGTGGTGAGCACATATGAGGTCGAGGTACAATACTGGGGGTTAATCGATGCATACGGTCAATCGGAGGACCTCCTGCTGTCCTGTCATCTGTGCACGCTGTGCGGTGTTTGTAGTTGGGGGTGGATGTGAGCATGGCCGTTAATGAAAATCAAGCGGCGGCGTTCCAAGCAGAACAAACACATCAGGCCATAATTAAGGCAGTGGTCATCCTAGTCGGAGGATGGTCGATGCTCTCTCGGCCACTCAGCAATACATTACAGCCGCCTGTTCTGTTCTGCATAACATGATGGGCGCAGCGTGCGCCCTCTAATGCGTCCGACCAGAAGGTTGACTGTGTCCCACTAGGCGTCAAGTGTCCAGACGGCGGAACTGGCATCAAAAACAGATTAAGGCCTCCGTCCGGATACCTCCGTCACCGCCGCGTTAAGCCGCTATCAATTCACAGAGCCGCGCTGCGCATAATCCAAATGTAGATCAATCCCCTCTGCTGATGTGTGTATGCGAAAAAACGAGCAAACAATTTGTCATCAATCAATTACACAGCATATAGCGAAATAAAGCTCAGCCCGTGATTGATGGCTCTTATGTGTACAGTATCCTGCAGTATGTACTCAAGTTAAGTGGTACTTGGGAGACATTGTTTTTGAACGCCTAAAGGAAGACATGAGTTAAGAAGTGATGAGAAGTTTATACTGTGCTTAGTGCCGCCTACTATCTCTCTATAAACAACAGATAGAAGCAACGGCCGCCATTGTGGTACCAGACTTCAAACAGCTGTTTATGTAATAGATTGGGTTAGGTAAGTGAATACTGCTCGAAATTTTAAGATCAGTTTAAAGGTACAGTAGCTGGGTTTCATAATACGAAACTGGTGCGAAAATGGTGGGTGGATGCGTCCCATATTTGTAGAGCCTTAGTACCTACAAAACGAAAATTTTCCAACCGATATTGAAAATGTGATGAGTTATGGTTTGTTATGAGATTGCAAAATTAGAAGTTAGCTGATTCATTTTGCTATTACACCTTGATTGACAATGAATTACATCATTACAACATTTCAAAACAACAACAAGAATCAAAATGTAAAGGAGTTCATCCAATAAGAAGCAACCATGTCAATAGTGTATAATGGATAAAATATTACACACTTTGGACATTGTATAAAGTTGTAAAGGGGCAACTTTGAGGTAATTTATTGTCATAGCGGAATCAACCAACTAAAAAATAAGGAAAAGAGAACATTAAAATTGATTAGTTCATCAACTATTAAAATGATAGTGATAGTGATAATTAAAGGAAGATTATATCCAACATTTTCTTGAGATATATATTTTCTCTTACCGTATGGCATAGAAAGATTGTCACATCTTATCATGAATATTGAAGCACTAATTCTACAGGTCCTATTAGAAAAGGCTTTGACATAATATATTCATTGTGAAGTAAAAACGTATTTGGAAATTGTATGGAAATAGAAATTACGGAGGTGCTTGAAAAGTAATCGTTATTGTTCTTTGAATTTACAACTGAACGTGAGAATCTTGAAAAGTTCTAAGTAAATGATGACATAACGTTTCATTCACTGGGAAATTTACAGAAGATTCAATGTACCTAGTCAAGATAAACGGTTTGAACTATTTCAGCAAGTCTCAAGTGGTGTCAAAATACTTCAATCACTGGTGGAATTTCCTTATAAATCAGTTTGTTTGATTCGGTGCTCCCTCAAATTCAAGATGGATTTGTTTGTTCAAGGAAAAGTGAATTATATCCGAAGAGGTAGAAAAGCAGAAGATCAATTGAGATATGGACTGGAATACATCTCAGCCGAGATGGGGGAGATTGATCAACGAGAAGGAATTCACCAATCAACGTGGATGCACGGATAAGTTTCTGCAGAAGAAATAGATAAGAATTTGTCTTGGAAGAAACAGAGTGTGTGTGAGTAATGAAGAAAGAACGTGATTGGCAGAGAAAGTGAGGCTGGAAAGTTTTCGAGAACAAGAGAAGAATATGATAGCTCATTTGCTTTTCCGTCCGCAACCGCTCACCTAACGACCGTTGATTCTGCTTTTGCGGAAGAAATGAACTCGCATTTATTCCTGCTGAAGACAAAGAAAAACAATTCTGCGCTCACAGTCAGTTCCTTCTGCTCTATCTTATTGAGTCAAACTTCTCGAGGTAATAAAATATATTTTTCAAGTTCTTCACGCTGACTTGCAACATTTCTCAACAAGCGCACCTCAATTTCCAGCATGTCTGTTTGACTGATTCTCCATGTCTGCTCTTTCCACTTTCCAATATGTGCTCATATGTTATTCGGCATGAATTCATTCGTTCATTTTTTTCTCAAGTCACAAGTTTATGCCAGTAAGTTATTCCTATTTTTCTAAATCCAATTTCAATTTCTCTTTCTATCTGTATAAGAACTTTCACATATTTACATCATAAGAATACAGATCAGCAAAAGAGTGACCTTAGAAAAACTACATCTAATCGTTATCGCTCGTTATCAATATTCATTCGTACATTTTTATAAAAAATCATTTTAAAAATTTCCAATAACTTTTGGATATTTTTATTTGCAACTTACATGAAATTATTTGAAAATTTAAAAATCGTTCTGCTTTTGTTTCCAATGAGGAAAATGATGATTTAATAAGATGATATGTCATAAACAGAACTTGGACAGTTTGTGTAAATTAGAAGAGAAACCGTTTTGGACATAAGTCGGGCATTTGTAGTACTCTCCTTCATTGAATAAATGATTGAAAGCATCAGCACCGGACTACACGAGAGATTTGATACGTTATTTAAAAACGTGTAGCTTTAATTGTAGAGTATTGAAATGAAATGAAAAAATTCATATCACGTTTATTGCTGGGCTTAGAGATGAATAAATCGATGAGGTGGGAGCAAAAGATAGACGAAGAGGGAAGATTTGAAGAGAGAGCACGTGTGTTAGATTTGATATGTGAGGGCATGAATTCGCCAGTAATAAACAAGCATGCGGGCCCAATCAATCGACACCCAGATCGACGTGATACGCATTTTCCAACCTCTATTCCTCCTCTTCACATTCAGTTCTACTTGCGTCATAACATTCAAAATATCTCACTTCTTTTCTAGAATTTTCTCGATTCCTTAAAACTGGAATCAGATCATGATTTCAATATGATCATTTTGTGGTTCTGAGAATGGCTTTTTCTATACACAAACAAGGTTCGTGAATAGGACCCTTATGTTATAATCTAACAATTGAAAGTAACTGTTGAGATTCATGCATAGTTCATAATTTCTTCAAAAGAATCATGTCTTCACGGTCACACCTCTGCACAGTTTCACTACTGCAACAATAATTATCGGCAGGATTACTGAAATTCATCATCATGAGCATAATTTCTTAGGGAATGAAAATAAGTTGAATTTTAATAGTTGAAATGATACACAAGATACTAACTCGATACACATTAAAATCTGAAACTTAACAGCAGGCTACTATCCTGAAAATAATAGCGACATGACGATTGGACTTCAGTTACTAGAATCTTCAGTTTTCGGAATTTGAGTAAGAAAATTCCATCACTTGTTAATTTCTAGTATTTTTTCGTTATACAGTACAAAAGCACAATATCACTTTTGCAACTACACAAAAAGTTTGAAGAATAGATGATAATTTTTTGTGGTAGGGGAGAAGGTAATAAAATAAAGAGTCGTGAATGAACTTTTTTTCAATTACTCCTGAATAGTTAGCAGTGAATGAAGAATGGAAAGTTATTTTCTGTGACAGTTGTATTTTCTGAATGATTTTTGTCTACATACAATCAAGGTTCGTGAATGGGAAAATACATCACAATCAAACAATTCGGAGTAACTAACTATTCATATATGGATAGTTATGATATGATCCTTGTATTTGTAGAATTCAAGACACAGAATGTGGACAATGACTTTGTATGATAAGGTGAGCACCTGCACCTTATTTAACGGGAGCTTCTGCTTGGAAAGTAGATACAGTGTATTATATCAAGCTGCGGTTTTGCTCTGCACAACTTACCGGCCAGGACTCACCTTACCAAAACTGACCTAACCAAACTCACAAGGCGACCATTTGCACTAACTCACCCCTGTACCACCCCCCCCTTAACCCCCTCGCAACAACTTCGGCCGCCACGGCTCATCGCCAGGCAGGCAGCTTTAGCAAACGAGTAGCACCAGTCTTAAATCGGGGCCAGCCAACTTTACAACACTACAAAACGGACCCAGCTTAGAGTGTTTTCCTCCGCTTGAAAAAAAAACCGGGAAGCTTGATTAGCTCCTGAAAAAGCCACCCTAACTCACCAAGAGGATTTGTACAGGCTTGGCCTGTTCAAACAAATACAGATAAAACCACGTTAATTCAAGCTTTCCAAGACTTTTCTTCTCCAGTAGGCCTTTCCCCAGTATCCTTCTCCTCTTAAATGAAATGAAAGACATCAAAAGGAAGAGGAAACGATCAAAATACATAGGATATGTCAACAAATGATATATTGGTGAAGGAAGACTAATTTTATTGGAATTACAAATATTTTCCAATTCCAGTACTGTGATAACAACATGTAAAAATTATTTGTGGATGTTTTGATGCACTTCATTATCTTAATTGCATAGAAAACAGTAGTTTTATCATAACTCCTCTTTCTACAAAAATACAGAGAAACGGCAAGGGTAGAGAACCCATGTCAATAATTTTTTCAAACACTATAAACATGTCAATCACGAAAACACGTTACAAGTCACATTAAACACGTGGAATGCACGTTTTTGTTGGAATATTCATGCAGGACACGCAACAGACTTTTGTTTCGAGAAGGCAGGCCGTGCAGGTGTGGGCGGGCGATGGGAAGGCAGCAATGTATTGTCAGTGAATAATTCTTAGCTATTGTTGATTGATATTGGCAGAGGCGATTCTGAGTAACGGACAACAGCTACGTCATAGTATCGAATGGCAACGCACATTATACGTCAATTAGAACGCGAGTAAAAATGGAATATTCGCCCCACGCAGTTCTCCCAAGAGACGGCTGGTAATTGCGAAAACATATTTGACAGGAAGCCTGCAATTTTGCAAACCAGAACTTGCCTGGAGCACGACTCAACAGCGAATATCTAGACTCGCATGTGGATTGAAGCCATACACAGATATAGAAATAACTGTACTCTCAGCATCAAATATTGGAAGCGAATGGAATAACGCCGAAGCAGCCGCCATGATTACCTATTGATATTTTCCCGTGTAGACGGAGGGATGTATTTTTGTCATTATTAAAATCTAGAAAAAACATTCACTTTGCAAAACCTAATCAGTGAATTTCATTGGCGGAATCGGTGATTATAATCCATGATTTGAAAAATATATATTTTTTATAGTATTGAATTTTTTTTCCTCGTATTGAATGTGTTTTTGTGTGTTTGAGCAAACTTTGAAGATGTCAAACAGATTCAAATTTTACTTTTGCACAAGATAATAATATTATAATAGATATTATTCTTTACAGGCTATTATATTATAAAGTTTTTATTTAGCTATTTTATTATTATTTTCTATTATATTATTATGGATATTATTTAGTGAATCACGTCAGTCAACGTAATCAATAACCAACACTCGTATCTGTATTCATGCCTTCAGCACAAGATACGAATTACTATGGGACAATGTACCATATTTTGGTATCGCTTATCGCCGATTTAAATTATGTATTGTATTGTAGATTTTCAAAGCTACCAGCTTGAAAAACGGTAAGCAAGTCAAACTTTATCCTAATGAAATTGATAATTTTAATATGAAAGTAAGATGAGAAATTAAGCACAAGTTACAATGCTCTAACAGAAGAATAATTAAAGCGCAACTGATTAATAGTTCTACAAAAACACTAAAGATCTGTTTTATGTCGTGGTTTACAAAAGTTGTAAATTTCACGCTGTCGCGAACAGTGTTATTCAATTGTTGGCGGTTGAAAGAGCGCTATTAATTCGAGGATGCATTTGTAAGAACAAGGATCATGGAGGTGTTTTTGTGCGAGAAGTTTTGTGGAGCAGTGACGACATCAGTGACAGATCGAAAAGTGTTTTCGCGGCGTGAGGGATGGATAATGCGCCGGCTCTGGATAATCAGGGTTTTGCAAAAGCTGTTCATTGTGTGTTGACTTCTTCAGCAGCCGAAGTTTGCATGATAATGGTCGTCTTTTCGGGCGCTGAATATTCTGCGTCTGCATAATGGCTCCTTGATTATTGCAGGATACGCAGCGCTCGTAATTCAAATCTTGCCGCGGTTTTTGCGCGCCCCTGCCTGCTCCGAGGCGGCCAACTACAAATTAGGGCCAACTGGAACTCTGGATATGAGCGCGCCCGCCGCCGCCTTGCACATGAACACCGAATTGTGCTCAACACCTAACGCAGAGCCAGAGATGCTGCCATTAGCACATGAAAGACCCTTGCAAAGTTTCTGTTTGATTGCTTCACCAGAAGAAGCATCAACTAATAGGTGCCACGAACCAGCATCTGTCTCAGCTCATTACATGGGTATAAATGAATAAAATAGATTAATCCAATTAATTTATAAAAAATAATTTTCTTGAAAGTTTCAAGTATCATTTGTACTTTGTATTTTTGGTGATATAAATATTCTATTCTATTTTCAATTATTGAAATGTTTGTTCGTGTTTGACTTTTATTATATAGCCTATAAAAACAGATGAATTTCATTTGATTGAAAAATTATAAATGTGAACTAAACATCTTATTTTATTTCACAGAACAGTGATAAATTTACAGGGGGTTTCTAAATAAATCTACAATATTCAAGTTTTGATTTGAACATGGAGAATCTCAACATTGAAAACTATTTTCTTTTAAGGTTAATCAAATAGTTCTGATTGGGAAATGGTTAATGGCAACAATAACTCAGTGTTTGCACATGGACAAGATCACAAATATTTTCTGAATAGGACTGTAAAAATTTACTTCTCAATGTAGACATGAAGAACACAAACGCGTTCTAGTTGGATTTAACATATGAAATCATTTAAATTCCTAGCTGTAAGCTCTTTTATGCATTTCAAAGGATAATTTCGTTTCAGTCGTCAGATTCTTGTCAAGTACCAGGATAGCAACGAGAGTTCAGGGTCTTCATTTCAAACGGTCACCCTGTTTCTAATCTGGTATCTTTCAGAACTTGTTTCCCTCCTCCTCACTTGCAGCCATTCCTCATTCTGATTCCCAGTCCTCATTTATTATGTATTTGAGGTGGGATCAGCGATCCTGCTCTCAGCTGAAGTGAGGATAGTGAAGTGGACGGAAACACAGTGAAAAAGAAAGAGAAGAATTAGGAAGGAAACGGGAAATCGAAGATAAAAACGAAAAGCAGACAGTACGAGCAGAAGGAAATGGAAGGCGAAATTTACAAACAGAAAACAACGAAAGGAAGAACTGATTCTCAAAGCGATTCTCTCACATCTTATTTAAATGTAATGGAGTCTTCACTCCAATACTCTTCTCTTTCATCTAGAATTTCTTCTTTGTAAGACCTCTACTTCTACGTATATCTATTTGGAATTTAGAATCTACATCTTTTACTCTTGTGAGAACTCTTAATTCCTTGGTAGACTATTTTCAGGCTCTCACTTACTCATTCAACAGAAATCAAGTGATTCATTAACTGGAGTTCTCAGCAAGTAATATTCGCCCAAAGTTTGGAACTAGGCGAGAGCAAGGATACGATTGAAAAAATCAAATCTCTATCTGTTGGGCAAAACGAAGTTTTGGCACTCGAATTTTGGTTTAAGGTTGAGGATTCTCTGAATGCAGATTAGAGTTTGATTAAATAAAACCTTCACAAAATATGCCTATCAATAATTGGAGAATATTCGAAAATGGCAGATTTTGTAGGAATTACTTCATTAAGAGTAGACATTTAATATTTGAACTTGAACAGCCAATCGATAAATACATGTGTCACGATACAAATTCTGGCAACCAAATAAAGCCTCAATAAAATATTGTCAATGACCACTAAGTGCTGGTATTATAATAGATAGCACAATTAACGGTAAGCTGACCTAATTTAGCAGTACTCAATATTGATAAAATAATGATAACAAGGAAGCAAGCTCCGACTCACCACCAAAAGTCTCTGACTCATATCACATTGTATATTTATTTGTATTCTTTGGTGTTAATTTATGTAATTGAAAAATCCAAATATTGAAGATAGCCATAACCTTCATCCAAAAATATCAAAACACACCACTGCCTATATGAATCATCTACTGAAAGATGTCAATGCCAATAAAATCATTGGAAAAATTATGATTCATCCATTATTTATAGAATGTATAAATACTTAATCCACATATGTTAACTTGCTATTAAATAATGCATATTATTATTTGTACTCACCAAAAGTATCATCCCAAGCCGGTGAAATGATGTATATACAGGTCTCATGTCTTCGGTGGTTTCACGAACATAGCAATATATTTTGGAAATATTTGTTGTATATGAGATTATACTATTTTAGAGTCAGTTATTTTATAGCATAAAATATTTGGATGTATATTAATTTAGCAATAAACTTTCAGTTCACCTTTTGAATTTGGCAGTGGAGTTGAAAAGTAAAGAATATTTTTAAAGGCATCTTCCAAAAATAAAAATAAAAATTGAAAGGATTTTAATGTCCTATATGTTATTCTGTATTATATATAATATATCGTATATTATTTAAATGGTTATTGTTGCTAAATGTTGGAACTACTTTGTGCATTGTACTGACGTCAAAAAACACGGTATTAAATTGACCAATCACAGCCCAGCATTTCATTAAAAATTCTAGAATGTTCTATTGAAAAGTCTGTTTCCTTGAATTTTAGCAAGGGTAATTCTCTTCCGTTTGAGACTCCTTAGAGAGCAGTTGCTTTTGAGCACATGAGTGCAGTTTAATTATTTTCAAATGTAATCAGTTTCAATTTCAATTTAAATGTTTTCTAACTGTGATATATTGAGCTGTGGCAATATATAATTGTTTAAATTCATATAAAGTCGCGAAAATATTATAACCCATGGTCCAGAGCCAAGCAGTATCGTGAGATGACACACGGAATCCAATCTACCCCTGAGATGGCTGCCTAAACCAGGATACGGTAACCAACGTCGAAGCATCGCCAATACTGTGAGTGATCCGTTTATTTAATCCTTTGGCCAAAGGCGCGAAAAGCCTTTTAAAGTGAAATAGTGGGGAAAAATTATCATACTGCGTGAAGCATAGAAACATGAGCTCATGGTCTAGTAGTTAAGACTTTCATAATTTTAGAGATTTTGTAATATCTTATTGCCAGGCAAAATACCCACACCCACGCTCTACCGAAGATATAAATTTTGTAACAAGCTATTTATTGTTATTAATAATTATTAACGAAACTTGTAAAATTCATTTAATTGTTCAAGTTGTGTGTTCTAAGGAACAGGAGAATATACCCAAGTTTTTCACCTAATTACTGGGTTTTCTAGTCGTTCTTGCACCTGTCTTGGCAATCCCAATTGATACATTAAATTTATTAATTTATGAAAATATCAGTATCCTGGATGAGCCCTTGCAAGGCCAAATTTTGACATGCCCAGTCACGTAAGGAGTATGCTTAGCCAAGTGTGTTACGTAAGTGGATTGAGATCTTGTCTTTGATGCGTGACTATAGTCCATCACTTAGCTCTCCCTTATCTTGTGACACATTTGACTATATTTGCTTGATCCTGACGTCACGGGACATACAACATAAAAATAATAGCGTTACACACATGACCCACAACACAGTAATGTTACACATGGCACCATAACGTGGGGCTGTTACACAGTATTGTTACACATGGCACCCAACATGGCGGCCTGAGGGAGATATACAAAATTTCTTTATTAAGAAAGCCAAAAAATTTGAACTCAGAAATCACAGAGTTGATGGTTGAAAACTTTTTGAAATTGAAAATATACCTTATGGAATTGCCAAGCTTTAATAAAGTAATTAATTAATTTGAATATTGATTTCATTATTAAATTATTCCTGAGGAGACGTCGAGGAAGAGTATACTCAGATATATCGCCAACAATTTAAAGAGATATACGCACCTATTGCTATGAATCACACTCTGTGATCATTTGAATAATTATTTTAGGTAGCCTAACAAGAAAGCTAGCTTATTTAACCTTGAAATTAAAGCTTTAAAGGTACCAAAATATTATTAGTTTACCAAGAGCATTAAGGTCTTGGGGCTTATTAATTTGTTAATTAATCTATTAATTTAAGCAAAATCCCCAGAATTGATCTCATAGGCAAGATATTAAGAGTATTAATTGTTTATTTATTGTTTATCTGTGATAGTTTGAAAATCGCCAGATTATTAATGAGCATTGAATATAGGGCTATTTATTAATAGTTACCATATATAAAATTTATTTACTGGTAATTACCAGATATCTATTGATTTAACTATCATTGCATGTTTATTTTGTGCATGTTTATTTGTAATAAGTCTTGGAAAATTTATTGTCTCACTGTATATATCACTTATCACTTAATCCTTTCGGTCAACATTTCACTGCACTCGAATCACTATCGCACTCGCGCGTCGCGCATCTATTTCCACGCCGCGCCTACACCCTTCACGCCGCGTTCACACCATCGGACCGCGACATCCTTGGATTTCACCACCAGCCCAGCTGTCCAAATCCTAACTCACCATCATGGAGAACCTCTCAGCCAACTCATCTGTGTCCTACATGGAGCTGGGAGACAACAACACTTTGCGAGAAGTGACCACACCCAACCCCGAGGCAACAAACAACACTGATGAGACAGCGCCCAGGAGCGAGACGCAGGAAGTATCACTAGCGCCAACTTCGACCCTGAAAATCTTCGTCAGCTGTCTTCCACCCGCCTGGAACCAGAGGTCGTCCTGACAGAAGTGCCTCCGCGTACGCCGTCGCCTACCACTGTCAATCCTACTACACAACTCTCGCCAGATGAACTGAGTCCGCTGACTTCCAGATTAATGAATGACACTCCAACCGATTTGGTCACCTCATGCTCAAAATAAGTAATGACCTCAAAGATTCCCAAGAGAAACTGCTCAAAGATTCCCAAGAGAAACTGGGTAGTCGAATAGATAGTCGAATCAATAATCAAACAGAAAAATGGATAGTCGAATGGAAGGAATGGACAGTCGAATCAAGGATCAAATAGAAAAATGGATGGAGGATTGAGAGTAGAGATCAGAGACATCAGGGAAGAGATGAAGGATATGAGAAAGCAGTTAGATGACACTACTGTATGCCTCAACAAAAGAATGGATGACATGCAGGTGAATTTGAGGAAGGAACTGAGTGAAGATTGGAGCAAGCATGCGATTGAACTGGAAAACAAGGTCATGCAAAACGTAAGTGAACACACTGATGGATTAAACAAAAACTAGAAAATCTTGTAAAACAAACCAAAACCGACATACAACAGGCAGTAGAGAAACAGAAGACAGAGTGTGCCACCACCTGCAAGAATTTGGAAAAGCAAATTAGAGATTCCACCCAGCCATTAGAAAATCTGTACAAGAAATTAACACTCAACTTAGCCTAACAAACACGTCTCTAAGTACTACTCAAACCCGAGTTGAAAGTCTAGTAACCGAACATACATTAATTCACAATAGAGTTGAAGAAACCGAAAAGAATTAAACCAACACCAAATAACCATCACCCAACTAGACAGCGAGTTGCAAGATACCAAAATCGATTTAAATAGTAAAATAAAACAGACACACACAAAAATATCACAACTTGAAATGAATATGAGTAGAGGAGAGAAGGAGGTGAGATAGTAGCAGTACCGAAACACAGAATGTGTCACAATTAATCAGTGGATTAGGAAAATTTGATAACACAAAATTCCACATGACACCTAAAGCGTTTGCAGAACAGCTAAAAGTGGTACAGGACTTAGTTCCAATCAGTTGGCCTGTATGGAGATTCCGGCTATCCTCTCTTTAATTGGGGAACCTCTGCTCTTCCTTCATGGACGTGCACATGAATTCAACAGCCTAGAAGAATTTCTGAGAGCTTTCCTCGAGCAATATTGGAGCCTAGATAGACAACAAGAATTGTTATCAAAAATAATATCCTCCAATTTTGACGAAAGAAGTGGTCAGACATACACCGCATTCGTCTCACGGTTACGCTATCAAAATTCGCAGCTAGACAACCAGATTCCCGATATTACCTTAGCTCACATCGCACTTAAGAAGATGCCGTATCACGTCCAACTAGCATTGCCCACACCACCCACTAAAAGTTTCAAAGACCTTGAAAACCACCTTCATTGTGTTCAAGCTGTCTCCACAAGCAATATACAGCATAATAACCATAGAAATAATAATAATTTTGTACAAACCAACCTGCCACCAAATCAAGCAAGAGAAAATTCTAACACTGGTGACAATACAAATAATAATTCACAGGACTTTGAAATAGAGTCACTACCACCAAATAACAACTACCGAAACAAAAATGGGTTCAGAAGGAATCAAAATAATAACAATTTTAATAGGAATAAAGATCGTAGATACCATGATCAAGATAGATTCTATGATGGCCGAGATTACATGAACTCCAATAGAGACAACAACACAAGTAGTTCTAGAAACGAATCAAATAAATCACCATCACCAAATACCACTTTTAATACAGATAAAGATAATAGCCCACCACCTTCTACTAGTACACCATCAAAAACAAATGGAAAATCAAATAATCCATCAGGAAAAAATTCCGGCAATAACCATCGCGCATGACTAGAAGGGGAGAAAACTTATAAGACTCTGACGGTTCAAATTCCGGCAGCCCAGAGCAAAGTTAAACGGCAGTTGAGCAAAATAAATAAGAGAGTGTATCACAACTCAGGCTTTCATCGGAAGCATGCTCGATATAAAAAGCCGACAGCTTTCGAGAATTATGCATGTTTTCATCGGCGGCACACTCGCTTCAAGCCCGCCCTAAAGCCAAGAGATTGTAAAAAACATGCTCAATCTAAAACGTCGACAGTTTTCGAACATTATGCATGTTTTCATCCGCGGCATACTCGCTTCAAGCCCGCCATAAAGTCAAGAGATTGTAAAATTTGGACACCAAAACCTAACCTCTCTCAAGACGTTGATCAACTACCCACAACCAACCGGCCAACATAACCTAAATCGCCCACATCTGGTATACGAAAGGTTAATAAGAGCAGCTTCAGGACCCTGAAAACACTTCGTCTATTTGGTACGAGAACCTCGCCAACATTAAACCCTACTATAGAGAATGAACAATATCATTCCTAAGAACCACATGCTTCCGGTTTGGAGATAAACGAAAAAAGTGATTTTTCTACAACAGGATTCAAACTAACATGAGCCAGAGATCGTCCCAAGGATGTACTACGACGCCTGACCGTATTAATTACGCAAAATAAGTGATATTGAACTTTTTAGAAAAATACACAGTTCTGTTAATAAAATAATTGATGGCCAGCGATTGCCATATTTTCTGATCAAACCAAATGGAATCCTAACGGTAAATTATTACCAACTTCAAATATTAGTGAAAAATTACCTTCTTTTCCAAGACTTACTATGTTATTATATCATATATTTGTTAGTATTAGTAAATATCTGAATTTTTTGTTAGCTTCTACGAAGTCATACGTTATGCACATAACCAAAAAACACATATGTTATGATGTCTACTTGTGTGCGTAGACGATATATTGTACACATACGATAGGCCAATGCCACACAAATCAAACAGCATGTATATATTCCATACTTCACAGCTGTGAAAGTTTATAATCAAATTGTTATAATGTAGCCAGTATTATTAAGTAAATTTTGTTAAACTAAGATTAACACATATTTTGATATTATTATTGAATGTTTATTTATTTGTAACCATAAGTGTTTGCATGGCAGTGAATTTTGAGTCAAGTGGTGAAACCACAGATTACGATTGTGAGCCCTAGGCTAATAACTTTGTCAATCGATAAAACAAGTCGGCACCCATTTAAGTTACCTGCTATTTCCTTCAGATCAGTTACCAGAGTTATTGTACATCTATCTATGTAAATTGTTTGAGAGCTTTATTTATGTCATTTATTGTCTAGCAGAACTTATGAGTTTGAATTGTATTGTATTTTCGAGTGTCATCTGAGATAACCTCACATACCTTTTGTGCATCAGCGCTTGTAGAGATTCCTTCGGCACCTGGCATACTCTTTGGTTTGACATGTCGTCATCATAGTATTGTTTAGCCGCCAACTTTTGAATTCTCATATTGCTCTTTTAGATGTATTATCCTTGCTCTATTTTTTCTCAGCTAAATGCTTGATTTTTTGTGTAAATCACTGCCATGATTAGATGTTACGCTTCTGTAAATCTTATGAGTAGGTAGCGTAGAATATTTCCGTACCGAATTCGAGTCGGAAGGTAAGCTAACATGAGACAGTTGTGTTCACATATTTTTTAGAGCCTTCTTTATGTTATGTGAGATCTTAGAAAATTTGCCTCGTTTTCTTTGTATAGTTATACAAACTCGCTCTATCTGCAGCTTATTAAAAGCTTATTTATTCGCTCATTTATATAACTATAGGGGGCTTCTGTCACGATACAAATTCTGGCAACCAAATAAAGCCTCAATAAAATATTGTCAATGACCACTAAGTGCTGGTATTATAATAGATAGCATAATTAACGGTAAGCTGACCTAATTTAGCAGTACTCAATATTGATAAAATAATGATAACAAGGAAGCAAGCTCCGACTCACCACCAAAAGTCTCTGACTCATATCACATTGTATATTTATTTGTATTCTTTGATGTTAATTTATGTAATTGAAAAATCCAAATATTGAAGATAGCCATAACCTTCATCCAAAATATCAAAACACACCACTGCCTATATGAATCATCTACTGAAAGATGTCAATGCCAATAAAATCATTGGAAAATTATGATTCATCCATTATTTATAAAATGTATAAATACTTAAGCCACATATGTTAACTTGCTATTAAATAATGCATATTATTATTTGTACTCACCAAAAGTATCATCCCAAGCCGGTGAAATGATGTATATACAGGTCTCATGTCTTCGGTGGTTTCACGAACATAGCAATATATTTTGGAAATATTTGTTGTATATGAGATTATACTATTTTAGGAGTCAGTTATTTTTATAGCATAAAATATTTGGATGTATATTAATTTAGCAATAAACTTTCAGTTCACCTTTTGAATTTGGCAGTGGAGTTGAAAAGTAAAGAATATTTAAAGGCATCTTCCAAAAATAAAAATAAAAATTGAAAGGATTTTAATGTCCTATATGTTATTCTGTATTATATATAATATATCGTATTATTTAAATGGTTATTGTTGCTAAATGTTGAACTACTTTGTGCATTGTACTGACGTCAAAAACACGATATTAAATTGACCAATCACAGCCCAGCATTTCATTAAAAATTCTATATTGTTCTATTGAAAAGTCTGTTTCCTTGAATTTTAGCAAGGGTAATTTTCCGTTTGAGACTCCTTAGAGAGCAGTTGCTTTTGAGCACATGAGTGCAGTTTAATTATTTTCAAATGTAATCAGTTTCAATTTCAATTTAAATGTTTTCTAACTGTGATATATTGAGCTGTGGCAATATATAATTGTTTAAATTCATATAAAGTCGCGAAAATATTATAACCCATGGTCCAGAGCCAAGCAGTATCGTGAGATGACACACGGAATCCAATCTACCCCTGAGATGGCTGCCTAAACCAGGATACGGTAACCGACGTCAAAGCATCGCCAATACTGTGAGTGATCCGTTTATTTAATCCTTTGGCCAAAGGCGCGAAAAGCCCCTCTTAAAGTGAAATAGTGGGGAAAATTATCATACTGCGTGAAGCATAGAAACATGAGCTCATGGTCTAGTAGTTAAGACTTTCATAATTTTAGAGATTTTGTAATATCTTATTGCCAGGCAAAATACCCACACCCACGCTCTACCGAAGATATAAATTTTGTAACAAGCTATTTATTGTTATTAATAATTATTAACGAAACTTGTAAAATTCATTTAATTGTTCAAGTTGTGTGTTCTAAAGGAACAGGAGAATATACTCCAAGTTTTTCACCTAATTACTGGGTTTTCTAGTCGTTCTTGCACCTGTCTTGGCAATCCCAATTGATACATTAAATTTATTAATTTATGAAAATATCAGTATCCTGGATGAGCCCTTGCAAGGCCAAATTTTGACATGCCCAGTCACGTAAGGAGTATGCTTAGCCAAGTGTGTTACGTAAGTGGATTGAGATCTTGTCTTTGATGCGTGACTATAGTCCATCACTTAGCTCTCCCTTATCTTGTGACACATTTGACTTTATTTGCTTGATCCTGACGTCACGGGACATACAACATAAAATAATAGCACACATGACCCACAACACAGTAATGTTACACATGGCAATCATAACGTGGGCTGTTACACAGTAATGTTACACATGGTACACAATAATTTCATTATTGCCATATCACAGCCACACAATGACATTATTGAATCATGAATTGGTGATGAGGATCAAATAGAAACAAAATGGAAGAAGAAATCCGATTGCTGAACATAAAAAATAAACTACCGTTTCGCAGCTCATAACAGGGTAATAATTGGAAGCAGCATTATTATCTGGATAAGCTCTATTTGTAATGGAAAACTGTATTGAGACTTCAAAATTGACTAATCAAACCACCAACAACCGACAACCGTTAGGATAATAATTCTTCAATCATGATGAGAAGTACAAATTTTATGGAACCAGGATTGATTTTCACATTACTGCAATATGATAAATTATCACAACTTAGTATTTTTCTGGTATGCAAATTACAAATTTTATTTTTATAAATGACTAGACACTAGGACTAGACTATACAACGAAGTCGCCTTCAGTTTGCCTCCTATAAGGCTGTGAAATGATTGATTGAGATAAAAATACTTGAATTTGAACTATTGAACGATGATTTATTTTCAAAATTTGAAAGGTTATGTACATACACTTTCCAATTGGGTAATTGAGGAAGCACCAAAAAAACCTGAATTTTGGCTATTTTTTCTGAATTTTATGGTATGCAAATTCTATTTCTATGAATGACTAGACACTAAACTATACAACGAAGTCACCTTCAGTTTGCCTCCTATTAGGCTGTGAAATGATTGAGATAAAAATACTTGAATTTAAACTATTGATCAATGATTTATTTTTAAAATTTGAAAGGTTAACCAAAAAAAACCTGAAATTTGGCTTGCTTTTCTCAGAATGTTTTGCCAATAATATTATTTGAAAATCTGTCAGAAAGACCAATCAAATTAGTAACAATAACATTATGAAAACAACCATGTTATTGATCACCTTATGACTGAAGAATAATTTGATCCAAATAGAGAACACCCTTCCCTCTCAAAATGCTTTTCTAATTTCTAAAAGTTTATCGCAACATTAAAACCTCGTTACAACCTGTATAACTTACAGAATAGTAATCATATTTTCATGCTCATCTTAAAGTCGGCGAAACGGTATCATTAGTTCATTTAGAGCGGAAGGGAGGAAGGGTTGCGCGGATTGTTCGGTCCAAAGCGATGGAGAATAAGAAAGAATCGTTATTCGGGGTTAATGGAATTATGAAACGAGCTAAGCCAATTCGAACGAGCAAAGGAGATCTGCCAAAAACATTAAAACTGTCAACATTCATGCAGCGCAGATGCCAAAACGGCATAATTTATGATTGAGTGGTCTCTGGTCGCTGGCATTGCAGACGGGCCAATTGGCGACCGACGAGACTCAAGTCGGTTGATCGTGTCCGAATCGGTGCTTGTCTAGCATTCAGATACTCCTTTCCTCCAATCAATACCTACGGATGCTCTGAATTCATTACAATACAATGAATATAGTACATATAACTATCGATATACTATTTTATGAGTAGATAAAATAAATTATATTGGGTGTAAAGTTATTCAGTAGGTATGATGTGTTATAGTAGCAGTTGGTATGATTGACGAAAATACCGAATACTTTGTAATAATAGGTAGGTACTAGTCTGTACTGAAAACTCTGACACTTCACCAGGTCGCAGGATATTGTTACTATTAAGATAAAAATTACCTTTGAAAAGGTAAATTATTAAACTGATGGTGATAATGCAAAGCACATTTGAGCATTCATATTGAATCTGACAAGTCCACATTAACTACAGATTTACTACTGTTTTTAATGCTTTTCTTGAGTCGCTCCAATCAAGTAACACTTGAGTAATGTTTATATAATATACGACCCGTGAGAGCGGTAATGAATTATTTGGAATTATATTGATTAGGTATTATAATTTTGAAGCTTAAGAGATTAAAAGGGAGGATACATTTTCAGTAACATCAACAATTAGAAGAGCATCAAATCCGCTATTACATACTACTACTTCAAACAATTGTACAGTGGAGATCAAAAACTTCTACTATTTGAAACATCCATAAAATTTAATTCTATGTGTAATACATATAACATTCAACTCAATTTTATGTCAGGAATATCCAAATATTTTCTTGTGTAGAGAACTGAGGAAATTGTGATTATTAATGATAATCAACTGATCACAATAACTTGCTAATTTGTTCATAGATTTCAAATGTTTCTCAGCTAGGAGAAACATTTTCCTCCTAAGAATAGGAGGGAAATCTGAAACCAAGGATGCTTGGGAGAGAAATGCATTTCTGACTGGCCAGTCGAGAAAGGAATTTCCAATCGTAGGAGAAAAACGTAAAGAATCCGGTGATAAATCAGACGTGTCCGCCTGGACAACTGAAACTCACCACCAGCGCCGACGTTACGCACTCTACTGGCAGCTAAACGAACTACATTCATCGAATGGCTGCCTGGCTGGCTATTCAGTGCATGCTTTTAATGGCATTTAACCCATTATTAACGGGCTATCAGTTTCATTGGCAAGTAACAATTTGAAATAGCCAATAAATGAGAGGGAAAAATTATTCCATTCTCTAGAAGCAATAGATATTGTTTCTAGCAGAATATCGACGTTCATTTTATCGACTGATACTAGGCTGTAGTCTGACAGTAAGCCTTGAAAAATTACGTGTTATGAGTTGAAATAAAAATCTATAGCATACAAAATTTTCTAAAAAAATTCCCACTTTGAGGAATATGCAATATTGAAGCAAATAGTGTGAGAAAGAATAAAAGGGTGAAAAAATAATAGAGTAAAGAAAGAGTCCAAAAGAATAGTGTAAAAAGTGGGAGATGAAGATCATTGAATATTTCTCCGGTTTGATAGAGCACTTTAATCAGAATACTTATGATAGTGCAGCATAAAAACTGCATAAAACGTGCCGGGATAAGACGAAGATGATTGTCGTAATGTGATGATACTTTTATAATCCTTCCAATAATTATAGGCTATCAATAATAATTCAAGTAATATTTACTGACGACATAATTTATTTGTTTTTCAAGTCGACATTTGCCAATTAGTTGGGATAGGAGTAATTCGGAGTGAGCGTGCTACTATCGTGAGTACGTGATCGCCGTTTGCGAATTATGCTCACGTACCCTAATCAAGCAAATCTACTCATCGTCGCGCTGCCTTCGACGTGCTCTATGTGAGTCTGTGCCGATATACCCGACCCAGCCTCACTTCGCAATCGGCTCAACTCCAGGTTTAACAGGGTTAAAACTGAGGAGGAGACGGTCTATTTGCACAGTAGTTGGGCAAATATAGATGGATAGAGGAGGGATACAGAGAGTGAGGAAGATGTCATGGATCTTAAGGGATGAGAGAGAGAAAGAAAATGCAAAAAAGGGAGGAAGGCGGTGAACATAAGGAAGACATCATTGACCTTAAAGGATGAGGAAGAGGGAGGAAATGACAAAAAGGAAGCCGGAGGTGAATAAAAGACAGAGGGATAAGAAGAGCGAGAAATTTAGAGAGTAAATAGATGAGATAAGAGAGAGAGAAAGAGAGGGTGAGAGAGGAGAAACGGAGAGAGTAGGAAATTTACAATTTTCAAAAAGATGAAACAAGAAAGAGAAAGGTACACAAAAGTAAAATTGACAAGAAAGAGAAATGAGAGAAAATGAACAGAGATGTGACGAGAGATTGGAGGATCAGAGTGAAGGAACATGGAGAAAAAAAGGAAGACAGTGAGAGGACGGAGTAAAAAGATATGAAGAGAGAACAAGAAAGATGAAGAAAGAGATATTTAATAACTTGGAAGGATAAGAGGGAGAGACAGAAAAGGTAAGAGAAAACTAGTGTTGGAGAGGAGGAGAGAAGGAAAAATGGTGTCAAAGAGGATTGGGAAGAGGAGACTGAGAGAAAAAAGAGGGTAAGGATAATAGAAGAGAAGAGCTAAAGGTACTGAGAATAGAAACGTTGAGAAGATTTAGGTGTGATTTGAGCGAAGATTGGGAAACAAAAGAGTAGAGGAGGAAGAGGAATAGTAAAAGAGAGGAAAAATGACATTGAAAAACAGGACCGAAAGTTGCGAAAACATCAGTCATACGATTGAGGTCAGAGAATTGCTGATAAAGCCAAGAAAAGGCTAACTAGAGCTAGAGAATGTGGGAATACACTGTCCTTCTGCTCAACAATCTTAGCAATACTGAAGCACCCAACTCATAACATTGCAGGCCTCCATCAAAGATGAGAAGTCAGAACTCAGACCCAGCATCGACTGGCATTTTCTTAAATTTCGGCGTCTTGTCGACTCAGCAATCAGGACAGGCAGTGGCAACCGAAAATGAAACCTAAATTACGAATTTAATTCGTTTCATAATTCGAGAATCACATCAGACGTTTTCCTGGGCTAAGAGCACCTTGAAGTTGTAAAGGGTCCTTCAATGGTTGAAATTGGTTGTATAGCAAAATTAAAATGGAAGATGTTATTGTAATTTTCCTTGGCTTGAAGTTGATGTCTGATTGGAAATGGGTATATAAATACCTAATGATTAATCATGAATACGACTACAGATTGCTAACGACCAAATGAAAAATAAACATTGAGAACAAATATTAAAATTGATTAAGCGTTCTAGGAAGGATATGAACAATGCTTTAGGAATACCGATGAAACGCGAATTCCAGAAGAAAAAAGCAGCACAATATGATCATAATCGAAATGAATTAAAAGCATCAATAACTAACATGAGAGATCTAAGAAATAAAACAATTTTGTAATAAGAATGAATAAAGATGATAATAAATCTCCTAATGATTAGACATCGGTGATTCAAGGAATAATTTCATAATTTTTTATTTAAAACTCTGTTACTAATACAAGCATCATACTCCTTCTCATAAAAACACAATATAAATTTCAATTCAATGGACAAACATTAGTAATTGGACCAGGAAATCAGAAAATGAAAGATAATCCATGTCATGAAAATGATCATCAACACATATCAAGAAATAATGGAAAATAAGTCGAGTATTATATCATATATACGGATCAATTACTGCAAAAGAAAGATCCGTTCCGAGAGCAATATTTTGTCTCTAGAAGAAACGCCAACTGTGCTCCAGAGATGAATTATTTTCTGAGCGAAGATATTCCTCATGGACGATTAGACGTTTTTCATCCACAACAGTTAGGAAATCGAAACTCGGCTGAGGAAGGGAAGGAGGCTAAAAGAAAGTGGCAACATCTGGGAGCAGACGCAATCGCCTTGGCATTCCTAATATCCGGAGACTAGGCCTACGCACCCGAAAGATAGCAATGCTTCCTCCTTCCTCAGGCCTGCCTGCCTGCCTCACATATTGAGCCGATATCAAGTGAAGAACACTTATGAAGCCAATGATCTACTAGAAACGCAGGATTTTCTAAGATAGATGAAACTCTTGAACGTGTTCAACCACTGGAATTGGTTGTGTTTCAGAGAAAATAGATGTATTATGTCAGAGGTAATGATAGAATACTATGAATGCATATGACATCAAAGTCTTTGGTCTCGCTGGATCCATAATAAAAAATCTGATAAAAGAAGTTTGATTCCAAAAAGTTATTTCAAAAGACATGAAATAGAATACAGTAGTACTCTAACTATAATTTGGGAAGTGGATTGGTCCCAGTGGCAGAGGCCAGGCTAATCGGTGAGATTAGATAAGAGACAGCGCCTACCACTCCCGTTGTATCGGTGACCGGCTCCTCTAAATACAAAAATTTATGAGCTTCAAAATCGCTTCCCGGTGGTTCGGAACCCACCTAAAGCTGTAGGTACATTCATATCTCATCATCATCCTTCCATTACCCACGCACAAGCTTAGAGCTTATGTGGGCATCATCCCTAGCCAAAAATAAACATCAATTTTCTATTGGAAATACCACTTGATTACAGGGGACTGATTAATTAGATAATCTATTTCTTCTTTTTCAGTCGAACTCATAACAAAATAGAATATGAAAAAATTCCCCTCAATTATAGTTGGAAAACCACAACCAAGTGATATTCATTCTAGGGGAAGATGCAAGATAAGGGAAATAAGATTGAAAATGGTTGTTATTTTAAATGAGAGTGATTTCATTACAAACTCGATGATTGACAGTGTTTCTCCTGTTAAGGGACCATCTGAAGATACCCAATTGAATTCGCGAGACGCAGACAAGACAATTTACGATGGGGCATTGAACGAAAAAAATGTTTTACTCTCGAAAAAGTCGTTATTCGAGAAGGAAACAACAATCGTAATTTGGAATGACATACTGTAAAGCACTCGGGAGAGGGATGTGAAGAAGGCCAGTGCTGAATGAGAAGGGAAAATAGATAACAGGGCACATAACATCAGACAGATAGCGAGCAGTAAAGGGATCCGAGGGATCCAAATCTCAAGAAAATTATTTCAACTTTTGTATCAACTGTAAAAGTTCTCATTTTATTATTCAGCAGATAGCTTGTTGTTGAGAAAAGCACAGGCCCAGCCTTGTAAACTCGACACTAAATCTCTGAAATTAATTTCGTTCACGATTCGCGGCTCGAATAATTTGTTATTGTTCATTTGTTACGCACCGTTGCAGTGCGCCTGCCTGACACAGTTGCTCGGCTTTATTCAGCAAAATAATTTGAATTTGAATGTGGGCTAGAAGAGAGTGAATTCGCTGGACAACTCCATTTTTAATGTATTGACAAAAATTGAATAAGCTAATGAGAATAGATCTGCATTGAAGCATGGTATTGGAGTGTTACGACCAAAAAGTATTTAATTAATTATGCAATTCTGAAGTGAATTTATGAGAATAGAAAATTATTATCTGTGGATTTCAATATTAAAATTTGGGAGTATATACGTATATTTCCTATGAAATCACGTATGCCGAGGCAGTGATTAATAGAAAACTTCCAGAGACCAATCTTCAGTCAAAATAAATACAGTCCCAATAAATGTATTACCTCTAATGTACCACCTCGGAAGTATATAAATTGAAAAAATAGTCCAAAGTACAACATGGCTGGTATCAAAAATGATTTCCATGAAAACATAATATTAGCTATACAACAGATTCAAAATAAAATCCTCAATTCCATTACAACAATGACTGTGAGAGAATGAAAATATGTTACTTACTATAACTTGGGGATTTCTGTTAGTATGAATTAAAAGAATTATCAGAAAATTTGGGATTCCATAATTGATTATTTTGAACCTGAATTATAAACTGCAATAATTCACTACAAACTTCATACTGTAATACTGATTTTTTCATTTTATTGTAATAATAATGCATTATTGCAATTAAGCATGACGAAAATTACTATTTTTTGTATCTGTCCTTAAGTAAGTGCAAAGTACTTCCGAAGATTACAGTATCTTTTTGCAGTATCAGATTACAGTATTTCTTCATTGAAGAAGAAATTCGAAGACATTTTCGATTATCAGTGGAGTGAGGAAAGAGTTGTAACCCAGGAAGCAATTTAATTAGAGGAATTTCCAAATGTGAACAATGAATAACGAATGGGTGCTGGTAGTGAACGGAAGAGAACAATAATAAAATGGCCGAAAAGGAGGTGCATATCGTCTTTCACAAGACAATGCTCACTGTCCACAAATCTCACTAATGGCTCCATCCTGGTCCATAGCACTTGACCCAGCTCTCGGGTCGATCCACCTCATATATAAAAGGGGAAAATACGACGCACTAATTCCGAAACGATTGTTCTCGGACCAGGCTTTGAATGGAACCCGATTTATTGAAGATACTGAGTGAGATAAGTTTATCCTATGATCAATTCAACGGATGCACTTGAACCTCAACTAGTTCACCACTTCATTAATCGAATATTATTATTTCGATTATAAGAAGAGTGACATGGGATAAGGCAGAGGCAAAGAAGAAAAAGAATGAAAGACCTTTAGGAAACCTAACCAAGAAGCCTTAAATTCCAATAGTTTTTTCTTCATGGTTTACGAATTCTGCTATTTTGTTTGAGCGATTTTTTTCTTGTAAGATCTAATTCTTCTGTTTTACAGCATCAAATGATTCTTAATCCCAGTCCCCCCCCTCTTCCAAACTATTCCATAAACAAACATGTTTCTCTTCTTGAACATCGAATTTTCAACCAAATCCTAGCCTATGAATGGCTTTATTTGAACAACAAAATACGAAAATTAAAGCTTCTTAGTTCTTGGTACAATTTTCTATCCTCTACTCTCTGCAATATTTCATTAGTGAAACATCTTTTACCAATAGTTGCACGTATTATTCTTGGAAAGTTTCAGTAATGATATAAACTGATTAATGTTTCGAATTTGAACTAAATCCTTACATATTAGAGATAATTGAGTAAAATTGATTGAATTTGAATGTTATCGAATGTTGACATTGATATTTAACGAATTTGAATGCTGATGTCTGAAAGCTTGTAGGACACTTCTACTGTAGGAAAGAATGCCCATGACCTGGAAGCCAAGAAGTTTTCATTCAAAAATTCGGCAGCTAAAAAATTCTCACTATCACTTTCAAATGTAAGTAACTGCTTACAATTAAACCCATTAGTTTCAGCTCACAACAAAGCCATTCAAGTCATCAAGTACTGACGCTGAATTGAAAATCTGATCATTACCCGAAAGACTACGATGAACGGCAAATTGGATTAGTGGAGTAGATTGACGCCAATCCATGGGCCTAAGTGTGATTGTGATGAACAGTAGCTGCAGTAAGTAATGTTAAGTTGGGAAGTAATATCTGGAAGCGTTAGACTGAAGACGACGGTCGTCGTTTCCAAGTTAGTTTGCAAGAGGCAAGCTCACTAGATGTTTGCAATAATTATCATGAGCTCAGCAGGCAAGACCGCAAGGCAGCAGAAGATGTGCACCGCACCCGCGGCATACACACCAAACAATTAAGCGAGCGGCTAGTATGCTGTTGTTAATTAGAATATTCTCGACCGGGCAACTTACACTCACCTACTAAACTAAATAAACTTCTACACGCCTACTTACTAAATACAAAATGATCTCGACTAACTACTACTAGTATTACTATTACTACTTACTTACAAATGACTTACTACTTACAAATGATCTCGATGGACTTTCTGGAGAAGTGGAGGAAGGATGCATTTGCAATTGATGTTCCAAAATTTAAAATCGCCTTCAACTAACTTCCAACTTGCTCAAATACGTAATCAGTGATTATGAGATAGGAAAATATATTGGATATCAGATAAGATGTTGGATAATTGAAGATAATTAGATATTGGATATTATAATAGATAATGGATAAAATCATAGAAGGTAATCAATAATTAGGAGGAAGGATGGATTTGTATTTGATAATCTAAAATTTAAGACCGCCTTCAACTAAACTTCAATTCTAACTCGCTCAAATAGAGTATTCAGTAATTGGAGCAAGAGCAAAATATATTTTTATCCACATCTCCCTCCTCCATACAACTCATTTTTGTTCAGACTTTTTTAGTGTGTGTTATCTGTATTTTGTCTCGTTGATTTTCCCGTGTATTGTGTTTGATAGATGGAATTGGAGAGATAAATAAAATTTCAAAAGGACCAACTACTATCAAGAGCTGAGAACTGCTCATCACAAGCTCCAAAAGAAGGAACATGCAACATTTAAAAAGTTTTTTCAAATTCCTTGTACTTGCAACTTCTCTGCATAATTCAACAAGAGGAAGTCGATTACAGAAGGTTTTGGTGAATATTATTGTGGAATGAAATCTTGTTACTGAGAGATCAATATCGAATGTTTTAATTTCAAAAATTTTTAATTTATTTGTAACTTCTTTGCATAATGCAGAACTTTGCACGGCACGTTTAGAAAAGGTTGCTGCAGATTTTGTGAGATAAGATCTTCAAATTAAGAAAAATAAAATATTTTCAGAAATTATTCAAATATATTCAATGATTGAAAGCAAGTCAGTGTTAGTGAAGGATCAATTCGTCATTAAATGTGATGGACGTCGAAAGAGTGTTATCAAGTATATGTGAAGGGTTTACTTTTAGAACGATAGACAACGCAGCCAGAGGCTATATAATATTCAGCTCGCAACCAGCCCTGCTAACTCTCCTGATGTAAGAAGATGCAACAAGAAGTGTGTGGCTTGCACTATGTATAGCGCGGCAGAGCCAAACAATTCCACCTACGAATTTTCCGAGCCAGACTCGCAGTTTTCCGAGGAATACTTGCACCGCACACACGCCATCAGCGCAACGAGTTTTTATAGAGAATCATCCATGCATTTTTAAAAAGGCATCTCTACACAGAAATCGCCCTGTACTGAGCAAGGCGACCAGCCACCTAGAAAAACTGCTTATGAAAACATTCGGCAGAAAAATTCCATCCAAGAATTTTTAGTACAGCATAGGAAGAGATTGCATTGCTAAATAGGAATTTTCCATGATTTCTTTTCCAAGTAGTAGGAGAAAATGGGAAATGTAAGCAGGTTTTGTTAAGATGAGCCAGGTGGACGGAGGAAGATATCAGGAAATATTCTACAGGAATGTTTTTTATAATTAAAAATGTGAGTCCTATCTTTGGTAGCTACTATGTAAAAATTAAATATAATCCAACAGCAATGGAATTCCTGGAACAGACACAACCACTTTCAAAGCTTGATTGCTCTGGTCGAAGAATTATAATTCTTCTGAGAATAATATTTTTTCTCTTACACTGATTTCCGAATTACCAAGAAACTAGGAGAAGTCTTAATTCAGCGTGAAAATTAGGCAATTAAACTAATCTTTCAATATCACGAAGTTATTCTTCTAAGAAATTTGTTAAAGCTATTATTCTAGAGTTACCGTGAAAGTGAAGATGTACAAAACCGAATAAATTATGTGTGTACCTTGAAACTAATTGAACTTTGAAAATTCTCATGCTCGTAGAAAAATTATTAAATTATTCTGGCAAATAAATAATTGGAGTAGATTTTTCCAGTCATGCACGAGATTCACAACGAAACAAAACCACACTATAATAGACAATATATTTCTCGTCATTTTCTGTAACAAACTCATGTCAATCCAGCAATCACAATGTGCTATCGAATGCATAAAAGTCAGTCACGAATATTTGTCTAACCTTGCAGTTCACATCACTCACCACGTCTGAAGGCATCAAATTTCGTTGAAAAGAGACGGGTAGAAAATTGTGGCAGGAAATGCGTAGAAAATAAAAATCGTTTGACGGATTACATTGTCGATCGAAGGTGTAAGTGGAGGGAATATTGGTTGATGGATTGATTGATTGATAGACTGGTTGATTGATCGCAGATTTGTGTCATTTATACGACATGATGTGGAAGAAAATGGTGCAGATTGCTCGCCCGTCACGCGCTCTTCAAAACTGACGTCCTGAATAATATTACAGAGCCTTATAGCACGAGTTATTGTTGCCGACATCACGGTAATAGCTGTTCGTCTCATGTAGCAAGTGACTAAACGCATGATACCTATGAAAACCTATGATATCGACATTTGATACTTGAGTTCCTTCAAGAGATTTACAATTGAATTTATCACGATTCAGGACCTACAACCTGATTTATGATGACAGTTTACATCTGAAAAATTGTCACACTGCTAGACACTGTGAAAATAGTACTTGACACTGTTAGACTCATATCATTTTTAGAAGTGATATTGATTTTACGTAATACTGACTTGCTTTGTTTTTGCTGTGATTGGAACTCAATAACTGTTAATGAAATGGAATTAATGAGAGACAGAAAAAACTCAATAGAGAATATGAACAATTGTGTATTGAATTTTATAAACACTAGAGTAGGAAACATAAAGTGAGACGAATTATTGTGATATGCGTTCTAGAGGGAGCGGAATCGCAGCTCATGATTTCAATGAAAAGTATAATTGGTTGAAATTGAATGAACATTATTGAAATAGAAATAATATTTATTCTTCTTCGTAAGAGCACAGCAAATGTTCATGAAAAAAATAAATTATAGACGTGTAATATATTTTTCAGAGAGAGATGATTAATTAGTAGAGCTAAATAAATAAAATCTAGTTGTTTAAAAATACATCAGTTTTCTCAGGCTGTCTTCATAAAAAGAATAGTGTCACTACTATGAAGTCAGAATTCAACTTTACAATAATTTTTACTGCTATAAATTCAACTTTCGCATACTGAATTCCAATTTGAATGAGGAACGAACTGATCTGAAACTTGGTTCATGAACTTTTATTGAATAAATTTATTGAAATCAGTACGATATTGCTGAACGATACTGTACCAGGAATCAGACAGAGTGGAAGGTCGACGAATCCATTAGGAAGACGAAACTTTTCTCTAAAACTTTTATCGAATTTTCTAGCGGAAATCACCAACAATGTTTATCCATTCTCATGGAGAGAAGCGTTCATTCTCACAAATTTCATTTTTGATCGAAGTGGACGTTATAGGAATCTGACATCAATTGACGAACATTAAAACTAGGAAAAGTAAGTAACTGTAAGATTTGCATAACGTTTAATAATGTTGGGGTACAGTAGTCTGAGTATATGATGGTGGGGTAGTTCCACCTCGGCATTCCTCCATTATTTTGGGAAGCATGTTAGGCCTACTGGATTCAAAAAAAAATAATGAAATTAACACTTGCATTCGAGATATTGTGGACCTTAACTATAGTAGGTCAGAAAGAAAAACAATTTCGTCTATTCCACATTAAGGCTAGGCGTACACCGCTTAGTCATTGCATCGGTGTGTGCTGCTTCATAAGCAGCTATGTGGATTACTGTGACTAAACGTGACTAATCTCGTCTTGTCTTGTCTTGACTAACCGGTGTACGCCTAGCCTTACTTTCTAATGTGGAATAGACAAAATTGTTTTTCTTTCTTACCTAGTAAAGGAAATAAATGTGACAAAGCAGTCACTGAAGATAATCAGGTATATTGATAGATACTATCCAGCCTAGCCAAGACTGTAACTACTTTCTAGTTTCAATTTTTATCCAGTCAATCGTTATCTAGTTGTCATTGTCATCGACTTGTTCAATTGCACCTAGCGCTCAAATTGACACAATCATAATCACTTTTTCCGATTTCGGATGGAATTTCAACCTTCTCCAGCCTAGTGATGATTCGGAAAATTTTCAGTGCATTTCATCCTTGATTGCTGGAGCAGTATGGGACTTTGGGATAATATTTTGTGTGTGAATTTCGTTCAGTGATAAATATCGATCGATCATCAGGAGGATGAATCTGGTTGGAGTGGGCCGCTATTGCTTTCCGATGTGGATGAAAGTATAACGGGCTCAAATAATTGGATGGGATGGCTGGTTGACTGGCTCCCGGGGGGGTTTCATCTGCCCCCCTGACCATCCCCCCCCCTGCTGGCTGCTCTAATTGCAAGCAGAGCTCCCTGAGCGAGCCAACAGTTTATCGTAGCTCTTGGTTAGTGAAGTTTGAATGGTCAGCAGCACAAGTTCCATTTTAGCCAGTAACGAGTTCTTTTCCCTCATAAATTCCTCTTTGAAAATAATGAACCAGCCGGCAGCACACAGAGTGCTCCACCGCCACACTGAATCAGCGGCTGATTTTTTAATGCACCACCATTATGATAAGCCATCCGTTTATGAGACTTGAGTAATTAGGGGATGCTCGCTGATTCTAAACAGAAATAATCACTTCTAATGAGACATCTGAAGACAGAACATAAATTGAAAATTCTCAACATCCTCGAGTTTGTTCTTCGTTTTGAATAACTGGTTGAATATTATTAAATATGTCACATAAATTTGAAAGATGCAGTTTTGGATACAACTAGATAGTTGACACTACTTGATGTTTTAACTCCACTAGAGGAATTCAACTTCATTAATATTTGTTGAATATTTGTTGTAAGTGACAACACATCCTCTAAAATATAGAACATGAATGGCATTAAAGATGTAAGAACATAGATACACGAAGTGATGTTGGTTAATTAAGATAGAAAGATGGATAAATGACTTTATTTTTCACTTTCACATTACAAAACTGCTGTGGGCGAAGTTGAGGCATACAAGTCCCCTCTTCCACTTAACCCACAAGATAGAGATAGAGACAGTAGACAGAGGACAGAATATTAGTTTCAAGGAATAAAAATTGAGTATAATGCTAAATTTGTTAAGTATAGTGGTTCAGTTGAGAATAATGTCAATTGGAATAGAAATTGTTGAGATTGGTTATAAAGAGAGGGTAGGAAGTTACTGTATTTTGTTTTTTGGCAGTAATGTTAAACAGTTGAAGGTTCAGAAACTCTAAATAGTAATTAAATAGTTATAGATACAAATTTATGTAAGTTATTAGATAAGAATCTTGCTTTTTCCTATTCATCCATTGGTCCAAAAGCAGTAATTATGAAGAACAGAGCAGAATAAATGCAGAACATTGAAGTTTCTACCAAATGAAATGCTCCATTGCCCTTAGAGCATATTCAAGCGTTGGGAATGAATTGAAGGGCAATTCTTATTATCACGATTTCAAACAGGTATGTGAATTTTCGACTAATGATGCCATCCATAATAAATAGCGGTAGCTGTCGTATTGGAAAAGGCGAAAGGGGAAAACTGCAATAAATGGTCATCTAGAGTCGTGAATGAGCTTATCTGCGATTTCCCAAAGGTGCTTTTTGCTAACGAACGAGGCCGCCGCGATAACACGAACAACTCGTGTAAGCAAAATGATTGGCCGATAAATTTCACTTGGCCTCAGCTCAGCTTTGATTTGGAGCTATTGCAGCCAATGGCTGGCTGGCTACAAAGCGCCGCCATATCTGCAGCAATCAAGATTTATAGATCGTAATATTCTAGTTGATTTGATAGATATACGGTGTTAGTTAAATTGAACAAGGTATAATGCACGAGAAATGATGGTTGCAAGATAATTGACCAAGTAGCCCCCTGCACACAGTACCACGTGGCATCTGGTCGTAAATCGATTAATGCTAGTTCCCAAGTTCACAATCTGTTATTCCTAATTGCTGATGTACATGATGATAATTGGGGAATGATGAATATTCTTCACAAATATCGGGATTTATGAGCTGAGATGAAATATTTCTATGACTTCATTCAACTTCATCTTCTTGATTATAGAAGAGAGTGGATATATTTTGATGGAAGGAAATGATATATTGCAACCCGTGGCGAAGCGTGGTATACTTAATCGGTCATTGCCGGGTATATGTCCTATAGGAAATATACCCGGCGATGACCGGTTAAGTATACCACGCTTCGCCACGGATTGCAACTATTCAATTGCTTTAAATTATAATAATTAATTGAACGAAAATCCTAATGAATTGCTATATAATAGCCTACTCTGGAGACTTCCTTCCGCTACTGCGAATATTGACATCAGAATAATAGCTATGATGGAAGGAATACCTCAAATCTGAGGTAGGAATCCTCTACAACAGAACATGAATAAAGAAATTATGAAAAATAATAGCTTTGAGTGACAAGATTTTCCACTCTTTTGTTTCAACTAATGATTGGTGGATCAGTTTGGAGAGTGTTTTGCAGAGTGACATTCCAGTAAAAAAGTGGACAAAAGAGCGGTGACTGGAGGGGGGGGGAGGGGGGTATCGAACAGTGGCGAGTAATTTCGTTAGTTGTAGTCAGTCGGCCGCCTTGGTGTGCTGAGGCTGGGCCGCGAGCCAAGTTGCTCGGCTCGTTGGCCCGCCGCCAAGGGAGCCGCTCCCTTCGACTCCACCCTCATCTCATACCAGCCTGCGCACTCACAAAAATCCTTTTTTCACCGTTGAAAAACGGATTATTGTAGTTTCACTCTTAAGCGCCATGACTTGTAACCGCGATTTAGTGTGCTACTTATTGTTTCGGCAACCGAATAAAAACGCCCCAACCAAAGTAACACAAATGTCTGTGTATATCACACATAAACAGGACACATTTTAACGTCGCTCCAGTTTACGACAGTCGCCCCCAAATGAAAACAAGTGTGGAGTCCTGCTTGCAACCCTTAATGCAGCTTGCAATCTATGTCAGCGTGTGGTTTATTAAAAAAAAGTATTAACGTACAATGGAGTGCCAATACTTGATATAAACAAATCCAACAATATTACATGCTCAGGAACGTGAAAATTGGATTTAAATACATTCACATGCGTATACTAGACAAACAAAAAACCTCATACAAGTCAAATGTTGGAACAAAATTTTCTTATTCAAAATGTATGGGAAATTTTTGGAGCTCACAGAAATTGAGTAAAAATTGTCATATTATAATTGTTGATAGAACAATTAACCAATAAAACGTATCTCATCAGAATATAAAAAATCCTTCAAACTCAAAATTAGCAATAAGGGGGTTGTTTGTATGCAATTAACGAAAATGTATTGTTTGTTCAATTGAAAACATCAAAATTATAAATAATGTACTATTTAATTGTAATAAACGTACTAAATGGAGTACTTTTACTCTTGTGCAGTTTGAGTTGACCAATCCATAGAAAGCTAGCTCTATTCGAAGGTCATGCTTTACATGATTAGCAGTCAAGGCTATGAACTTTGAATATGTAAACGTCGTTTACTAAACGAGCCAATTTAAGTCTTCCAAAGATAAAGCTCGAAGATAAGAGTAAAAATTATTTTTCTTATTTTTTAGTGTCATACAAGCCATTATCTCATTCTCATAATTTCATTTCAGAATATCGTTCAATGAATATAAATATGATGAAAATTCGATAGTTCACGTATCGACAAGAGATTATATAGAGAGTTAGTTATTCATGTAGTATGCATGCATAAGCGGAAATCAATTTTCGTGCCATAAATATTGGAATACAGTTTGGCAAGTCTAGAATACTATCTACGCATTCCAGTCGCTGATTTCAGGAATAATAATTGATTGAATCATCCTTCACATTACATACGTGATCCAAGGGTGTGTGTAGCGGCAGTATTTCTGAGTATGTACCTTACGAGTTAACTAAGTCAAATGGTGCTCATACGAAGGTGATTCAAGTAAGCCTTGAGAAAGTTTTTTTTCTCAAACGTGATGTTAGTACAATCGCTACAAGAACTAATCTTGTAGCGATATCAGAACTGAATGAGAACAGAATATATCAAAGATGCAGAACGAAAATTCACTTACGGGTTCTGGAGTGGGGAAATAGTACTGTAATTAATACTAATAGTACTAGTACTAATTGTAATAGTACTGTAAGAAAGTAGTTTTCTAATTTTCCGTTGTTTTTTTAGCTCTATGTAATTTCCCATCGTTCTGTTTCCATAGTTCTGTAATTTTTGCACGTTTTGAACGTTTCAACGATTCACCACACATTTTGTTTCACGAAAGATCGCCACACATTAACGCCCGAAACATTTTTGCATCATAATTCGTGATATGGAAAAATGTATTCTAGCATAATGGTTGAATATTTTCTTTTCCACTCGAGAACCGCTTTATTCAGCTTCCTGCTCCATTCTTTTCTACATAACAAATTGATATCGCTTTGTTGACACTAGAGCAGAGAAGAGTAGGAAGTAAAAGGGAAGTGGGTAAAAGCCACTGCTGCATTAGAGTCTTTCGATCTTTGTTCATCCTGCACGTGCATTGATTCACTGTCTCACTCCCTCTGCTTCCCTCGAGGTCCTCTTCCTATTTCTTCAACTAAAAACTTAGAAGAGGTCCCTGTAACGGATTCTTCCCTAAGTTACCCTTTTCATGTATGCTAAGAACTGTTTGTGTATGCTGCTACCTTGTATTCATGAAATTCAGTGAGAATTTTCATTGTCACACTTGCCATCTATCCTCGTTTCTCTCACAGTTCGCTTCTACTCCCGCCGCATCATTTTCCAGCTTAGAAAAAGCATAAAATAAAATAGAGTATCTGTATTGCGCGAAGAACACGGGATTTGCATTTGGAAGTGAGACATTCACAAGCAAAAGTTATCAATTTCTTCCCAACCCACATCAATTTTCAAGCCCTTTCATGTAGAAAATGTAAAATACAGATTCTATTACTCACAGATATCTGCACACATTATGATATCCAAAAGGACTTTCTCGCTCACTCGCATGATTACTATGTTGCAAGTAACATTTGCACAGATTTTCAACATACTTCGTGGTCACTAAAAAATGCATCTTACTGAAATATATTCTCCAGATTTTTAGTTTTCCAGAGAACCAAATAGTTTTTCTACAACATAGTATTGAGTTTTACCACTGATAAAAAGAGCACTATCATACAAATGAAATGAAAAAAATGATGTAACCATCCAAGAGTTTCTTCTACTGTTAGATAAGTTTTATAGAGGCTTAATCATCATCAAACCGAGTAATTATTATTAACAAGAGAGTAGCTATTGGAAAAATTTCATCTGCAAAGCAGGTTGCATATTATTGTTCGAGATGAAGCAATGAAACTGTTTGAATCTCATTATAAGAATTCCTAACTGAGAATAAATTACATAGAATTTTATGCACGGGTATAATTCAGGTACACTCAATACTGAGTTTTCAATCCGAAAGAAAGAAAACAATGAATGAAAGCAAAAACGTGTTTTCCTTGAACAAAGTTTTCACCGAGAAACCTTCCATACTAGATATACGTTGCAAGAGATAGCTAACCTAATTTCGATGTTCCTATCGACGTTGAACTTTCCAATTAATAATTCTGAATTTTCAAGTGAATTCTGTAATATTCAGCTTGTTTTCTCATTCGACAAATGTCAGATCATGTAGAAGGGTAAATATAGCTAGTCAGCAAAAGCTCTGTGGAATTTAGTCGCTCATTGTCGCCCACCTACTAATCCACACCCCTCCACCACCCACCCCACCATAGCACGGAGCTCCATTCAGCATCACTGCTGGCTGGTGTTAGTTCAACGCTTTTCCGACAGAATGCAGCACTCACAAAGGATGCGCTCGCTTCCAGAGCATTGCAGGGTGAATGCCTCCTGTTCACAATGTGCCAGAATATTAATATAGTTGAAATTATTTGAACTGGAATCCGAGAGGAGCGGAATAGTAGTGCAAGATTAATATAATGCATAAATTAATCTATGAATTATTATGAGCTTAAATAGAATTGCATTTGAATTGTTCGAGTCGAGTTCAGGAAAATTTGTGAGACATAGTTTATGAGAATCTAGAGTAGAGAAAGAGTTGTAAATGGAAAAAAATTAGATAAATGAAATCCTTAGAAAATATTATAGAGAATATTTCAATACCGGTTTGAAATGATAGTGATTGCCTGCTTATTCACAGGATATTCAATTGAAATTTGGTAAATTGGACTCAAGATTAGATAAACGTTGACAACAGGTCGGCGTGAATACAATGAAATTAATTCACTTAACATCTTTTATTATAATTTCACGGTTCTGTACTTTAATTTTGATTATTAAATCTTCATCAGTTAACACCCTCACAGCTGGAATTTCTCTCTCAAATTCTAATAGTATAGTCAGAAGGCCTAGTTCACATACTCGTTTCACTGATAATTTTGCTTTTTACTGTAGGCTATGACTGTTGAAGAATGATTTTACATGACTGTTACCATAGATTTTTTGAAAATGGTAAATAAGCTTTTAAGAGATTAGTATGTGGTTGAAACGTAAGAAAATATCATTTTTCAAAGATGGGAGTGTATTCATAATAGGATAAATAACAACTAAAAACCTGAAGGAGTTTCAATTTCAAATTGAATTTTCAAATAACTTTTTCCAAGTATTATCATGTCAAAAAAATAGAACATCTCATAAAATCTAGTAATTTTTTTCGAATTGTTCAATTTTGATGTTATAATCAATATTAATAAAAGGCTACGTGTGTCTTTCAGTAAGAGGAATGAGCTCGTCCATTCATAAACTCTACCAATTCTTGTGAATTGAGTTTATTTTTATTTTAGTCAGGCTTCCATGAGTCGACGTAATGAAGGCTGAATGCAGCGGCGGCATTTAATCCTCAAGAAACCCCAGAAGCTCCATTAGGTAACTTGTTATTACTTGAATCGTAACTGATACATCTCTACCTTGTAATATGCATGAGTAATGTGCAGTAAGTTCGATTATCTGATTATACTACAAATCACATTTCTAACATAAGATAAGTATTCTGGCATAAGATAAGAATTCCAACTTAAGTATTTCAACATAAGTATTCCAACATGATTATTTCCAACATAAGATAAGTTTACAGATTGCTCACGAGTTTAATATATTGTTGGCATGACCATTGGTAGGAGTGAGGAGAAGGCTGAGAGTAGGCTGCTCAAAGTTGTTCCCGAAAAACTAAATGTGAATGGAAAGTGTCAAATTTATTCATACAGACTCGTTAAAGATCAGTCGAATTTCCGTATAAGGCTACACAAGGCAAATACAGTTGTATTCCACCAATTGATTAAACAAAAAATTATAAAATTTTGAGAAATTTAAAAAAAAAGACTTGTATTTTCTATTGATTTATGTCCGAGAAAAACTGACTGATTACCTTTATTGATTTTGGTTTTGTACCACATTCGTTCCCTGTACGTCATCGAATCAGTTGATAAATGTGCAACCACTTCGATTTATCACTTGTCGTTTGACCCTCATTTTTCGTTGCTCCTTATTTGGTGATATTGTAAAATTACGTAATTTAACGGAGAAAATTCCAAGATTTTCCTATTTATTTATTTATCGTATGGCTCATCAAGATCATGAAACAAAGTCAAAAACATTCAGATATAATTATATTCTTCTATAAATTAAATTAATATTTTTATAATTAAATTTTCCTATAAGGCTCCATTAGATGAGGTTTGATAACTGTTTAAATGTTTTCAGCTTCCCTGGAAACGGCCCATAGTGCAGAAACAAAGCAATTCAATTCCTGAGGTTGTTGAACCAGATAGCATATGATTTAAATAATGCAACCCGATTCCTGAGGTCATTGACCCTAACGGTATCCAATTGTCAAGTCAACAAGTAGTAAAAATAGTGGCGCCTTGGCCGATTAATCATTTTCGGCACTAATGAATGAGTGGCAGGCCGGCTCGCGATCTGACCCACACAAATCACAACGTATCAATTAAGGGAAGAGCCGCGGCGGCGAGCAGGTCGCAAGCGCCCCACCACACACCATCGGGTCACTGGGTTGCGTCGCGACGCTCTCGCAGAGAGAGAGAGGGAGGGAGGAGGGTGGCGGCGGCGCAGCCAGAAGACGCTGCAAAGGGTGGGGGTTGTGGGGGCACCACGCCCCCGCGCCGCGACGCCCGGCCAGGCAGCGTCAGTCCGCTTTCAGCGTCCCGGCGCTAGGCGTCGTTGCTCGGTGCTTGTCCCGTCAGCCGCGTCCGAATGTGTGTCTGCCAGTGCTCCAAGTGCATCTCCGTCGCGACTCCTCTACTTCCTCAGTCTCCTACTTCCTTATCCTTTGAGTTTCCCTTTGGCGCGTTCAATTCAACCATTTCCTTCTCACTATACCAACTGTGGATTTCTCATGGCTTTTCCCACTATCATCCAAAAATAAAAACTCTCAATTCCTGTTGCACAAGAGTTTGTCAAACTTAATTTTCAATTACCATCTCAATTCTTGATAGTAATCGAAGATTAACTTCAAACCACTTTTGTGCAACCGGCCCAAGCTCTCCTATCAACTCCTTGTCTCCTCAGTTTCCCTCAGCGTGACTCCATTGTTTTATATATTAACTTCAAACCACTTTTGTGCAACTGGCCCAAGCTCTCCTATCAACTCCTTGTCTCCTCAGTTTCCCTCAGCGTGACTCCATTGTTTTATACATCCATTGAGTGTACCTCCACTTTCAAATCGTTCGCTTCTTCCTTCTCATTACCGTACGGATTTCTCATATCTTTTCCTACTATCATCAACATTATTCCCAAATAAAAAAATCATTTTCAGCTTGCCAAGTCAATCATCCAGTCATATAGGTGAGAATGCTGTCTTTCACGACTTCCTATGTTTACCGCTGATCAATTCAAAAATATAATCCAAATTCATTTTCAGTTTAATTCATAACAATTTTGATTTGACAATGTTATGAAAATAGGTACAACAGAATAAAAATATTTTCCAGCTATATGTATAGGTGAAATATTTCTCAAAAGTCAAGATTTAAATTGAATCTACCTATAAAACTGATGCAAAATAAAGGTGAAGTAGCTAACGGTGAATTCAGTAATGTTATAATATTGATCTAACATTCTCTCCCAACACATCACAATCCGATCATCACTAGATCTTTCATATCATTAACCAACACACTTGAGCTAGATTCACATTCTAAAAATATAAAAACAATATTACATTTAAAATATTTTTTAAAACATTCATTCCAACATTTCATCAATATTACAATACTTGAAATATGATTTCCACAAAATATGCTCATTTCCTATAACACTCTTCACAATTACTACGAAATAAAATCAATTCAGTAGATCCCCTTCTAAATTCTGCAGCGATTGGAGTCAAATAATTTTCATAAAATATTTTGTAAAGCCCACTAAGGAATTCGTAGATAACAATACTGCCGTGCTAAACGAAAAGGCAGTATCTGCAAAAACCAAGTTTTGAGTAAATTGGATTTGAGATTTGGTAACAATAAACTGATGGCTGTCACCGGACCTGAACTTCTTTCAACATACTATTTGTGGATTAATATACTTTTTGTCACTTAGAATTGATTTATGCGGTTGCAAATACAGCTTTTAAACCTAGTCTATTGGATTCCTCGACTAAAAAAACATGGTATTTGATATATAACTCAAAATATGAAAATTTGCAGATACTGCCCTTTCGTTTAACAGGACAAAATATAAGGATGTTTATAATTTCCAGAGTAATATTTAAATCTCAATTCCCTTCTATGTCTCATATCAAATAAAATAACTCGAAACGAGTACATACTACAAATTATAACAGATTATTTTGTAGAAAATAGGCCTACTTCACAGATACATGTGTTGAAACTATGAGAAACTACTTGAAGTTATTTAACAATAAAGATATTCCACTGTTCAAAATAGTTAGTAGATATTTATGACATCAGATAATTATTAAATGTAATCACAACTCAGTTTCAAACATTATCGTAGACATTGCGACGGTCGTGCCACGTCGCAATCAGACTCGACATGGTAGCAGTTTGTAGCGTAATATAGTTGTGCTCGATAACAAAACCCGACCTGCCGTAGTATAGTGGCCATTAACGGGCTGGTGAGATAGACCGGAGCGGAGGGTGCGGGGGTGAGTGACGGAACTCTTATCCCGGGTGAGGCAAGGCAGACACGTCAAATGACGGCAAGGAGTAGCGAGTACAGGGAAGGGGTGAACGCAGCTATCGCAGCTATTTTCGGCCACGCCGTACCGTACTCAGCCACACCACACTCACACACACAAACACATCCCTTCTCCGTACACCTGACTTTCGGTTTTTATAAGCTGTAAAAGGAATTCGCCGTTCGGATTCTTATCGCGTACAACTCTCTGCAGCTGACATGAAATTCAATGGCAAGGCTGTTCAATACAAAGCGGGTCAACAAGCGATAAAAGGAGAACGCCCAACTTACATTCTGTAAAGAAAAAATCGATAGCTACAAAAGTAACTTATTTATAGGAGAAAGCTTTGAAAGAAAGGTTCTGGACAAGAAGGCTGAAAGTTACATCATGAAGTAAAGTAATAAACTAAACTTATTTATAGAAACGATAGACTGCAGAGATTGCTAGCTTCTGATATGGTTTAGATCTTTAGTTACAGGCATGTACAAAAACAGGTTAATTTATGTAGCTTTCCTAGATAATTTTGAAATAAGAGTCATGATAATGATGGAAAATTGGATTTCCAAGATAATTATGGAAGCTTGATTAGATTTTATGAAATTATAAATACAGCGGTCAAGAAAATTGATCTCAAATGAAGTTATTTGAATAATTTATCCTACAAGTATTGCAAAAGTAAAAATTATTACGTACTGTATTATTACATTGTAATATATTGAGAATGATAATAATTGAGATTCTACTCAAAAGAGAAATTAAGAGAACGAAATAATTAATTTTTTTTTAAATGATTTGTATCACTCGAAGGATTTCACTCATAATGTTCAAGCTGGGCTTAATTACTCATTTCCAGCTCATTCTGCTTGATTACCAATCGCGGGGTTTCTATTCAATATAGTTGAGTTTCAGCGTTCATTCTGAATGTTTGTATTTTCAGATTGAAAGTCTGACAGTTAAAACTCAAACTCTAATGTACTCATAGACAAGAACTCAAGCCTAAAGATGGCATTACTTCAACAGCTTAAATTCCAATCATTCATCTGTTCATTCTATCATACATTAAAAAAAAAAAACACGGAATTTATTAATGATAAAATTTATTAATTTTTCAATGTATTGATAGTTCCAGGAAATCATGTTCAATAGGGAAAACCTATCAAATAATAAATTAGTAACGCATTCAAAATCAATTCTTGGCTACAGTACAGTTTAGTACCCATTTTAGATGTAACAACAACCGATTTCAAACATCTAATTTCAATAAAATGAACTGAATTTTGAGTTTTGAAGAGTAAAATCAACATCACCTAATTCCATTACAATATTCTTTTGATAGAATGAAGTTCCAATGTATAAGGCGGGTGACAAATATCGGTTTATGAAAAGTTACAAACGTGTATTTTAAAACGTTTCTCTGCTACCAGCAAACGCTGACGTTTGTTGAGGGGTTTCGATGGGCCAATATTAAATCTGAAGTATAGTCGGGAAAGTGTTGTTTTGTTTGAGCAGAGTAGCGAGGAAAGCGATACTGTGGAAAGGGCATTGCAGAGGGTGGGGGAGGGAGTCATCACAGTGAGGAAGCGAGTTGTTTGTCGAGAGATGGCGGCGAAAGAGAAAAGGCAATTTGTAAGGTCGGAGAGCGAAAGTTGTGCGGTGGCGTTATCATTCATTAGTCGACCCGAAAACTATTTTTTTCACATTGAATAATTCATGGGGCGGAAGTTGGTGGGGTGATGGTCGTCGGAGAGGAGGAGAAAAAGCAGCCGGCAGTGATGGAAGCCAGCAAGAAAGATCGAGAGAATGTGCACAAGAGATTTTGTTTGCTGTTACATCTTCTTTTCTGACAAATGGTAAACCGTCACCTTCCCCCAACCCTGCACTTTCCTTTTAGTAAAAAATACAGAAGGCTTACAGTTAGTAGTTTCCCTTTATCCTTTCTCTCTGCTGAATAAAATGTATATATTACTTGGAGTAAGAACTCTATTCCCCTAAATTTGTCTCCGGCATCCTTTCACATATAGAAAAATAAGTTAGAGATGCTTTTGCCCGGCAGAGGGAGAAAGAGAGTCACCTGTCTCACACGCCACTGCTCCCACTTGCATTCACCTCCTTTTCCTTTTTCCAAATAGAGCACAGCCTTCGGATAATATAAACCTGCCACTTTATAAGGTCCTGTCCTAAACGAGTGCTCTTGAGCGAACATCAGATTTGCTCCCAACAAAGACCGATATAATTTGTTTTACTTTATAGGGTTTCAGCTACTTTATTCTTTCGACCTGCAGTCACCTTTCATATGAACTTGATTGAGTTAGGATTCTCTTTCATTCCATTCACGTAATGCTATTGTCACAAAAAGTTAACTTATGAGAAAAGTTATGTGAGAAGCAGTTCCTTTTCTTACGGGAAAGTAGATGGGAAAAGATAAACCATGTTACCAGGAATAAAAATGAAGTAGTTATTCGTTGAATACCTGACGTTGATTCGATTTGAAATAGAAATGCTAATATTATTAATGAAAAATCTGATTGCATAGGCAATTTCATTCAAGATTAGAATAAGAGTGATAAAACCTCGTAAAAATAGTATGGGGACTAATACTTATCAAAACCAGTACTTCTCTTACTACTCACATTTACAATCAATAATATTGATACCCTCATCATTTTAATAAAAATTGATAAATTCGAAGTAGGTGACTGGTTATCAAGATCCAATCGTTCCCTTCAGCATTTTGATCAACATTTTCAGCCCGCAAAACTATTAATCACTGTGACAGGCATTTGGAAAGAATCCATCCATCAGATGTGATGGCAGTTCTAAATTTTGTTTCAGGCAGAGTTGTACAAAGTAAGATATCTTTAAAGGCAAAACAGTTTCGTGTGAATATTGAATAGAATAATTCTAATTTCCACCCTCATTATTGTGAGTTTCAGTTTAATATGATGGGATTAGAGTAAAAAATACATACTTTCACACATAACCACAAGTGACACATTACTCATTACAATAAATAATTGATCAATATCCCACAGCGTTACAAAACTTGCAAGGCTTTAATAATATGTAAGCTGAACGTTTCGTAATTTACGCTGTAATAATTTCTTCAATTTTCTCATTGATAAAACTCATTGAAAAAAAATTATAGGCCTAATACGAGGAAATGATAATTACAAGTGGAAATTCGCATTATTTTTCATTTGAAATTGTCCCATTGTTATTCCGTTCTAGAACTCCATTTTGATTTCAAATGGAGGGAGAGTATAAATTCGGAAATATATTGGAACGAAGGGGACGCAATCTATACGAAATGTGATAAGCACGTGATTGGAATCGAGATTGCGTGTGTTGGAGTGAGAGGGCACTCGATAGTTACGTGAGAGGCGATCAACAGAGCGGAGTTTTCCTTGTGTCTTGATAAGTCTCGAGTGGGGTTGCGCGTTTCAAGTATGAACCAAGAAACTCACTCTCTTCCTCACTCACTCGCACCGAGTCGGAAGAAAGCAGACAAGTCTGCCTGTGAATCCTTCTTGTTTTTTCTTCTCGGGTACGAAAATAGTTGGGCATAGGATGACCGGAACAGGAGAACTATTACGGGCACACACCGAAGACGCGCCGCACCGCGCTCCCAAAATAGACGCCGTGTTTCAAAACAAAACCTGAGCTCGTTCACGCACGCACACACACTCACACGTCACCTCTACACATTCCAATTAGATAAAGTTTCAAAATTTGCATTCGCTGCACAGACCGAACTTGTCTTCTAGCAACTGGATCCAACTTCTAAGCACAAAGATAGATTGCATGCCTAAAATAGCAAAGCTTGTGCTGCTCAAAAACAATAATAAAAATGAATGCAAAGGAATTGAATTGAATATTGAAGATGATTTCCATAAATATATTATAACTCTATATTTAACTACCACAAATAAATGGAAATAATTCATTTTGCTGCAGAAGGCTGTTTATGATTCATGTCAATAATAATATTTTTATCATTATTACATAATTTATTGATAATATAAATGAAAATGAATCAACTTATTTTAGTGAATAAATTATGTGAATTAGTGAACATAAATTTATAATATTTCAAATTACACTTATAAACTACAGGGAATACAAATTCTATCAATTACAATATTACAGTTACAGTTGACTAATAAGAAAGCTTTCATAATTTTTTATTTATATCTAGCATTGGATGAATGACTCATACAATAGTTCGGAGCCCAATCACAATTGTAGGTCCATTCATAACATTCTTCCCATTACCCCCACTCATAAGCCTTATGTGGAAAAATCACTAATTCATTTCTTCTAGTCATGATCATTAGATTCCATTAAATTCCGTTACATTTCGTTGTTTCATATTATTCAATTCAAATTCAAAATTTAAAAAATGAAAAATTCAATTCAAAATTAGGTTCATTATTGTCTATTTCAATCTTTTGTGATAAAATCATGCGTTTCGTACACGCACAAACTTATGGTGGAAAATATTATGTATGCTGAAGTCGAAGCTGAAAGCATGCAAGTAGGGATCGTTGTCAAGTAGAGAATACTTATGCATGAAGCCGAGAGATTTATTATAAGTGAACGAGGAAGGTTGTGCCGGGTCAAATGAGCCGACCAGAGTCAGGGACATCTTGATAGAGCCGATGCATATTCATTTATCTTGAAATCATTTAGGGTTGAAATCGAAAGGGCGGATAAGCGGCTGGATTGGGGTCGGCTGTTTTGAATAATTCTCACATTTACAGGCAGGGAAGACGTGGAATGGATGTTGAGAACGCTAGCAGGGACAAAGAAGTTTCAAGTAGTAGGGCTTCGCTGAAAATTATGTCCCTATATCTTTAGAGCTAAAACACTATAAGCCTCGTTGATAGCAGGGTGAGGGGAGGGGGGACTATGTGGCCTACATATTAATAGGGTACGTCATGTGTGCCAACCTATCAAAATGCAAAAGCTTCACCAATGAGCATCTTCTACATATTCATTAATGATTTGTTTACCCATTAAAGGATAATGGCACAATAAGAGAACACACTGTTAAAATTACCTCCTGCAAGGAGTTTCATCAGCAATAACATGCTCTTCAAATCTGGAGCGTAAGCCCCTTGACTGCAGCTTTTCATCTTACTTTCGGCCCTCGAGAATATAAGCTGGTTTATTAACGTGAATAACTGAATTATAAGAGAAGAATTGAGCTCACGGGCAACAAAATAAATAAGAGAATTATGAACTTAATCTTTTTCTTTGAATTCCCCAAGCTATTAAAATATTAAACATCATGGTTAAAATACGCATGCCATCCTACTATAGCGAAAAAAAGTGGAAGAATATTGTTTTCCAGTACTTACTGAAATTATGACGAGTGCATACTTAACATACCTGCAACAAACAAAAAATAATATTTAATGGATGGAATTTGAATAAAATATAATAGAAATATTCGTTGGAAAAGAGGTTGACTTCAAATTCAATGACATTGAGGTGATCTTCTAATAACATGTATTGATGAAAAATAAAGTACACTTGTATTAAGAAGAAAATATTCAAGATTTTTCACATCACAAGAGTTTTACTAAAGGGAATATTATCTGGATGATAATTCATACGATAATGAAATTATTTTGACCTTTGTATTTCTTGATTGACCTGTTGACCTGACTTACGTTCATTGATCTGACCCACATCCGTACACAATAAATCAAACTTTCACATTTATTAGAAAAACTCTACCGCAGCTCAAACTAAATAAATTCGAAAAAAATTATTTGACAAAATCAAATTCCCATCTAATACTTTGATAATTCTAGTTGAAATCACATCCTCATCCTTCCTCTACCATGTCACTATCGTATACTTCTTTTTCATACTGTTTTATTCGTTGCATTGAGAACAACCTGTCAGTGTTTCAATCTTAGTAATTTCATTGTCTTGTGGAGTTGAAATCTATGAATTTTCTCGAGTTCAACATGTACATATACGGGTGTTTAACACCATTGGAACAGTATCAAGAGTCATCAATACCATTACACGTTCGATTTCCGACTACCGCAAAACGAAGAGAGTAGACGCATAAGGACAGTGTGTGTGAGAGAAAGAGATGAAAGTGAACAACTGCACTCGATCTTCAGGGGCGTAGTGCTAGGCTTTAGCTGGTTGAACCCGGGCCAAATTGTAACAATGTTTCATAACATTTGGTCCCCTTCAACCAGCTGTAGTTGGCACGACGAACAACTCACAGAAACGCCTGCAACCAACAACATCGGCAACCCGCACAACGGCTGTTACCAGTACTGCATCCCTGCTACGAATTGAAAAGCCTATAAACTGAGTTGTCCCGGACAACCGGTAGGTGCCATTAGTTAATTATAATCGATAATTGCTAATTATATATGCATTAAATTGTGATGATGCTACTGCATGATAGATAATATACATTTGCTATGTATGTCATGTTCAACTCAGGGAAAGTCGACAGTTGCAACTTTATTATTGAACAAAATAATTATATACTCTATATTCTTTTTTTTAAATTTGTGAACAATATACCAGATAAGAATTGAGCTGCACAATAATTATACTGATCGAATATTGATCTGCACAATTATTTTGCAATATTTTTCATGACTGATAGATAATCCCAGTTTTCAAGTTTTCTTAAAATATTAGAGTTATACTATCGAAAATATTTTTGAGTTAGCTTGCTTATGTAAAGTGTTAAAATTGTAACCAATTAATTTTTTTTCAATAGCTATGGAATCCTGTAAGAAGGATTTGGATTGAAATATTATTACAAAATTGTTCCTAATAGATTAGTTTAAAGTTATAGATTAATTACTGTTGTAATACCGGTACTGAAATGTTAGAAATATTTCGTGTATTTTTGTCAGATTATAATCTGTTATAATATTAAAATATAGAAAAAATACATATGAGATTACTATTGTCACTATTGTCTATAATTATTTACATCTAGTTATTTATAATTCGTTGTAAATTTTCAGCAAATTTGTAGCAAAAAACTGAAATTTGCAGATCTGCAGTAATAACTATTGATTCTAAGATAGCTTACAATTGAATAATTTTATTATTATTAAAAATATGAATAATCAATTATTGGCATAATACCAATTGGTCCAATACTTGCCCTCTTGATGCAAGTGAGAAGTTCTCATGGATTATTATTGAATAATTTCGAATTGAAGCAACAGAGACCACAAAATAATTATGAAATCAATATTATCCACGATTCCGTTCTATGAACATGCCTTACTCTAGCCCAAGATTAAGGCCTATGAATTTTATCTGTACTCTATTCTAATTTTTCTCAAGAACAACGGATTATGAGTAGTGTTATAGTATTAATAAAAAAGCATTATCAATAAGATATAATAATTCATCAATGATTATAAAGCATTCCAATTACTGAGAAAATATTGTATCAAGGAAAAATAACACTTTCCAAGTTGAAATTGTGATGAATTGGGATGTTATCGAGAAATTGTGAAAACTTTAATAGTATAAGGCTTTGGAATTTATGAGCAAACAACATTATACATTAATAATCTTAGAAAACACCAAAAAAATTCTACCATCTACTTGAAAAATAGATTATTTAATTGCATTAATCAAAGCAAGACATCTATCTGTCCGTTCCGGTTTGATATAAGCTAATTCTATCAAGATATGTAGTATACATTTACAACAATTTGAAAATATGTGCGAAATGTTCAAGAATATGAATGAATGGATTGAATATTAAATTTTCCAAAAATGGCTCCACACTGCTTCTAATTGTTACCGATTTTTCCCAAATTAATTTTTCCTAGCCTACTAATTCCCAAATTATCCCTAGATCGTACGGCACTCGTGTGATTCGTTCCGTGTTGCCAAGATGCATTTAACAAAGTACGTTTCCAGTTGAAAAGTCGAAAAGTGAAATAATTCTTTCGGACAAACAACGCGTTTCTACTACGCGTTTCGCCTCCAGTGGATAGTGCATGAAACTTGATTCGACCGCTTTGGTGAGTGCAAAAATCTATGGAAAAAACTGTTTTACAATAATGAATAACATTTTTTAAGAAAAAAAGTATATTGGTTAGTTGTATGAAACAGATATTGATTTCAACTATTTTTGTTCATAATGCAAATTTTATATTACAGTATTTAGATTTAGATGAACAATACTAGTGATAGAAGCAGATCTGATTTCAATTTGTAATTACTAACGATTTGGCTACCTACTTCTAATATTGTAATGTACATTTCAATTATAACATTACGTCATAAATTGATTGAAATTAATAATGGTCATGACTGTAACATCGATTAGTTTTTTACTATTGTTGACAATTTATTATGTAATTTTACACAGGTCACTCAATGCAAAATGCAATTATTATTTGATTCTTGAAATTATTATTTGAAAAGCCGGTAGTGGTCTTTTGATAGGATGAATTCTAATGATGATTTATTATATAGCGATGGCTGAATAGTCGCATCATGTTCAATTACCTCTGGGACTGATAAAACATTTTTCATCGTGCCCTTTCAACGAGCTCAGCCCCAATTCATTCAGCGCCCTTCTATCGATTCATTTGCCTATTATTATAAGAGTGACAAAAGGAGAATGCACACAATGGATTGTTTGGTCTCATTCCTCCGAATAATGTGCTATCGATTCGCTGCTGTGCAAATCACAGGGCAACAAGCCCTGAACTAAAACCTAGTTTAACCGAGATGTGACTTGAGAAAAACATCTAAAAATTTTGCTATAATAAGATAATTCAATTGAAATTTCTGTAGACAACGTTTATTCCAAAAAATAGTGTTTTAAGAAACTAAAATTAAGTAACCTGTGAAGGCATCTATGAGGATTAATATTCATTGAAGCGAACATTAAAATACAATATTACAGAGAAAACAGGCACCCGCTTAAAAATTTTCTCCGAATTCAAGCAAAAAAGTCCGAAAATTGAATAAACTAATTGATGGGATTCAACTTTCTAAATTACAACTCACAAAATCATGAGAACAATAAAAAATACTATGCATAAAGCTACTCTGTTGAATGAAAGTCTTCAATAAACTCAACTTTACTAAAATTTGGTGATCGAGTGACAGACGAATAGAAATTTAATTCAGGGAAAAACCTATCTTCGATAATAAATTATATTCAGGGTAATAATGAATATTATTTGTAAACACTGTAAATATGGTAGAATTATGAATAGGAACAAACAAGTTGTAGAAAAAATGCTATGAATAAATGACGAATTAATATACTCGTAGATTAAATAGGACCCAAATAAAAGAAATTGTCCACAAACTGCAAAATCAAACAGTTTGTGGGGGTGGTGGTTGGAGTCACATGATTCCGGGACATTTAAAAACAGTTTCGATCAAAAATCGTAAATTTAACATTATAATTGCTGGAGACATTGAAACGGTTGAACATTTGAATTAAATATATTTATCTGGATAAACCAGTTAAGGCAAGTAAATCAGGCCTACCGACTAATTAGGCTAATAATAATGTACTTGTAATATAAAAACAATTTAAGAAATGTCTTCTTCTATTATTGCAATAGTGTAGATGAATCTCATAATTCAACTGAAAATGACTGATAATCTTTTAGAAATATTCCACATATCACCTCGGAAAACTGTAGTTCAATATGAAAAAAAGGCGAGCCAGCTTTTTAACGTCAGAAAAATGACTGGAAGTTTATCTGATTACATTTATGATCAGTTTCGTGAACATTCCCTGTTGCAAAAAAGTTGAATCCTTTTGGACCAGTCAAATAATTGAAGGGTATCTCTGAATGTCAAAAAATTGAATAGTTTTCTATTTGGATTACAATGGAGAAAATCAAAAATTGAAAGGTAATTAAAAAATAACCAGAGCCTTGTCAAAACTCTCTTCATGAATTAGATTTCGATACATTAAGTGATAGATTAATTCCCAATACAGTATTTCTCCTGTGTTCCTGTATCTCAAGGCAATGGAAATCTATTGAATAGAAATTCGAAATTACAATGACGGAAAAGAAGTTACAATAATTTGAGAATTATAAAATGACATCAATTTTTCAAACGATTGGCAACAATAGAGTTATAGAAATTTCTCAAAATTATCATATAAAATCCTATACAGCCATATTTCCAACAATACTTAAGGTTGCAAGGGGAATCGATTAAATGCGATTTTTTATGTAATACAATCTATTATATTTATCGATTAATACAATTTATTATAAAATACAATCCACAGGCTCGTAGATGTCAAGTTTGATTCACAGTTGTCACTTTGATTAGGGAAAAAATATTGAAATAGTTTGAATGAGTTCAGATTTTCAAATACTAAATGATTTTTTTAATATCTGGTAACATAATAAAATTAACCGAAATTTCTCAAAATTATTCTTATAGAGACAGCCATATTCCCAAAATTTGTTCAGCCTTCCCATATCTACAGACACTGGGAACTTTCTCATCGCAGAGGAGTTCACGTTCAGTGCGGGCACACAGCGATATAGGCCTAGGTTGGCAGATTGAGAGTCAGAACGTGTGTTGGTAGTGGGTGGTGAAGTAATGCATTCGAGATTAGCGAAGAGCGTGCCTACTATAAAGCATAATACGAGAAAGGCAGAATGTTAGCAGGCTTTTCCTATATAGAGGCAAGTGGCCTCTTGCAGGTAGGTGGAGGAAACCTCGGTTGTCGATACACCTTTGTGGGTGCTTAGTGTGAGTGAGAGAGAGCGTAAGAGAAGGCCTAGGGTGTAATTGGGTTGCGTGCCACTCGAGACTTGATAAGCGATAATTAGCGAGGAACTTATCGTTGGCTGGGGCGTTCCATTGTCCCACCCCTTCTTATATGACTGCAAGTAGTTCCTAACATAAAATTATGTTTCCCCAGTTGTGCGAACATTAAACATGAATTATTAAACAGGCACGTATCTGGGATTCGGTCTGTTCATATTCATCGTGCACTGATTTACTACCGGCTCGATAATTCACGTTCCTCCACCCACTTGATTGCAGCTCTCCACCTCAATTAATAACCAATTAATCCTTCGATCTTCACAACCATTCCATTATTCATTATCATTTTCCTCCAAACTTTTGTAACATCACAGCGCCGCGTGTTCTTCAGCTAAGATTGATAAAACGATAACTCCTGAATCTGGTGAACCAACAACATAAATCGTCCAGCAAAATCCTAAGAAAATATTGGGACAGAGCCTTCATCTCCGGATTAATTAACAACACCCCATAATCCGACGAATTATCATAATACAATATTAACATTGTCACTATGCGGGTTTATGCTACTCCTAGAATCTGAAAATATTTTGTATGATACATCCATGTTTACGTGATACAAGTCGAATTTGAGAAAGAAATGCAACATAAATCCAAGACTGGAACTCTTTTTTAAAAAAGAGTTGGAGGATAATTTATCTGCTCATCATAAAAAACCATTGTCATCAGTTGATATGGTATTATAGTTGGTATCAAAGTTCCTCTTCTACTGTTCTTTGAATGTTTTACTGATTATACGTACTATTGGGAAAAAGAGTTAGAGGATTATTAAATTATGATCAGAAAATTAACTGATAATAAAAATCATAATTGTCAAGAGTTGATTTAACATTATACATAGTACAACAGTCCCCCCACTGTTATTCATTGATTCTTCCTACTGTTTTTTTTCAATTCGAAGTCCGAAAATGTTTATTTAGGGATTTTTCAACATTTATCAATTTTTGAAGCCTTCTCATCTCACTCTAACTTTGAAAAAAAAAACATTTAAATGACTATTCTCGAAAATGAGCTACTTTCTCTCCGTGAAAACTTGGCATTCCTCACAAGAGATTTGCAGCGCTATCTTTCTGGCAGGAATTCACTTGTTCCGTCTGTTGCGATCGATGTAGGAAGACGGCAAATTGCATTGTATCGTATATGATGGTGAAAGCAAGGAAAACAGATTTTCTGCTTCGGCTTTGTATCCTAAGGGAACGAGAAGAAAGGGCCTGAAAAGGGATGTCGCCACGGTGCCATCAGCAACTGGCCTGGCCCTGCTATCAGCACTTGCAAACACGACAACCACTTCCTTGAAGAGAGCGAAAAAAGGCGCCCAGACTGCTAACAAATCCATTGTCGGCCGATCCTTCAGGCTAGAGTGTCCAGAAGAAAGAATGGGAAATATAGTTGAGTTATTTGTTCGCCACGAATTGCTTATGCATTACCGAGTGGAGTTTTCTCACCCCCTCCACATCCACAACAACCCTCCGGAATCCACACATCACTCACCCCCGTCAAAAAAGCAGATTCTTGACCGAGACTGGAGACAGTAAAGTTCTTGTTCAGAAAAATGAATCGAAGGATTCTAATAATGTTTTACAATAATCCGTAACCATTGACATGCCATATATTACCAAGCTCTGCTTGATTTTGTAGTGTAATTTGGCGCAAATCAAACTAAACTAAACTAAACGTATTCATGTTGATGAAGTTTATTTCAGTAGATTAAGCAATATGGGTGCACATTATCTTGTTCTTGTTCTGGATAGAGCAATTATAATAAATTCATGTTTATGAAGTTTATTTTAGTAGAGTTAACAGATTTTAATCAATGTTGAATTAATTGAGTAGACAATATGAAGAGGACTGAATCGTTATTTTCATATAGGATTGACGTCAATGATAATATTATCAGAAAATTATCAGGGAGGATAATATGGAGGAGATGGCAGATCGGCAAACCTCCAGACGGCACTTTGCCATGGAGAAAAGTAAAGGACATTCATTCACTTCATCCGATATTACTTTTTAAATTAGTCGAGTTATTACAAAAAGCCTATATTACTTTTACTACGGTTATCTAAAACACTGAATATGGTTCGTTTTCAATCAAATATCATTAATTTTTGTCTTTATTAAAATGTAGATCTAACAAATTAACTTTTTGTTTAGAATGAGTACTTGGATTTGTGCGTTAGTACATCATCAGGTTGATTGTTAATGATCAATCATGAATGAACCTCAAGAATTAGATGAATACTTTGAGAAGTGATTATCAATGAATCGGAATTATGCGTTGCTTTACACAAATCAATAAAACCCAGTGTCCTCTTTTTCAATTATCATCATAAGTTTTTTGTGGCTTGTTCGGGGTTTCTGTCCTTTTATTACTTCCAATATAATTGAACATTGGAACGGGAACCTTATTTTGAATGACAATGAACTTCAACAGTCTTACGCTGAACAATGAGCTCGCTTAATGGTAATCAGAGAGGCTTTCAAGAATGAGAGGGCGGAATTTTTACAGTGTTGTTTTATTGCCTTTCATTAGAGAGCGGCATAAATTGCTGCTGGCAATAAACTTGCGGCTAGGAGAAGATAATGCGCGGCCGAGTGATGAGGATGAGGCTGCTGGATGCAGTAGGCGAGTGCACGTTAGTGGTAATGAAGTATTTTTCTAGACGAATAACTGCAGTGAAAGAGGGAAATTTGAAGAGGGACAGACAAGAAAGGCAATAATTATGATCGCGATGAGCGTTGCGAAATGAGCCGGGGGATTTACTGGGATCGCTGTTCTAGCCTTTAAAGCTGTTCCGCGCAAATTAATGAACTAAATAAAACTCGCACTTACATAAACAATTGCATTTCTGGTGCCATTTTTCACCTTAATTGCTCTGTCTGCCAACTGGGCAGCCAAACGGCCTCTCAACCCTTCCCCTCCCCACCACCAACCGCGCCCTTCTACTTTGAAACGCTCTCTGTACAGACCAAACTGCCATCCTGGATTAGCATTGCCACGGCCATTGCAACAGTAACGGATGAGATATCAACCTAAATTATTCCCAGCCTTACACCATTCTACATTGGAGTATCTCAAACGTTTATACTCCGTCTCTCACTGACTAAAAACACATAGGCTAGTCAATTCTAAAATTTCAGTTATTTGTTAGCAACTCTTTTCAAACTAGGATAGAAAGTATTGAGGATTACCCAACTTTGATTATTCAACTGTTTAAACATGGTTTCGTTCTCCTAGTGAAATCAAAATTTCAACTTCCTTTGTTATCCTAATCTTGTCTGATTGACTTGCGTTTAAACAATTTTTAAACGTATAACCTTTTTTCAAACTTATAACTTTCGTCTTTCTATTCCCCCTATTATAACAACTGGTCTGAATACATAACAGTAATTTCTATTCTTACTAGTATTATTTATCGAAATCGTATACTCGTGGATTATGTTGAACCTTTTCGAATTATTTTGGTTGAATACACCAGCAATGTGTACTCAATGATAGATGTGAGGAAATTAATGACTGAAACATTTCAAATAGGAATCAAAACACTTCACAATGATTGCCCTACGTTCATGTACATTTGCCTTGAAGCAAACACAAATTAAAAAAAATCTCAAGTCATAATTTATAAACAAAAGGAAAATCATAACTTCGTGTCTAAAAGGAAACTCTGTGCCTGAACAAAAAAATGTTTTGCTCACTATGAACGAGTAAAAAAGAATTAAATTTCAAAAATGTCTCAGATTCCATTACAATGTTTGATTTGATATGCAGGAATACAATCTGTCAAACCTGACCTATTTCTTTCACATTTTCAATCCAAGAAAGCAATTTGGAAGATTGATCGCTCTTGAGACATTTTTATGAATCTCGTTTGTAACTATTACTTTGTTTTACTGCGTTATCTGAGCAACTATTTGAAGTCTCTTTTGAAACATTACGTTATTGATTCAATGCAGACTCACATTATGAATAGTAGTACTGTAGTATGGGATCAGATATGAAATGGGAATAATCATTCAAGGAGCGTATATTATTTCAAAAATATACCAATAATGATACTTTAAAAACGAACAGTTCTTGCAACGATATTGGGAAAAATATTCCATGTTGAACACTATGCGATCAAATACGAAAACATTTGAATCACATTTTAGGAGCATTTATTATTCCAAGGAAAATAATATAAGATTATTTCAGTAATAATCTTCCATGTACTAAAAACATGCAGTTCTTGCAACGATATTAGAGAACATTATTTTGAATAAAAAGGAATGGCAATCGCAATCTAGTAAACGTATACTACTGTACTTAAAAAAATTTCAGGTACTTTTAGTTATACTTCAGGTATTAAAACGATCAGTTCTTGCAAGCAACTATTGTAAAAATCAATATATGATATCAGTCATAAAATATGAATCATGATAAAAGAAATGTATACTATCTCAAGATAATTAATTTAATTCAATTTTATTAGAATATTTCAAGTACAGCAGTGAAGCGAGCAGAACTTCAAAGAGTTTAAGAAGATTAATTAATTATTGAAGGAAGATTGATTAGTTCATTTAGAAGAGAATTTCTTTCTTTCTTTGAAGTGTTGTACATGTACAGTTTATCCAAAACGTACAGTAGCACTGCAACAGTGTCGGTGAGATTAATGTTCATACATGTAAATAAGTAAACAAAAAAGAGATTGTAGCATGCGTTCAGACTCAGTTTGACGTTGAAGAAACAGGCTGGCAGATGAGCAAACAGAAAAATACAGGAAAGGGATGCACCGTCACGAACATTACACAAGCCACTTCCTTGCAACGAGCTTAAAAATCATCCAAAGAATAAACGCACGCCCTCAACTGCTCATCTAAGTGCCATAGAACAAACACAGTTATCACTCTACATGCACAATGATGCGCTTTGCTTTGCTCCAACAATAAACCCAATCTAACGCTCTCTTTCTTCTAGATTTGTTCCATGATGAAAAGATCTTTAAATCAATTAAGAAGTTTACTATGAATCGTTTGAATCACTATTGTGAGTAATATAATGGGGATGATTTAACAATGAATGAACATTGTTTCAATTTGCGAGTAGCTTTCCAGAAAAATTAAATTGGGATCACAATCAGTGAGTAATCAATCAGTAAACCACTGCAAATTGATAATTCCTTCAACATACAATGATAGTTGATTATTTGAGTCGTCATCTATGCAGTTTCCTTTACCATCCAATTTCTGCGCTAGGTTTCGTCTTGATTTTCAATATAATAGGACATCTTCTTCCGACTTCAGGACACCTCCTTTTCTATCCAAATTTTACGTAAAAAGAAAAATAATGAAAATTTTTGAATAAAACATTTATCAAGTCGATCATCCCATACATATCCCGAGTATTATATTTTTATTCATTTTACAAAAAATTGTGAACATTTTATGAAGAGTTTTGTCTTGAACTTGAATTAGGCCAGGCGTACACCGGTTAGTCAAGACAAGACAAGACGAAATTAGTCACGTTTAGTCACAGTAATTTACATAGCTGCTTATGAAGCAGCACACACAGATGCAATGACTAATCTGTGTATGTTGCTTCATTAGCAAGTATGTGAAGTACTGTGACTAAACATGACTAATTTCGTCTTGTCTTGACTAACCGGTGTACGCCTAGCCTTAGATATCTTAATTGAAGATCACCTCCTCTTTATTGATATCTTGTGCAACTTAACTTGATTCAAATTAAAGAAATTTCAAAGATGTATAAAAGGTATATCAATCCATCTGAAGTTGAATCAAAATGTTTCCTCTTGACTTAACAAAAATGTTATGATGTAATTAACCGGTGTTCAATGAGTTTGTTACAGTTGGAAGCCAACCTGGATCTTTTAGATACTTTGAGATACTGAGATACTTTGTAGAGATCAACAAATAGCAATGAGACAAAATCAACAAAAACAGGTGATGTATGTATAATTATAATATTATAGATCATTATAATTATTACTTTTGAATTAATAATTATTAGATGCGGTAAATCATGTACTTCTTTCCAGCCTCAAGAATCCGATATGTTATTTAATTTAACTGTCTAGGTTTTCTCTGCTCCAAGCTCCTTATACAAGCTCCATATATTTGCCTCAGATGCTTTTGAAGAAGTTATAAATTTCATTCCTATTTCGGAGATAAATACTATAATAGTCTTCCCACTGATATACTCATATCCTAGTAAGCATATTAGTATCATCAGAACAGTATGATGTACGCCTACCTACACAAGACATGCATGAAGGATTAATGGTTTAATTACATGTCCTTGAAGTACAACCAATAGGGAACGAAATTGAAAAAGGAAAACGATAGCCTATCACAGAAATATACCCTCATTACAGGGATACCCTTATTAATTAAAGTTCCATTCACAATAATGACAAAAATAGTTTAATAGATCAATGAAAAACTACACAAAATACAACATCCTCTCGAAGGAAACGGTGCATCATACAACATATGAAAATCCTAGGAAAAGTGAACATATCGAATCGTTCAAAATGCAGGAAGTGATAGTGTTATAGACAATATCCTGGAAACAATAAATACGAAGTAGAAGAGAGGCAGGCAGTAGATAGTTTGGCGGAGATATATCGAATTGAATAACTGACTCGATTCAGGCGGAAGCAGCTGGGAGAAAATGAAAGGAAATATAGGAAACGAGTGAGAGAGATGATTGCGTTTGATGGTGGGTGATTGAGTGCGATAGAAGTAGAGATTTGCTGACGTGACTGCAATGTATTGCAGATGGATGATGATGATGATGGCAGCGAACTCTAACTGAAAGTTGTTCGGCACCACATGAACGCACCGGCACCGATCGAGTAATATGTCATAACTGGAATATTTGTCAGTCTTATTCAACATTCGAAGAGAAATAAGTTTCGGCGAAGCACGAAACGCATAACTTCAAATTGAGCACGAAAAACCAGTCAGGAAACAAGAGGCGAACAGCATTCTCGTCGAATGGCAGGCATATTGCAGGCGAATTGGAAATTCGAATGGTATGCGCAATCATTAGAGTGGATAAAACGCATAAATCTCATCGTTTATACCTCAAAGGAGCGGAGCCCTCTTTTTTTTCAATAAAATAGCATTTTAAAAAATGGTCATTCAGTTACTAGAGTTATACACCGATTCTGGTTACAAGAAACGGAAAGGATTGAATGGACATGAGCTGAATGAGAACAATGGCTTGACAAGAATGTTGGACTTAATGGATGAGCATGAAAAGAGACTTATTGAACCTTTTAAGGTTCTCCAAATTCTAATAAATATGGTGAATCCAAAAAGTGGATTCAAGTAATGTTTTGTGGTGAATAAAGGAATACTGCACTTTTGATGCAAGATAAAAATAATAATCTTTATGTCCGAAAAAATCCTTCAATATTCAACTGGTATGGAATGAATTCATAGGAAAATTATCTTGTATTCTAAAATTTTTGTATCAAATAAATTAACAGTGATTTTTTCCACTTCAAAACCATAATCTATTCCATTTATCTTTTACTTTTGATTGATACGGAAAAATCTAATAATTATAGTAGAAAGGTTGAACTGAAAGGTAGAAAGGTGGCTAATAGAGGGGATTGTCGGTCCATTTACAAGTTTTGATAACTGTAATATGCAGTATTATTTCATTTAAGGTCTAAAACCTTGAGATTTCCAAAACATTTTTCACAAGCACAATACATCAACATTGAAACCCGCTCGACATTTGCTTCATAGTAAGTAAAGATAGTAGTGGTTACTTATTACTAATACTGCAGCAAACACAATAATTGTTTGAGGTGGAATAATAAATGAAGATCAGAGGGGATGCTATCGTACGAAAAAAGCAAATTTTATTACTGAAACGCATAAGATTAGGATCAGGTTTATAAACAGGGTCCGTGCATTTGCATAGCTAGAACTGGAGCCAGCGAGTTATAATGAACTAGCCTCTCTTCGCCCACTGCAGCGGGTCATTACCTTCCTTGCCCGAACAGGACTGTGTTTTGGTGTAGTACGGTCAGGGTATACACGTTGAGGCGGAAGCATTTTGTCTTGTGCAGAGGCAAGGAACGAACCGAGCTGAACCTCACCCCCGCCTGCTTCGCGTGTTATTATCAACTATTTTCGTATTCCTGCAAATAAACTGAAATGAATTCTGACGTTTTTTCATCAGTCGGGCTGCGAGAGGGATTCGCTGTCGAGCTACCTCGCCAGTCTGTCAGTTGTTTGACAATTCGTTTCTCCAACATGCCGCATTAATTCCCAATCCTTTCCGCCCTTTGCCGACATCAGCCTTGTACTACTATCAGCTAGCTCCGAGTCCGGTCAGATGCGACTTCTTCACATGGTGCCAAGCGTACCGATGAGATTGAAATACAAAAGTTACAAAACCTATCACAAATCATATCAACTACAGAAAACCTTTGAAGATTCTAAATTTAAAATCCATTACGAATTTCAATATTTATATTAAATCCTCATTTTATTTGTGAATATTTATAAATAATAATAGCTCTTGATATTGAATTGAGATAATAACCATAATTTCTGCAAGAAGCCTAGTATCGCAGGAACAGTCAAACAAATATCAAGTTATGAAACAGTTATGTGAGTGGAACCTTTTATTCACAATCCAAATGATGACAGCTCTTGAAAAGTTATAATCATGATGATTCCCTCATCTTCAATAACTGGAACCTCTCTGAACAATTAAACAGAAAATATATTTGTTTCGAAATTTGTTGACAAGGATTCCTAACAATTATTTGAAAATTATCAATGAGTTTTGAAATAAAAATGTCTGGAATTTTCCAAAATTTCATTTTCTCAAATTTTGTCTAAAAAATACTTTCAATGATTCTTGAACCATTCTTTCATTATCATAGTTCTTTTATAATACACCATTCTAATATACTATACTTATTAAACGACTTAAATATAATTATATATCCATGATAGACTTGCAATCTTGAAAACTTACAAACTTACAATCCATGATGGATTGGAGAAGGAGGCACAGCCCTCCGAAATATTTCCATCTAATAGTAAGTTTATTTATGTTTTTCATCTATCTGTGTAATTATCAATCAGTGTTAATATTGAAAAGTGACTCTTTGTGATGTGATGTATATATATCACTGATAGAGAAACTTGTATTCACACAGATAGAAGAAAAACTTGAATAAACTTACAATTAGATGGAGATATTTCAGAGGCTGAGCCCCTTTCATCAGCCCTATACAATCTATTCTTAATATTCATTATCGTCTTTAACAATGTATACCAGCATGAAATCCATCATTTCTTCGTCAACAAACATTCATAAATCAGTTTGGTCGATTGTCATCAACAATTTCGTGATAAGTAGTTGAGAACACGATTTTTTCGGGGTTGAGCCTAGTATTTTGAAAAACAAGTACCAAGGCATGACAGCAACGAGATGTTAAATCGGCAGTTGGTGGAAAAATATAATACGCAAGGGGAAAATGACGATGGAAATGAAACGAGGATAGCTGTAGCTGTAGGCGCTCACGAAAGAGGATATCTTGATGTTGTAGTATTTCAAAAGAGAGCGTAATGAGTGCCAGGGGAAGCAGGAAGCCAGCGGGGGATTCGATGTGGCGGAAGGTGGCGAGGTGCAAGAGGAAACCTGCCGTAAAGATGTCAGTCGAAAGCAGATGCTCGGAAAAGTCGGTAATAAGAGCACGCTAACCCATCAGCCGGTTATTTAACGCCCTTGGGGCACGCACGTCGCCGCGACAGAGAGCGTGCGATGGCGTGTGTCTTACTGCAATCGACCGCCACCGAGATTGGGGCCCACGAATTAAAACGCCCGAGATACATCGCCACCGAAACACACCACAAATGATAAATCACGATTTCTCGCGAAAAAAAACCGCTGACGAGAGCCACGCGAACACCGAAAGTAACGACCAACAAACCTTGAACGAGCGAGTACACTGCACACCAACTATAGACGATTTATTGAAAACTACCACAATAGATACAACAGTTTACGATGTGTCGAACCGTGAAAGCCATTTGATAGAATGCATCTACAATGTACACGGAACCCCCAACCATTGCATCGATTTCGTACTCAGTTCTGCTCTTGTATATGACTGTTTCTTTTCTGTTGCGATTTTCAAGTTGTATCATACCTGATTTTTTCCTTTGGAAGGAATCGCATATATAGTTTAGATAACCAAAGTGGGGTGGGGATTAATCAAAGATAAAAGATAATATGAATGAATGTAATAATGTTTATTGAATGCCTACATGATAAATAAACAATCCTGAGTATAAATGTATCCATTAATTTATTTACCAGAAACAAATGCTCATTCCCTCATTTTCATATAACAAAGCTAAAATTTTCTTGAGATTCACTTTATTCATAATTTTGCCTCACACTTCTGCAAGCTACTCCAATTCTGGTGTAACAAAATTTTAGTAGGAGATTACCACCTGAGAGTCTAGGGTTTTGAAAGGGAGCTACGCTTGAAAAAATGACAAATGAAACTATGAAACTGACTGAGTCATGCGATGTTTACACAGAAAATAATCGACTACGTAACCTCAGAAAATCGATCCATATTTCAACTTCTTCTTTTTCTTCTACTTTTTTTCTTCTTCCTCTTTTTCTCATTTTCTACTTCCAACACACTCTCTCACCACATTCTCACCCCTTTCTTCATTTCATTCACCTTTCTCCTTCTTAAACTTTGTTTCCCCTTTAATAATTGGGGATTGCAGGTGGAACTCAATCTACGAATACGTTACAGAAAATCATAATTAATAGAGAAACACGATGATGTGAATACCAATAGAAGGTACAAATTCAACATGAATCAGAAGAGTTTGGTCCACAACCAGCTTCTAGTCAGGGGCTACATTAGTTACAGAGGAGGTTATCTAGATTGTAGACTGAGTGCAGAACTTAATCAACGATGGACTTCGATTAGAATGCGAAATAGTCTTGTCGGGAATGAAATGTGGAGGGGCTACAAGGGATAGGAGAAGGATGATCGGGAGGATGATAAGGAGGAAGAGAAAAGGAGATGAGGGGGAGAAAGTGAGTAGGAGGAGGTGGAGGTGGAGGAGGAGAAGGACTCGGACTTGGATTGGACCGGTCAAGCAGCAGCCTAATGGATTTATATGTTTATTTGTCGTAGAACGGTCGAGCAGCGAGTAGGACGAGGTCCCTCTTCAAATGTCTCCATCACGGAGCGGCAGCATCGCTCTCCTGCCCCCATCAAACACATTACAGCCAAGGTATACTAACGGAGATCTCTTCATTACAGCGCACTCCGCTGATTTATCAAACGCCAAATCCCCGCAGCTCTATTATCATTCATCCTGCATTCAGCTCCTCCTTCCCCTACTCCATTCTCTCTTCTTCGCAGGGATTTACTTCCTTATTCCTCTTTCCTACTCTCGGACACCACTATCAATCATTCTTCCATCATCCACACAGCAGCAGCGGCGTTTGATTCACAGGCAACTGCTGACGAATGAATTGAAACAACCGGCGAGACGATGCACGAATGATTTAGGCGCGCACTCACTTATTTTCGCCAGAAATGTGTGTGTAAACCACTAAATAAACATGTTGACATGTGGAATTTCCAACTTTCAGAAAATGTTGTTTACTACGTATTATCACAGATGATGTAGTAGATTTATTTATGTAACACATTTTACACCATCCTATCCTTATTCTCACTCCACTACAACAATCAGTGGAACAAAGCTTTTTCTTGGACGAGAACATTTTTGAGCAAATATTTCCAATCAAGATAAACCTTATTGGGTAATACAGCGAGGTGGAACTACCTGTGGGGTTTCCCACTGATCAAAGCCATACGCTAATAATCATAAGATAAACCTAGTGTCACTTCTACTAGTGTCAACTTCTTTCAGTCAGAAGATTAACTTCATTCAACTTCCACTAGTAATTAATTCATTCTTTACTTTAATTGAAACTTGAAAGTACTGAATCGCTATCGAGAAAGTTGGATTCAGTTTTTACACTTTTTAAAACAACCCAAGAATCCTTTCATTTATAAACAGAAAATCACTTGAAAATTCATAGATTTACAAAAATTGATATCAATTAGTTCCCTTTCAAGCAGACCTAATTTTTATAAAGTGTGCAGTTTATAAGCTACTTATTTTCTCACTATATCAAACTCATCATCAGCTCAACTAGACAATTTCAAGTTTTTCATGGTAATAGGGATACAACAAACTCTATTTTTTATGTCAAAATTACAGTCTTATGTGCAGTAATCATCATGTGATCTTGATCTGTCAAGAAGTATATTATGAAGAAACATGAGCATTTAAATCTTGATTAACAGTCACTGATATAATACATCCAGAAACAACCTAGATTGATACTAGGGGAGCTATCCTCCCGAAGTTATTTCTCCCAATATAACCAAATTGTACACAAAAAGAAAAACAAGGGTGATGGAAGTTTTTCAACTGAAAAATCCAGAAACAATTTCAAAAACTAAGTTCAAATCGTTGTCAGCAGGGCGAACAATTAGGGTGAACATTGAATGGGCACATATTTGATTAACACAACTGCAAACAGCGAATTGAATTTACTATTCAGGAGTGGCATATGTGATCAGTATGCATGTTTTGGTGATGCCTAGTAGAGATGGCGAAAAATGTTTTTGTGCATGCACAAGATCCGGAATGGTGACATAGAGGGTAGCATAGGGCGGTGCGGAAGTTGAAGGGAACCGGATCAGGGAACGGATGATGTGTATGTGGCAGAGGGCGAACTAGAAATAGGAGGAACACTCTTTTAATCCCAACTAATGTAGCCGGTCCAATGAACAACAGAACATTACGATGCATGCAATTTTAACGGATGACTGTGTACGTGTGTGGGCATGCGTGCGTTTTTAGCGATACTTGAGCGACACACGCACACACACGAACACACACCGCTCCGGATAGGACACGACATTAATGTCCATTCTCTGCAGTTTCAATATTGCAGCACAGTTGCGTCACCAGCAAGATTTGGCCAAGTGGACAAAAATTGAAATTCAGCTACTGCTGTAGCTACCAACTGAACATGCAACGTAGAAATCGCGTGAATCCCATTGTTAGCCACCCCAATTCTAGTTCTATTTATTGCTTCCTCTATTCAATCTTCATGTAACGCTATTTCAAACTATTGTGGATAGATTGCAGTCATTGTTGTATACAGTATTCATGGTGGTATCAATGAAATTTCACATAGCAATTTTGTCGTTGTGGTTAGTTTCTGCTGGCGGATAAATAGGACTACCACCTCTCTTACTCATTCTAGAGAACTTTTAATAGTTTATATAAATATACATCATTCTCAGAAATAATTCGTGTTTAGCATTCATAATGTATGTTTATATGGCTTGAAATGAAACTATAGCTCGATACCAAGTGGAGGCAAGTACGAAAACGAGTAATACTTGAAGTAAAACGAGTTTCAGAGTCCTTAATACGTTTGGAAAATCCACGAAAACATGTAATTCGCCGTTTACTGTTTTGGACGATCCTTTGGAGATTAATTATAGATGAAAGTTAACTGTAGATAAGCATTACAAGATTTAATGTAGTACTTGTGAATCCTCCCAATACAATTAATCAGTCAGAGGTATTGAGATCCCTTGAAATTTTCTCTAGCGAATTTTCACCCCAGCAATAACACAGGTAGGTATAGATGTTTTTGAAAAATTAATCGGTAAACACGTTCCAAAACAGTTTAAAAATCAATGAAGAAAAATATCGTAGAGATGAAACTTTATTCATGAGATCTATGAGAACTCCATCTCAGATTTCAAGTAGAGATGTGAATTTTGCATTACTACTGCTATTTGAAATCCGAATAACTAGAGATCATTTCCGGGAAAGGAATAACGAGGAATTCTGTACGAGGAAGGAAGAGCTCATATAGCTTGTACCTGTGAGCTAACATGAATCCCACCAATTTTGATTATTTAATCCGATTCTATCTAATGGTATTCACAGTTATTCATGTACTATGATTAACAATAGGATCTCAGTACCTCATTCACTACAGGAAGAGAAGAAAAGCTTAATAGAGCCGGAATTACAAATTTTGAAAATCACTGTTTATACTACTGAATATACAGATGTTGTGGCCATGTATTGAAACTACAGGGAAAACGTAAATCCAGAACTTTCGGAGAATTACACAATGGAAAATCGTTATTTGGAACCATGAAAGAACATTGTTCAATTATATTCTTGAATCACTCAAGTTTGTTAAAGCTGAACAATGGAACACCAATATTAATTTCGCTACCAGTGAAGAGCTATTCGAGTTTTATTCAAATTATTATAAAATTGGGTGCATCAATTGAGAACTCTTGACTTGAATGGGGTTTTGTGTTGATAATACCAATTTGGAGAGGATATTCAGTACAGTCTGGTCAGGCACGTCACAGTTGTGAGGACGTGATAAAAGCCAGAGTTCATGCAAGGATTACATGAGAGAGGCGGAGGAGGGAATTCAATGAGGAAGAAGAGGGGAGAACATGAAGAGAAATTTATAATAGAGAGAGAGGGAAGAGGAAGTAAAGAGAATGGAAATAAATAAGCTAAGAGAAAGAGTAGAGGAGAAGTGGAAGGAGATAAGAAGAGAGATAAAATGGAGAGAAAAAAATGAAGAATTTTAGATGAAGTGCGTGAAGAGAAGAATAAGACCGGTTAAAAGTATATGGAGTAGAATATTTCGGATATGACAGGGAAAGAGAAGAGAAATCTAAGCGAAGAAGGCCAGAAAAGAAGCTGAAGAGGACAATATAGTAGCACAGCATGACAAATAGGTAGAAAGTTATTGAGAATGGAGAAGGAGAAAGAGGAGAGTGTGATGTAGAGAGAGAATATGAGAAACGAATGAGAAGAGAGTGGTAAATGTTGAGAGAGCATCAAAAGAAGGAAATGACTGAGGGAGTGATTAAAGACCTGGAAGAGAATTGAAGAGTAGAGTCAGGGGAGGGAGAGAGAAAAAGAGAGGAGAACCGAGAAGAGAAGATAAAATAGATAGATAGATAAATGACGTTATAAAGTGAGACAACAGAGGAAAACAAGAGAAATGAGAAGAAAGAATGGGGGGAAAATAGGGTAGAAAATAGAGGAATAGAGAGAGACAACAGAAGGAAAAACTAAAAATTACAAGATAAAAGGGAAAGGCACAGAAAAATGTGGAGAAGATAGAGATGAAGAGGGAGACAACAAATGGGAATTCAAATGAAATTACAAGAGATAGAGGAAACAGATAAAAAAAGAGGAAAAGAGAAAGAAAACAAACAGGAAGAAATGAGAGGGTAAAATGGACAGAGTAGCAGAGAAGGAGAGAGAGTTGAGGTTAGATAGAGAGAGCGAGTGATCAAGCACCAACCAAGCCGGGCTGCCATTACCAAAAATCCGTAAAGTGCGGTTTGGCCGGGTACAATGCCCGCCATAAATTGTCTGGCTTTGAAAATGGTCGGATGCAGAATAGCAGCAGAAGCATCGGGTTGGTGGGCGGAGAGGGGCGGGGAAGATTGCAAGCCCCACTTTTCCTACACCACTGCTGCTGATGCTGCTAAAGATGGGTGACAGCAGCAGTAGCAGCAAGGGGCATAGAAGCAGCATTGACAAACGGTCGACTTCACCTTTCCTAGCAAAAGGGCGCGTACCGCACAACAGCTTTCACCTTCCCTGTCATATAAAGCATCATAATTATCGAGGAGACCTCTCGCCTTTCGCTCCTCAACTGCAGCACATCGACTATCCTTGACTTTCGACTAGCGATGACAGCCTAGCAGACAAACCGCCGCCGCCGCTTAGCTCTCGCTGCTGTTAATAACTCGTCAAATATTAAAGCGCGTTCTCTCCAACTCATAAACACGTCTTTGCCTCACAAAGGCAGGCGGGCATTAAGAGGGCAGAGGACACACATGCCCTAACTTCCCGACCATCCCCCCTCTCAGCCGCTATTTATGAACCCGCACATGACCGAGCCCCATTGTTTGTTCACGGCCCTGATACGTTTACGTTCACAATGTCCTAATTCGATTGTATTCAATCTGTTTACACATTTCATCTACACCCACAATATGCTGGTCAATACGGCAAATAATGATTTTGAAATCATTTCAAAAACGTATGATTGAGAGATAGTACTATAATAATTAGAAAGATTTACAGAACACAGTTAAGAATCAATTCGGCAAAAAATAGATCAGAAAATCATTTATTAGAAGAGTTTTTTGAATGAAAAATAAATTGTTTACTCAAGGCATTTTTCTAGTGATGAGAGTTTTGGTGAAACATTCTACAATTGAGGTAACAATACAAAATGCTCCACATGAACATTTCCTACGTCCACATTTATTCGATTTTGTGTGCTGCACAGCATGCTGCCAATGCTCAACCATGAGCAGCTTGCTGTACCGCACAAAAAATTGTTCAAGGGTAGACGTAGTAATAAAGGACTGGCTGCTTTTCTATCTTGCCCTCCAACAATAAAATGAAGGCAACAATCCAGTCCAATTTATAATTTCTTGAACTTCATTAATATTGTTTAATCTCCAAAAATCAATATTTGCTAATATTTAGCTACATCATTTAAAGTGAGTATTACTCAATTCAATGGCAAGAAATTGAAGTCAACAAAGATCATAAGTGTTTAATTTAGATGTAGATGTCTCCGATTGCAGTGTCCTCTACTTGTTCAGCATTATAACATCAAAATTTTCATTAACAATGAATTTCTTGATGTTATTTCAATTTGCTTCCCAGATAATGCTTGCCAGATAATTTTTTAAATTTTCTGGAATTTGTTGATACATTGCCTGATATATGGCTCGTACATTTCTGATCCTGTTCCTGATATTCCAGGTGAGAGTCAATTATTATTACAGACGGAAAATCTCTCAACTTTTCTAATAATACCTGTTTTTCATTCACCATCTTGAATGTTTCTCAGCTACTTGATTTTCAACAACATGATATTAAAATCTATAACTTATTTTTATAAAATTATATTTAAGACCAAACATCTTTTACCTGATCTCTTCTCTAATGGACTTCAAAAATACTGCTTACCTGAAACAAAAACAAAACACAAAATCAACATTTTGCTTCAACAGTGATTCTAGACAATACTATTTATCTTTTTATCTATTCATGGTAATAGGAAAACATATTTTATGAACATTAGCCACTAACAAAAAACATATTTTTGTAGCGAGTACTAATAGATTCTGAAGTTTATGTTATGAATATTACAATAATGTCTGAATAATTACAAAGCGATCCTAGAAGATTCGTCACAATTGACTCAACTTCAAGATAAACAAATCGAGTAGATTAATCAAGATTACCGAACTACTACAAAGTGATCATGTGGTTAAGTAACAAAGATTCAAAATAGATTCAACTATTTTACCTAATGAGTTCAACTTATAAGACACTGTGTGAGTACTACATAGAACTACCCTCTAAGACAACATCAGGGAATTGCCACTGATTTGCAAAGGCTGAATCACGAACTTGGCTCGCAAGTTGTGCGTTAGGCGATGTTGACTTCGATCGCCAGGCCAGGCCAAGCCTCAAGCAGCCCCCTCAACCCCCAAAGCAGACTGACGTCTTGCTAGCGGCACGCGATCGCCTGATCTCCTCGCCACCATCCTGATTGCTAGCAGAGCGGCCCTCCACCCGCTTAACCTTGACTCCCGACGGCCCGATAATGATCGCCAGTCAGCTCGCTAATGAACTAGTTCTCACAGCAATAGCTCAATCCTTCACCTAAGAATAGCATCAAAAATGGTTGGGTTTAATGTCTTCAGTTGTAATAAGTTGGCCTATGTTTTTGTGTAATTTTACTTCATATTGCAGACTTGTTTATGAGGATGATGTTGAGGAGATCATGGAATTCAAATAGATATAAAAGATTATATAGGTATGGGAATAGTGTTTGAATATAGGTAATGTTTTCGTGTAATTTTACTTCATATTGCAGACTTGTTTATGAGGATGATGTTGAGGAGATCATGGAATTCAAATAGATATGAATGATTATATAGGTATGGGAATAGTGTTTGAATATAGGTAATTTCTCATTCTAAGGCTAGGCGTACACCGGTTAGTCAAGACAAGACAAGACGAGATTAGTCACGTTTGGTCACAGTACTTCACATAGTTGCTTATGAAGCAACACACACCGATTAGTCATTGCATCGGTGTGTGCTGCTTCATAAGCAACTATGTGAATTACTATGACTGAACGTGACTAATCTCGTCTTGTCTTGACTAACCGGTGTACGCCTGGCCTTATAGTTGTAAGACGGTCTTACAAATTCTACAGTCTTACTAAGGTCTAACTAACGGTCTTATTAAGGTCTACGGTCTTACTAAGACCATCGAATCGTGATGATAAGGTACTACAACTGTAGTTGCGACAGAATATTGTGCATAGAAGCCTGATAATTTTCATTTGAAAGCCTCGATGTTGATGAATAGAAAAAATCTCTATTGAGATAATTGAATAAATCTCTAAATGATACCTAAAATGATCGTATGATTGACAAAATATTGTAAGTCGTGTAAGCAAATATTGTAGGTGAGTTCACCCACTTGTAATGAAGGCTTCTTATGTATTCTCTGCTGAGGTAGTTATTAGAAAGCATTATTCTCTACCTTCCTGTTATTTATCACTTTGTCATGAACTATGACGAGCTTCTTGTTTTGCAACATTAAAGTTGGTCACGTTAATTATGTTGAATAGATGTTAATCTAATGAAATACGAATCCAGTAAAAAGTTACCAAGACGCAAGACCTCACCATTAACAATCTGATTCACAAGGTTTGGGATGAGAAATTTCCATTACATCACTATAATATATTTTTGTAAAACAATGTGAGGTATTCCAATCTGTGATTAAGGGTTCAGAAATATATTGTACTGTATTTGAAATTCCAAGCTAATTGTGATCCTTAGTATTATTTGTACCAACATTCAAGATTATATGATCTCCCCAGAATGTATGGAAAATTCTGAAAATTAACCCACACTCTAAAAGTATGCAGATTATCATCATTAGAAAACGAGAGAAAACTAGAATACACGAAAAACCACGATTCATAGTTCTAAATTAATGGGAAAACTGATTGTAGAGTACAGCCAGCGAGTTTTACATTTCAAGAGGATAAAATAAACACTATCTTTATTGTGCGCTAGCTATTCATTCGTATTCTAAAACTGGATTCACCGAGGTAAGTGAACAAAACGGGGATTGAGAAGTGACTAAAGTTTGCGATGGCGCTAATGTGTGAGAGACGTAAATTGAGATTATAAAATTAAACTGAAAATTATTGTTTGGCTGATAAGAAGGGCGGAGTAGGAGCAAAGGACTAGAGAATATTATTTGTTCTCCGGCCATTTTCCATTGCTTTCGCACAGGCAAGCGTTTCTTTATCACAGCTGCTTTATGAGTCGTGAGGCTGCTGATAAGAGAAGAGAGTTCGCCTTAGCTGGAGCACTAACTAGAAAATCTCGCTCTCGCCACCCTTCTTAGTACTCCATGCTGCCATTTTGTTTCACAGCGCGCCACTATCTCTAACTGCAGCCAGGATTGCTATTTCAGATACATTCTAGTAAATCACTAGGAGCTAACATGGGTCGACAGATACAATACAATACTACCGTATATAGAGTGTACAATGACAAGTCTTCTCTGTTCTACTATTTGACATAAGTTACCTAATAAATAAATCTATAAATAAATAATAAATCCTGAATAAATAATCTCATCATCAAGTACAATATAGTATAAAGCGTGATTGATTTGTCTTGACTCGGAAAAAACTAGCTGTCGTGAATATTTACGAAATCTATTTTGAATAAATAATGAATTATACCGTAGTTTTAATTTTTCAAATACGCCTATAAACTACCATAACTAATAAACTAGATTTTCTGAAGATGATTTTTTTTAGAAATAAACAATAATTATTATTGTTACAATTTTTTTGCTTTGGAAAAATTATTTCTTTAGTAAGTAGCATAAAGATGTATAGGAAAAAAAGATAATTCAACTCTACTAAGAGTACAAGGAAATCGCTTTTTTGTTTAATAGTTCAAATCTTCAATCTGGTAGGTCCCAGATAAATACTAATAATAACATTTCATTTTATTCTCATGAAACTTAAAAAAATTCAAGTTCATAATGTACAGTAATTAAAAATATTCTATAATTTAAAACTAATTTTAAAAAACTTATCCCATTGACACTTGACACTTCATACCAAATTGATGTTGAAGAGACCATTTTGCTGAGTAAATTGGATATTTTTGCGCTAAAAACAAATTACCATTTTGTTAGGTGAAGAAACAGGTTTTAAACAAATAACATTCACCTAGCTCTATTACAGGAGAGGTGAAGCATAATATCAGCTCGCCAGACCGTGAGAAGAAAGGCATAAAGCCGGTGAAGAAGCTCGCTGCATGCCAGCATTGTTCGCGGCGGCGTGGCAAAGCTTTTTCAGTGGCCGCCTTGGGAAATTTACAAGCCCATCGTCCTTAATCGAAAGAAGTTGATGTTATTTACACAAAAACACGCCCGCCTGTATGTGTGTGATATTAAGGAGTGAGAGGGAGGGAGGGAGGTAGCAGAGTATGTGCGAAAAAGGTGTCGACAGAGAAGTGTTCATGATGGATGAAAAAACACATCCGTCTTGTGTCGACTAGTCTTGCATCGACATAGCTCTGAATGGGAGCCCATGCACTCGGCTTCTATATTAGACTCACCTACCCGCATTCACACTCACACACGCTAGATGTACTGTACCACCCCCGTATACATTTCAACTGACTTGAATACCTCCCCGCCCCATGGCGGCGAGTCATCTGTAACAGGCACTTTTAATATATGGCCCCGGCCGTCACTCCCACCTATTTAGAATTTATAAGGAATAGCAACGTTTTGATGCGCAACGCACTGAATATATAATTTAGAAACTGCTGTCATCACTCTTTCTCCAGCATGCCAGCAGCATAGCTTGTTTACCCACCCAACTCTTGGAACGTGCTCTCGAAATAGTTATTATCTGTTTACAAAATTAGTCTCGCAATAGAAGCAATCGATACACCTACCTACATGTAACAAACTTCAGCATCATATTGAAATATTTCAACACCTCCTCAAGAGTATATTAAAATATTTCAACAGCTTCTTAAGAATTTCAAGAAGACAATTCTGAGAATTTTCCTCGAAATAAACTTGATACTTCCACGTAAAACGAGCCTAGTAAAGCTATAGCTTGATATTCAATACAATGTTATTGCTTCTTGAGAAGATAAGAGCAAAATATTATAAAAATTCTCATAAAGTTTCTTCTTCACGTACATAACATTTATTACATACGATATAATTTTATTAGATGACATCCATATCATTAGATATTTTGATATTTTTTTGAATAATTTTCCTGGAAAAGAGAATTCAATTTACTTCATTGCAACAGCTATTGAGTCCCAGCTATTCTTGATGAGGAGGAAAGGAAGGGAGATTTTTTGAAAAATCATTCTTCTGATACATAAGCCAGACAAATGACTAGCAGAAATGAAATGTGAACAAATTATTTTCTAGAGCTGCCTCGTATGTTCCGTTATTTTAATTTCTGTTACATCAGTAACATCAGTTCAGATTCCAATTACAATGGACAGGTGGAATTTTCAAATCTAATACTCTCGTATTTTAATAATATCTTGCTCTCTGCAGTCTATCTCAGTTTTTGAAAACGTAAAAATGTTTTGGAGGACAAAAATGTTGATTAAAAGGGTAAAATGAATAGATTTTCCTCTGTATCTCTCGTTGTTTTGCAGCATGGATGGTCAACATTGACGTGACTGGATGTCTATCAAGTATTCACTGCCCCATCGTTTCATGCAAGTGTACTTGTTTCATAATTTGAATGCTATCTAGGCAGTTCAATCAATATGAATGAAGTATGCATGTTATGCATCCCACGTATCGAGCATAGTGATACACAGCAGTGAACCATGATTTACAAAACGATGTGATCTCTTCAAAAAATCATAACCATTTTCATATTCATTGCGATTGAGTAGCTCATGAATTTTGCGCCTTCTTCCCCTTCACCGGATGTGACGTTCACATAACATAAATGCGAATAATCACGGTCGATGTAGCTACATGCATAAGTTAGGACTCGATCTGCCCTGGTATGGTAGCGGTAGCGGGCTGGCAGAGGGAAGAGTAGCCTATAGCACGCCCTAACCTGAGAGTGTGACCGCATAAATCAAGGACGTGTAATATTTGGTTTGAGAATTTATGACGCAGTCATAACCAAGTCACGACGAGTTTATGCGACGCCCGATTTCCAGGCAAGTTCATAAAACAAGGGTGCAAGTTATAAATCGCGTCAACAAACCATTAGCTTCAGCTAAATAGTCCGCGACATTAGGTTAGAACTCGATATCCTAATTCAATTAACCGGGATATTAGCTTTTTGGACGTGGCTAGGCTTCCAAGCTCGACTCATTTCGGGGAGCAATTTGTTAGTGCAACTTAGAACTTGGTCCAAATGCCTCACCTTACACGTAACTTCAAAAGGGGAGGAGAAATTTAAATTAGGCTTGACTATAACAAATGTCCAATTATTCGCATGTTAGCATGTGCTTGTATATTATAGTTGAAAATTGAAACACACTTGAGCATAATTGTTGAAGAAGATTGAATTCACACACTTTGAATTTCAGTGTTCACTTTGTTCAAAGGTAATAAAGTAATACTCCACCCAATATGGATTTCAAAAAAGGTGGAAGACGAGACGGAACAGAAAAGATGTTAGGATAATTGAATGAATCCAGACATATGTACACTCTTACTGCACTTTTACCGTCAGGTAGAACTGAATTGTAAAAGTTTTTTCTATGTGGTAATGTTTCGAATGTATCTCATATTATAATATAATTGATTACATGTTATAAGTATTGTGTAATAAATTATTATTTGATTTCAGTTACACTCAACTGATAAACTCGTAATTTTACAGAAAATCTAATGCTAATACATTTTCATCACCTTGTGAAAATCATTCAGGATACCGTTATTCAGAAATTATAAGAATTTGGAAAACTCCACATTAACAAGTCTACTCATTAAATGTAACACGAGAAAAATTCAAGTACATTTTACGAGAACGTAATATTTGATTGAGTTTGGAGCTTAACTTATTTCCAACATAACCATCAAGATTGATGAACATTTGTATCAAGACTTTGTATTAATCATGATGATTACATCTCTTAGTTTCGAATGCTGGTAACGCTGCTGATATTGTTTGATGACAAAGGATTCCGATAACAACCGAGAGCCCATCCAAGATGAACATAACTCATAAGAAACTAGAACAAATAATTTCCAATTAGTCTAAGCACCCTCCGCAGAACGAACAAGTTATTTTCTTGACAAACGCTCACTGCTTTGTGATTGGAGAGAGTTTCTCTGCTCTGAAAACAACTTTTTATTGATCCAGCAGATATGTCGGAAGATTCGTTTGAGTTGGACGGAACACCAACAAAGGATTGGGTCTGGCTGTGTGTGGGTGGACGTCTGTGTGTTGTTTCGAGAGCAACTTGGCGCAAAGTTAGTCAAATAAGAGTGGCGAGGCTTAAAGAATGAGGTCTGGTCGTCAGATTACGGTTTACCTGAGCCAGAGACCGAGACGCAGTCCGTTCGTTGTTTGAATACGATAATACGGCCAGAATGGAAGTTGGCTTCGTAATGGCAAACAAGCTGCTAATTCCGTTTCAACTGCATCAACGTTTCCTTGTTTTACAAGCAGAGCGCAATCAAACATCTCTCCAACTTTATTGCACCTAATTTCACTATTTGAACAGAGCTTAATTTTAATACGCCGTCCTGACCCAATTAGGGTCCGCCGATTAAAATTGCCAGCGTCAGCAGTGCTGTGCTGTCGTGCTGACGTGTCCCGTCCGCCTCAACTACAACGCGCACTAGCACTAGCCTAAATAAAACTGCTGACTTCATCAAAACTTATCTGTGCTTGTTCTAATCTCTTGAATTACTTCCGCAATCATATCAGCAATTTAAACGTAGACTTAATTAGACGTTATTATTCTAAAAGAGATTTCTCTAGATAATGCCAGGGTGGTGGTGAATAACTGGTTGCTTATCATCGTTCCTAGAAAACAATCATTATTCTCATTTTCAAATGAGACACGGAATCATAGTTCTTAGAAAACGATCATTATTCTCATTTTCAAATGAATCCATAAGGTGTACGCAGGTCATGTAACATTATCTCGGTCGCATTTACTCATCATTAATTTTGTGTGAACTTTTATGATAGATAGAAGTTGCATTAGACTATAAGTGACTGAATTTACCTCTGATTCTGAAATTTTAGATCGACAACTTAGGAAGGCTGCAGCTAAATCTGAGCTGAAACTTCATATTCAATCGCAGATCATGAAAAATAATAATAATAATCGACGGCTGAATGATACTTGTATTCAATTTGATTGAATACATCATTACAAATATTAAGGAAATTAACTGGTTTAAATAGAATGTTGATAAGATTGCAAATTTGAAATCCAAGGAATAAGAACTTCTCTAGACTTTGCATTTAGTATTTCGTAGAAAGTATATCTGTGGTTGACCACATCATAGATAAGTTATTTCAATCTGAAACCTGCACTTTTGTACTACTATGAAGTCAATTTTCTCATGGAGAAATTCTCTCTCCAATTGTGCAGACTCAATTCATAAGGAAAAATACACTTCAAATCCAATTTTCAACAAAGACGCACTAGCTAGTACCATAAATTCATTCGAATAACAAAGAATAGCAACAGTAGGTAGAAGTGTGTATAGCAAGACTTTTGTTACAACGTCGTGTACTGAACTTTGGAGTTGTATTGCGATGAGCAGAGAGGGAACACCGGAATTAACAGACACAACTTACAGTCTGTACAGAGCGAGTGGAGGTGGCTTGATGAAGGAGAGTGTTCGTTAACTCGTGGCAAAGGCAAACATGGCAGCAGAGCAGAGCAGAGCAGGAAACGAATTGAAGTTCCGTCTCAACGTCAGCGGTTGCCTGTATCTTGGCCAAGTATGCGGCCTTACTCTCCCTCAGCAATAACACACCACTTGCCGAATGGAGTCGGCAGCAACAATAATACAGAATTGGGTGAAGAATACTATGGAAGCTAGTAAAGAATAGAGAGATAGTTGAAAGAATGGGTAACGAATACTATGGAAGGTAGGAGAGGACGGAGAGATAGAAGTAGAGGAGGAAGAGATAGAAGAAAGAGTGGGTAAAGAATACGATGGAAAGAAGGAGAGAAGTGAGAGATAGGAGAAATATTGGGTGAAGAATACAATGGAAGGAAGTAGAGAAGGGAGACATTGGAGGAAGAGTGGGTAAAGAATACGATGGAAATTAGAAGAGGAGGGAGAAATAGAAGGAGGAGAGAGAGAGATAGAAGAAGTGGAGGAAGAGATGGAAGAAAGAGTGGGTAAAGAATACAATGGAAATTAGAAGAGTAGAAGGAGATAGAGAGAATGGAAGAGATGGAAGAAGAAAAGAATACAATGGAAGGAAGGAAAGTACGGAGAGGTACGATAAAGAGTGAGTGGAAGGTATAAAAGGATAGAGAGAGGAGGACGTAAAGGTAGAAGAAATAAAAAGGGATAGATAGAGAAGAGAGAAAGTACATAGATGAGGGAAAATGAGATTTAGAGGAGAGAACGGAGAAATAGAAGAAATAAAAAGAGAGAAAGAAAAATATAACGAGAAGAGAGAAGAAAGAGTAAATAGATGAGGGAAAGTATAGACTGCATTCATATCTAATAACAGTCCTGGGCATGATTAGTGAGTCGAAAAACAACTGACAGGAAACAGTTCTGAAATATCATTGCTCTTCGTGTAATCAGTTACTGGATATTTTCAGAGTATCTTCACTAACTTTTCTATTCTTCAACCAACTTTTCCAACAACAACAATGTTTCTTCAGACGGTGCAGCATATTTCAAAAGTAGTTTTATCATTGCTCTACTTGAAGCTTTTGTTTGCCTTGGTGAGGCAAAATAATTGTAGTAAGGAATGTAATGTAACTGTTGATTGGTGGGATTTTTATACAGCACATTCTTTGTTGATGATCATCTCAATCTCAAAACAACTCCATCTGGGGCGGGCGATTGAGTAGCTAACCAAGCAACTGAAGACATAACCAATATGAAGATTGATCCCATACCAGATCAGCTTGAATTTTTCATTAGTAAAGGGGAAAGCATCACACTCATCTGAAATCTTGAGAGTTTAGAGACTGATACTAAATCATCATTTAAATGGTTAAGTAAAGAGAACTGCTACAATATAGCAGGATTCTTTTAAATTGTCAGAAAACAGCTGATTGATGTACGCTCGTTTACTAACGTTAAATCAGCTGTTTTCTGACTAGTTAAAAGAATCCTGCTATACCTATTTCTTATGGGCCTACTTACAATTTATCAAGAGCACTGCTACCAGGTGCATTAACGATGTAATTGCATGAAAGAGTCTTATTCAAGGAATCACAATTAGTGATGAAAATATAAGGGCCGGTTCATGAGCTCGGGATTTAGCTAAGTCCTAGACTAAAACGGATGGCCAACGTAGCATCGACAAACGTTAGCCTCGAAACTATGTACTAAGGGCTCTCTATGCTGCTAACCCACTAACCTGTCGAGACAAACGTTTGTCGATGCTACGATAGCCACCCGTTTTAGTCTAGGACTTGGCTAAATCCCGAGCTCATGAACCGGCCCTAAGAATAAATATGGAAAAAATGGATTTGACTAGGCCAGGAAGATGAAATTAACTCTTTTTTATATCACTGGAAAGACTAAAAACTAAAATATTATCACTCTCTTAAAATTAGCCTAACATCAAAATCTGAGATCGAAATCTTTTCCTCACTCGAAACAACATAATTTGAATGATTGGATCTGTAAGAATTTGTGTGAACATTATTCTCAACCTCATTTAATAGAATGAGAATTCAAATGATTGTAAAAGAAAACAAAGTCAGCATGAACGGTTGAAAACGTAGTCAACCAATTTCGAGCGGTGTATCATGGAAGTGTCATTTGATGTAATAACTCTGGCTGTGTAAACGCCGGAGGTCGAAACAGTTCGACTCAATTAGTTAATGGCCAACTGCAATCTGTTAGATTGTCCACGGCTCTTACCTTCGGTTTGGAGTGTGGGATATGGCCTCAGTTAGTTGGTCACTACTTAACAACATCAGGATAGCTTCTACCGTAGCAATTAATCGCTGGACTGTAACTGCTAAGACTGATTATGATCCACAGGATAAAGGGCAAAAATGTAATGGTATGTTGTATTTTTATTTATTTTTCCGTTACACAGTCAACGTTTTTCACAACTTGATCTGCTTCTAAACAAGAGGGCGCTCTCTCTCTCTCTCTCCCACGTTTGATATTGACAGATGAGAAAGTTAAGGAAACCAAGTTAAAGTTAAGTTAAACAACCAACGATTAACTGTTGAAAGTTTCACAATTACAAGAAAATTATTCACCATTTTTATTACCATAATCACTATCAGTTAATAGTTATAATAATTCACTCTGTTATTATTCAAATACAAGTAACATTATTACGTAACATTTCATTGGAACAGCTCAACACTCTATGATATGTTTCTTCATTGTTCAACTACTCAATGTAGTATTAGGACAATGATAAAAGGTTTTCGGACAGAAAACGTGACGGCTTTCTCACAGCTTTCAAATTATAAATTCACATCGATCAAGCAATGTCACTTTATCATATTTTTAAACATAACTCTAGATAAAAACTACTCATAGATTGGACAGTTTTTCCAAGTTATAATTTGAAAACAATATTAACAGGTTCACATAAACTTATGAGAATACTGTTGGTCGAATAAGGGAGAAGAAGGATAGAGTAGGTATAGGTATACGTGGTTGATTTATTATACTTTTTCAACTATGGAAGGATTCCAAAAAGCAAAGAAGGGATGAAGTATGTCACATCAGCATTGAGGCAGCCATTTTACATAACTATGTATTGAAATATTGATAGATTAATAATTTGAAACTGATTTTCAAGGCTGACTGAAACTAGTAAATGAGAAATACTGTTGAATGTTGACCTACTTGGTGAAGAATGGATCAGTGGACGATATTGTTGCATTCTGCTATTTATTCACGATCGGAAGACAGTTGAGTCACGATTGTATTGTGGGTAATCTGACCAGGGTCAGTCCGATGACAGCAGGTCACGTGACCAGAGCACACCGCAAGATGATAGATAGTTTATTGGTCATGCCATGGCATGCTGTACTGTGAGCGCCAATCGGCAACGCCCTTACAAGGCAACTGTACACCACCACTAACCACGTGTAGCTAAGACCAATCACAGAATAGAGTCTACAACACCGGATTTTACCACTAACCTGATTCTTGAATGTCGTTGATTTGATGAAACAAGCAGACAATGGGGCCTTACATACTATATAATAGCACAAGCTTATAGCTTATGTGGGCATCATCCCTAGCAAAAATGTCAGAAAAATTAATCTTAAGACTACTCATAAGAAGTAACCCTTTTAATGGGGAAATGAGATTAACAGATCTTTTTACAACTGACACATTGTCTATTTTAGAAATTTATCAGACTAAATTTTGGAACAGGAGTTCTGGGTTGAAACGTGACTATTGTTTCTATAAAATTGTGTTTATTGCTTCGATAAATATATTATGATTATGAAAATGAAGAATTTGTGAGAACGTAAACAATCTCACTTGAAAATAACTTCTCAATAATTAGTTCTCAAAGATAATTTATTATTATCTATTTTAATTATTATTAATATTAAGATGGAAGGAAATGAGATATTGCAACTATACAGTTATAGGAATTAGGAAATTAGGAATTTCGTTCAATTAATTATTATTATTAATATTTATAGATATTTGTAAAATAGAGCATATACGTGCGCTAATATGTGCTAGGGATGGAAGGAATGTAGGAGTGAGAGGAATGAATGTTTGTGCTAATAAATGAGGAATATAATCACTCAAATTCATCATTTACATGGAGTGTGTTAGAATTTTACTAATCTCGAATAAAATCAAATCAGTTTCCAGCGAAAGATGGGAAGTTTTGTTCCCCCTTGGATCCAAGCCGATTCTATGCTGATTCAGCAGTTCGATATTCTTTTAGCGCAGAAAAGAGATGAATAACGGATGAGAAGACGACAGAGAAAGAGACAAAAGATGCAGAACAGAGGAGTGCTGATCGACGCATACGGCATGTTCAAACAGCGGGCGGTGAAACCGATTGGTAATGCTCTGTTATTTGCACACACTACACATTTATTCCATTACAAGAGCCTCAGACAACACCTGCGTTTCTTTGCTGCTATGCCTATGCTGACACCGCGCACCACTGCACACTTTTGCAACTGCTATGTTAACACTGTACAACTCTCACGACTCAACACCACATTTCGAAATTCGAAACTCTATAGGGAAGAGATAACAGGGGTTGAGAAGATTCTTTCGTCATGAACGATAATAAATTACTGTAGAAGAGATATGGAAATAGGAAAGGCAAATATATATTGATTTAGGAAATCAATAGGCTAATTTGAGGGAATTTGGAAGACTGATATAATTTAAAAAAATAAATAGAAATACATGAAGATTATCAAGATGTAATGAAATTATTAATCGAGATATGTGAGTTCCAACTGAGAAACATTCGTGTAATTGTTAAAAATAGAATGATAAATTTTCACTACATCACTAGACTACATTTATTCATTTATCCAGCAATATACAATATTGATACTTATTGAAGGGTCCAACAAGCTTTATTCCTAAAACTTGTCACTTTTCCAATTAATATCGATGAATATGATCCATAACTCATAAAATTATTTATTAATTCAGTTATATCATGGGCCACTTTATGACTTGAACAAACGAGTAGAGAATAATTATTATACTTCAATAGAAATAAATCCATTAGTGTATGTGGAATGGATGAAATTGAAATGAAAATAAGGATATCTATTATCAGACGGAGTTAGGAATAAAGAGACCTCTCTATCACTCAATCATTAATCTTGATGTCACTTGATTACGAAGTTAACATTTTTTACATCTTCACATGTACGTTTATTATTCATATCAAGCCGGCAAATGAATGCAATATTTGCTGGAATTATAGAAAACAACAAAAGAAAACAATTTCTATGCTACGAAAAATGAAATATAAGTAATACTTGAAAATACCTGAACTATGTACAACGTACAACTAATCTCGATTAAAAGCACATTTAAAATAATGCCAGGGAATGCAATTGAACATCGAGAAAAAATGAGGATTCTAAAAGTTTTGTAGGGGATATTGCTTTAAAAAACCAGGTGTGGGTGATGAAGCTTGACAGAGATGCTATCTGCGGCTGGGTAGTGCTAGTCGTTGAACGAGCAATAAGTAATCCATCGAAATTGTGCAAAAAGCTGCGAGAGCGACCGCGAACCTACATACTACAAATTGCGTTTTTGTTTCTAGCTGTGCAACAAACCAGCCCATTAATCGTTTCCATTCTAGCTAACCTCACTCTCAACACCTCATAGCTGCCGCCGTGGAGCGCTCAAAGCCATAAACGAGTTCTACTCATGTGCACCGGCTTATCTCGCAACATCTCTCTGTTTGTATTCTTCATATTATTCTAACAGCCGTCCATTTTCGAGCACCGCAATAATCGCTATTGTTATTGTTGTCGGGTTTTCATGTCGAGCAGCATATTTCGAGATTTTCGATTCAAAGTTGGTATGCTATCGCGCTATTTTGTCCGCTCGCTTTGTCCATACCAGATCACATAGTTCACTGCAAACAATCGGCGGCTGAATTCCCTGCCAAGCTATTTGTAATCGCGAATGGATCCTGTGAGCTGACACAATGCCTGAATTTATTGTAAGGAGCGCTTGATAGGGCTCAACATCCATGTTCCCTACTTATTATAGCACGTTTTCCCAGATCAACATACAACCGAGCAAAGTTGACTTTCACGCTCTAGAATATTACAATAATTATTTTGTTCCTGTGATATGCCTTTGCCATTCTAATAACTTTCGTCAAACTACATTAAGCATAGATTAAATCAAAAGTGCTATTTCATTACCAGGATACGATTCCTCTATTTTCATTTATTAATTCAGCGATGTACAAATGATACTTAATGAAAGATCCATCAAGCTCACGCTAAAACTGCCCTTTTCCATCGCATAGTAGCTTTCTTACTGAAATGTGGGAGGTTTTACAGGTAGATTACAAAATTTTTAGTTTTAACTAGGTTTCAGTTTAACATCAGGTTGAAGGGTTGAAACAGTACCGTTATAGTATACACAGTCTGTTGAGACATTTGGCGATCTAGTGTTTCAGAAAAAAAAGTGTGTAAGAAATAGTTCTTCCCATGAAGAAATTTATAATCTCATTAACTTTTTTATCTTAAAGTGGGAAATAATATCTGATTATTAATATAAAATAAGTCAATTTTGGAATTCAAAATTAAAAAAGCGTTAAAACTCAAGTTTTAACGCTTGATAATGGGGGCGTCCATTTATCAAGAAGATCATTGCTATTAAATAATGAATTACTAGAAACCATAATGATGATGATAACAAAGTTCGTCGATTCTGCTATCTAAAATAGAACAAGGAAAGCCATAATCATTACAATGAAGTGGGCTATCCAATCAAGCAGAAGAATAGCGAGAAGAGTGAGAGGCAGAAGGAGCGGGAATATAAAAGTGAACAATCTGAGGTTTTCGATGAGAGCGTTATAGAAATGGGCGGAGGACGTGTAAACGAAGTAGTGGCCGTCATTTGTAACAGATCGGCAAAGAGTGGCCGTTACCAGCCAACACAGCTCGTTGTGCGGGGGCTGGGTATGCTACCCGCAGTGCACGGATGTCTGGCGGGCACTGAAGGCGGAGTGGAGCACTTGGCAGTAATCTACTGAGCTTTTCAACTTTTTGAAGTGCTTAACGCCAGTGGGGCGCAGCAGATTACAAAAGTTTGTTGGCGTCGTTTGCAAGGTGTGGTAAACCGCGATAGTTACTCCAACTTTATTCCTTTAAAAATTATTCAGCTTTGTATCATAGCAGGGTGTGGTGAAATGTATTCAGTCTGCAGTGTGCATGAGGACGCGGCGCTTGATAATGGGGGCGTCCATTTATTCTACTCTCACTCTACTCTGTAAGTATTCTGACCTTCTGCTGCCGTAACAATAAACGCGCTGCTACCCAGAACTCATTTTCCAGTCCATAGAAACCTTGTACACTGACGTACTCGAGATCTCTCTAATATTCAATGCTGAAGCTGTTTCTTGGAACTCAATTGTGCTTTCGACTTCGCTATTTAATTAATTCAGGTATTGGACCTTAGATTCTAAGCATGGAGCAATGAGTAATAAATTATTAAATGTCAAAAGTTTTTTCACGTTCAAGAAAGTTCCAAGGAAAGTTCAAGAAAATTCCAAGGAAGTACCTTCAAGAAAAATCAATAACGTTAAGCTTCAATAAAGTACAATTTTATTATCACTGTAACGTATTATTGGCATACTTATTATACTTATATATATCAAATATTGGCTTCAAAAATTTCAACCAACTAAATTAATCATATTTATAACAATTTACAAATTATAAATTGTTGAAAATTTATAAATTATTTAGTTTCAAGAAAATTCAAGAATTGTCATTGATTAAAAGTATTGATCAACGAACAGTATTGATTTATCTGAAACAACAGCCGCCTATCTCTACAGTATAGAAAATATAATTTAAACTTGGAGGGTTCAATGAAGAAATTAAATCGTTCAGTATAAAATATAGATTATGGACTCAAAATAGTCAAAAATGACTTTGAAATCAAAATAGTATTTTTGTACCTTGATTTGAACATTTATCCTTTTGATTCATCCTCATTCATTTTTTATTCCTGATGGAATGGTATTCATTGATAAAAGATTATGATGAAATAAATCACTTTATCAATAATTATTAATTTTGATCAAAATGATGATTCGATTAACAATATTTTTTATGAAGAATTGACATCACTGAAATATTCATTCAAATGGGACGCATATTTTTAGAATGCATTGTGAATACCACATTCTCACTTTTAGAGTGACTTTAGCAAGGGCTAGCTGCTAGCCCAGTGCTTGTTCAGGGTGCATTCAGACCAGCCAACAACACCTTCCACGAACTGAAGTGAACTTTCCAAGTTGGACGGTACATTATTCCAAGTATTAATAAGAATATGTGCAATACGGTGGTGCGATGGTGGGCGATGCTACTACTTGAGTGCACGATGAGGTGTTAGGAGGGAGGGGGGGCGGAGTGTGTGTTATACGAGTGCATTGTGCGAGCTGCGAAAGCTCTCTCGGTTGCTGGGGGGCGCACACAAAAGATTTGTTCTGCGGGGTTTTTCAAGGGGTTTTCTGGCGTCGCCGTCTCATTGTTTGGCTGGCCTAGACCAGGCGAGAGATGCAGGTGGATTGAAATTCCCCTTCTTTGGTCTCTTCTTTTCTGTGTTCGGCTTTGCACTTGCACAAAACAGGAACCAGAGAGCCCGACTACGAAAACGATCCTCACACCCCCTCACCAACTTTTCACCATCTACTCATATTTGTCTGATACTCAACGTCGTCTTTTCTCTCTTTTCTCCACTCTTTTCCACCGAATGACTTCCCCACTAACATATGCCATCTATATGCCGCATTTATTAGGCACCAACCTTTCCCAAAGTCCTTCTTCGGTCTAATTCACATGATAAAATCCATCCTGTGGAGCCCTCTAGAGTTCATACAGAATAATCTTGTTCATCCGATAACCAACTTTAGGCAGCGACTTTTTCCAAAGTTCTCCTTCAGTCTATCTAATTCACATGATAAGTATCGTCTAGTTGATTCAGAATAATCCGATAACCTACTCTTAAGAACAAATTCAGACGTGATTCATCTTATACACTTCTTCAAAACGTTTCTAGTGGGTCGTCATTAATGTTTGAAAATATACTCGGATGCCAGTTTTGAGATGAGTTTTGAATAGAATCAGTTTGTCTTGATGGAAATATTAAGTGAGTATTGAGAATGAAAATTGCAACTTGGAAGAAACCAGGCTATGCGGTTACTTGTATTATTTCTACAGTTGGTCACCATTGGTATTGGAAAATGCGCTGAAATGGCGATTCAAGTATGAGATTTGTGAGAAATACGGTTGAAATCAGGAATATGTACTGATTATGAACTACTGTAATATTGCAATAAAGTTAAGCATGTGAGTCGAGACTATTTCATCGATTGTTGTAATAATCACGAAAATGCTTTAACCTGATTAATTTAGATACTCGTACATCAAGCTTTAAGGAATAATCCATATTTACAAAACAACTAGAAAACAAACCAATTATTTATTTAATTATATGAGACGATTGAAATGGAATGGATGAGTGCATCAAATCCAGCAGCATGATTGTGGTTAAAAATTACATTATTGACGGTGATCTATCGGAATGCAATCATAAAATTTTGAAATACAGCAAGAAATACAACTACTGAATCATTAATTATTAATGAAGAATGCAAGACCTTGAAATTCAGTTAATTAAGTGATTATAGCAGGTAGCAGAGCTGGGAAGACCATCAAGAGCACAGTTATCAGGATTAGGCCAACAAGGATGAGCTACAACAGTTGTAGACTTGTAAAACAAACTAGTTGGAGGGGATTTGGTCGGTGTAAGGAAAGTGTGACTTCTAAATGGAGTGGGGGATTTCGTTAGACTGTACGAGAGCACCTGCTGATGAGGGGGAGCCAGGAAGTTGGGAGGAAGAGAGAGGGAAAGATAGACTGCAAAGGCATGAAAAGAGTAGGAGAGCCGCTAATGCTGGACGCGTTTGTACTCTTGGCAAGAGCCAAGTTGAAAGAGACGCACTAAACAAGTATAGGGGTGGAACAGTCCGCTAGTCCGTGCGAGAAATTGTGCCTGCAACTTTTTATCCAGGCTGGAAGGACTTCTGAAATAGAAGAAGGACTTTCTCTCGGCTAAATCCTTTTTATCCCACCAACACCACCGAAAAGATTCTCTTCCTGTTCCGTTCAAAATTACGTGATCGTTGCTGCTATCTTTCCGTACATGGACGGCCTCAGGTTTTCTTGTTATGAAAGTCTTCTCTTCGATTGAAGTTTTGTCGAGTAGACAATTTCATCCTTGATGTCAAGTGTGGTCGGAGAAAATGACTTATCACCTTTTATAAACTCAATGATAATATTGGAATTGAAGGATCAAGTCTGAACAATGGGAGATTCATCAATAGTGTTTGTTATGCGAAATGATTCTTGATATTGTTACACATTTATATGGAACACTATTATAAGATACCATATTATCTCGGAATTGTTCGAGCAGTTAAACACAATAAGATTTGATTGGATTTGAAAATAGTGCTACTGCGAAATTACTATTGCTATTGTAGCTCTCAAACAAAAACAAAACAGGAATATCGCAGTAATGTAATACTGGAATCTATCTTATCCATCAATGGAAAAATCAAGCTCAATTGACATTACAATAATTAAATATTTGACATCGATATCATATAATCTTAGAAATTTAAATACTATGATTATATTTATAAAAAATTGTTCTTTCTACTTTAAAAGTTAGTGGTATTCAACTTATTGTTATCGGACATAAATATTATTTCCATCAAAAATTGAATTTTTTTAATCTTGTAGTGTTTGGAGTGATAAGAAAACCTACCATTGCAAAAAACACCTGTATCCTATACTGTCCAATTAATTGATTATACTTCTATATCATCCGAGTTCACAATGATGAAACCAATATCTATTTCAGGTATTCCACAACCATTAATAAAAATAATACAAATCAATGAACACCATGAAATTAATTTGAAATCTCTTGGTTAGGATTTAAAGGGGTAAAGGGAAGAAGTAAAGGGAATCAGATTACAAGAACATTATTTGTTTAACAAATGTTAATGTAATGGAAATAATCCAATAAACTAAAATTTTAAAGGTTGATGAAGGAATATAAAGTCAAAATACAATAATTTCAGGAATCAGAAGACAAAATCAATTGAATAAATCCATGTTATTTCAATGAACACCATGAAATCGATTTTAATTCTTTTATTTCACGGAGGAATCATATTCATATTCATTCATTTGATCAAGTATATTAATAGAGGGTTTCCATCGTGGAGTAAGCTGCAGTGGTACCTGAGCAGTGCCTGAGTATGCACTGAGGCAGTTTGAAGAGACATAATAATTCAGGACGAACTCTTGTTGCATAGGCGGTCGCCTACATCGACGTGAGACTATTTGCGTGCTTTCTTTTCCTAAGCTGAGTGCAAACAGTTGTTTGTGAGCTCATTCCGTTGTTCAGCGCGAAGCACCGCCATTCACAAGAATTATCTAGCACTGATGGAATGGAAAAAGTTTCTCCCTTTGGAATTCCACAACTTTGCCGGCTCTACAAACATAGCCGAGATTGAAAAGGGTCTGCTACACTCAACCAGAGTGATGGTGAAAATGAAATCAGGCAAAATGGATATTACACTTTACTACAGAGACGAACGGGAACAATGTGCTAAAAAACAAATCTATTTTTGAAAAAACTCATTTTTCAATTATAAATAATCTCTATGAACACATGAGTAGAACTATGAACTAATAGCTAGCAGAACTAGTTTATGAGGGGGTTTACTAGAGCATACTTTAAAATGGAGATCACAAAGCGTTTGACAATATATAAGGCCTCTTTCACACCAGTACGGTCCGGGCCCGGATCGGACGGGATGACTGATGATGTATCTTAATAGGTGTACTCACATCAAAGCGTCTGAATACACCTATATGATTCAAAACTCATTATTATCCCGTCCGATCCTGGCCTAGACAGCACTGATGAGAAAGAGGACTTGGCCACAGAGAAAAATGGACACAGAGCTATAGAATTGGTCTAAGATCTAATCTGGATCTCTCTTTTTATGAATTGATATAATGGTAATTGGATAGGCAAATCTTATCAATTCAAAAGTGTATTGTGCTGTTATCGAACACAATAGATGATGGCTTACCTGCCAGATTGACTCATTCATGTTCATGGTCTCACTCACTCATTGATGGATTCATCTCCAACATTGCTTCAATAAAATTATTTTTCAACAAATTTTATGAGATTCTTTGTTTTAATACATACAGCTGAAATAATTAGTTTCAATATAATAGCTGAACTATGTGTAAGGTAAGTGACAAGATCTGCAATATCAAGCACACACCCAATTATTTCCAAAATCCTGATAGCTGATTCTCCAATGTGAAATCGAAAAAATGAATCCAAACTAAATGGATGCTATTTGGTTTGGATTATTGTTAGGTCCAATAATTTGGACCCCGAGTTGAATAATTAGTTACTAGAATGTACCTTGAAATGTTTTGCGGTGAAGACTACTTGATCAATGAAATATTGGAACGAGACGGTGAGAAAGAACGATCGTGGTAATCCTAGATGAATATTGGGAGAATGAAAACGTCACGATAAGATTGACAGAGATCAGCGGGCTGATTAATACAGCACTGAGGTAGGTCGGGTTGGTGAGACAGTCGAAATGGCTCCAATTCATAAGAGCGGCTAATCTTCGAAGCCATGAAGAGGTAGCTGGGTCTTTTGCGAGCATGAAGAACGAGAGATATTATGAAAGAAAAATGCTCCTGCTGAAAGGCCTATTCAGACAGGGACGGCGGCGCATGCGCACACGACCAACCTCTAATAGAAAACTCTCGTCAGTTCATTAGTAGCTTTATAAATAAAAATGGCGGCCACAAAAGGGCCCGAAAAGAGCCAGACCGGCATCAATTTCCATTAGTCTTCGTCTTTTTTTTATGGATTAGTAGCGGCGGTCCACTCTTTCTTCTGTTCTAGCGCCGGGCGATATTCGCAGTCTCTCTGCAAATTAAATTCTACCAGCCAAAAGGAAAAAGCTGATCGCAAACGATTCTCAATCGACTACTTCACAAAGAGCTCCCATCTAGACACCCAATTTAAAAGATTATGGACGCCTTTTCAATTTTAATAACTCACAGCATGACTCATAAATATGCAGCGAACTTCTGTATGCTAGCCAATTACAGAATGGTGGTTATCGCAGTTTTGCTTCACACTCTCTAATCACAGAGATGGGAAAAGACTTCATAACAACCCCCGCCAATTACTGAAGGATACTCTGGATACTCACATCAAAATAACTGATGCTGATAATTGATGAACTGATCAGAAGGAATCGCAGTTAGCCAAGTTCATCAGATTAACTCAGTGGAAAAATGATTTTTACGAAATTAACAAAAAAATCATACAAGAAAATAGAATTAAAAAGTAAGCAAACATTCGCGATCAACAATTTTGTGATAGAAAATAAAACCAATCGAATAAAAATGGAAAATTATAACACAAAGGTAACTGAAAAAATGAACAAGAGAAGGCAAACTGGGAGAATGAATTGATACGAGATTTACTATAAATATTCAACTATAGCCTACAAGAATGTGAAAAGATTTTAGTTTGACAATAAAAAATTCATCTTTTTTCATCACCTTTGAAGAACATGCAATCTGAATTTAAACAGATTCAGATCGATTCATCAGGGAGTTCTTCAAAAAATATGCACTATGAAATATGCACTATAACCCAGCTTGAAATCACAGAATATCGAATATTACCATTGGATGATTATGGTAATTCACCCTCCTTTCCATGAATTACTTTTCTAAATAAGGATACATATTCTATTCTCCTTGTCCATAAGAAATTCACGTTGTATGAGTGTATAAGCTCAATGAGCAATGAGGTTTCAATTCCAAGTTATCATATTCGGAGTTATCAAAGCTGAATTTTCTGACTATCATTTTGTCCTCGACTCAACATCAAGTCGGATTATGAACGCAAAACTTGAGATGATTTCCCCAGTGTAGCACCAATAAGAGCAGGTACTCTTCCACATCTTCACTCCAATCCATAAATTGTTTAAAAGCTCGAGATTAATATTCTGAACAATGTGGGAAATCTGAATCAAACTTCCATATCCTATTTATATCGATAAATTGTACACATAATAACATCATTTTCTAAAGAATTAATTTGAGATAAACATCGTTTTGAGATTGATACAATAATGCCCAGTTTTTCAGTCGCTCAATAGACAGTTTATGGATCCAATGGCACTATTGAATCAATAACCATGTGTTTTCAAATGCAAAAAAAGTTATTGATTCAATAAGTTTATTGAACGACTGAAAAACCGGGCATAACTCACTTTAAATATGCTATATCGTTTTAAATTGTATTTAGAGTGAATTATCATATCAACTAGCAGTTCAGCATGAAAAGTGAAATAGAAGAGTACGATACAACAAATTAGGAGGAAGAAGAGAAGAAAAGTACACTTCATTTTGAAATCTAAAAGAATGACTTCTTCATTTTCTAAGGTGGCGAAGTTTGATCAGTAATGCAGACTCTACCGCTAAACAAGTATTGAGTCTTGAGGCACAACATTTTTTATCTGAGGAGTGAAAATATATCAACATAATATATAATTTGTTACAACACGATCTAAATACGATTTATTACGATACATCTACAACTCGCACCCGATCCATGACATGAATCAATTCGTTTCGAGAGGAGAATGAACACCGATCCTTCTGGTAGATAAACAAAGGATGAACGTCGCTGAAGCTTTCCACTCTTACGAGTTTGTGATTGGCCGGATTTAGACGACTGGCGACGAGAGAGAGAGAGAGAGAGAAGTATGGGAGTGAGGAAGTGAATAATTTGACACTGCACAATCTCTAATGCTGAGTACGGACTCGGGCGGCCATGTTACTGTATTATTTGTCACTTAGTAGCTTCGGGTTGCACCTCGGCCTTTGAGACGTTAAAGAAACCAATTAACTGCAAAGACAAACGATGACAGAGCCACTCTCCCCCCCCCCCCCACCCCACCCACCCCCCACCAACCAACAACAGCTTACGAAAGAGCTTTATTTATCGCTTTATTCCGGCGAGAGTTTTACGTTTCCAAACTCAACTTTCAACTGTCATTTATCAAAAATAAAGCCAATATCTCCGGTAGCAAGCTGCTGCACCACTCGTTCGTTCTCACGAGAGAATCAAGTCTCCGCTGTAAGCTGCGCACTCCGCGCGTGCGTGAGTGCTCTCACTACTAAAAAACAAATATTTCAAATTTTCCACTAACCATTTTCATGTTTGACAAGCCATGCATTCTTTCTCTTAATAAATCGACGCTACTCTCTCATTTTGTCCCGAACATCTGTTTCTACAGCCTCTAAGGACGTTTCTCGTTTTTCATTTCGTCAAAATAACAAATAATCAGTATCAAGTCTGTGACAAATCTCTAATCTATCACAATCAATATAATTCTAGTTCGGCTTTCCAGTTCCATTGCTTATATAGGTAATTGAATCGAATAACGAATATTCTTCTATCATTGAGAGTATGTGAGAGCAATATCGGTTAACAATCGAATTGAATTGATCTTCTTTTTTGATTTATAGTTTTCAAATCATATCAGTTCAAATCATAATCAGTTTGAAAATCATATATAAATTCACATGATAGTTAATTTTTCAAGTTCTAATTATTGAAACTTCAAATGCTGTTTGATATTGAACAAAAATCGCTTCTTCAACTAATTTCCAACACAAGAAGATGATGATTTGGTTTTCTCTTGAACGTTCCCAAGTTCATCTATTTATCCATTTTAGGAATCTTAGGAATTCTTCTCGAACCAAGAATTATCCAGCGAAACCTATGTGCTACCGCATAATTTTTATGAAACGTTTGGAACATTGATAAATAATATCAAATTATTCATCATTCAGATTAATTAATTCATAAGAAGCAACTTCAATGCTATATAGGTCAACGCCAACAATTGTTTACCTTACAATATTTTCGACAACTCTGCAGCAACAATGACTGGTGCATTGATGGAAAACAAACAACCGCCTCAATTACTCGTCCAATACAGAGTCAAATAGAATTAATTGCTATTAGGCGACAATTGCATAAAAACAATAGATGGCTCGAGAGAGAGGTAGAGTGAGGCTACGTATAATATGCAGCATAGGAGATAGCGATGTTTACAGAAGGGCTGGCTGGCATGTTATGAACCGCCACAACAGGTGCAAACATGCCGAAACAAACAACACAGCGGCAATGTTTGTTCCAATCTCCTGGTCTTGGAGATGAGCAGAAAGCAGGCAACTGCCCCCCCCCCCTCCCTCACAACAAATTCAATAGAGCCCCCACCTACTGCACATCATTTCCTTCAGCCATCGGACAATATTTCAATTTCAAAAACAAAATGATCGCCAATCGCCACTGCCGCCAAGGGCTAGGCCGAGTCGAATTCGAATTTAAACAATTCAATTTCGAGCCGATCCTCAATGGGAGGGAGCTGACCAGACCAGCTCATGCCGGCAGCAAGATTTGTTTACAAAGAGGAATAAAATCGCCACACCAATTCGATTATACCTTGCACATACAGAGGAATCTGCAGTCAATATTTGAGCCTATAAAGTGAGGATACATAAGCTACAGGCTACAAAAACGATTTGCTTCTATAGTTGAGCCTGAAATAATTCATCAGTTATAGAAACATTCATTTCGAGTACAGAGAAATAATAGTTTTTTCTGAAGCTTATGATTATGGAGTATGGAAAAAAGTAGTAAATCAGAACAATTCAAAAGCAGAGTCAAATCCAATAAAATTCGAGGTAGGTAAGACGTACTAGTATCATCAGGTTAAGAATGTACCATTATTTTATGAATAATATACCACGATACTAGAATATGAATCAAAAAACTTAATACTTGTAGATTCCAAATTTTCATTTTCAAAAAATGGATTAGGCCGCGGTTATATTGGATGTGAGCGAATACTCGCAACTGGAACCAACTCGCATCAAATGTAACAGCAGCCTTATAGGTTTGATCGATATTGTTTCACACGTTCTCACCTTCTACTGAGTCCGTATAAGGAAAATACTATTCGTACAATAGTCGCATCCAGTGTAATCACAGTCTGAGGCGATGGTCTAAATGAAGGTTTGTAAATAGATTTGTAACTAACCGTTAGTTCTGATTTATATTTAATTATATAAATTTTATTTTTTAGTTAAAAAGCTAAAATTTTTAAATGGGACGATAAGACCCTTTAGATCTTTAAATTTTTACTATTTAAATCAATTAAACCTGCTTATTACTTTTCAGCCGATTGCAAGGGAACCAAAAAAAAATTTCCACTGTGAAATAACGTCATCTAAAGGAGTCAATAGGGAAAAAATTGCATTGGTTCCGTCAAATGACGTCATTCAAAGATATTTCAATTCATTGGCTTTCTTGCAATCGGCTGATAATGTTTCAGTAACTCAAACGACCTACTGTTGTCCAAAGTTGAATAAGTTTGATTGTTCTCAAATAGCTCTGTATTTTTCTAGAATCGATCCAGATCCGTCCTCTCATTACTGTCTTCTAGACATTCATGAATATTTCTGCTAAACAAATTCTCAAGCTTTAGCATCTATCGGGTATTCTCCAAGCCCACTTCTTTTTTCAAAACTTAATCATTAGCCACTTCTTATTCCAGCTATCTCCGACAGAAGAAATTAGTCATGTTTCTTTCTTATTACACTTGGCGTAGATCGTTTAGAAGAATAGATACGAAGCTGGGGATAGAGTGGGATTGGGGCAGGGGGTGAGGGATGAAACGCTGCAAGGCGACGGCTCACTACAAGAGCGTTTAAAAAAGCGCAGAAGAAAGAGATGGCGAATATTGTTTCTCTGTTGGAAAGCTATTAAGATCGGGAACGATGCGGAAAATTGAGTTAGCGCTAGTCTGGCCGGATGTTGGAGTGTCATCGCTGTGCGCGCTGCAAGTGTCATTGATACGCAATTAAAATGTTCATCTACAAAACACAATTTCGACTAATTTGTCCCAATCAATCAATAATTTGTAATGCCAATTACAATATATTGCTATTGCGAATCAACAAATCACATTTGGACACCATTGGTTTTTCACAATTCATGTTCCCAACACAAAGTTGGTGCATTAGTCAAATATCATTTTTATGAATGAATTTGGCTTTCATGAAGATTTCGTCGTCGAAGTAACTGAGACAATTTGCATTTCTATACAGAAGTTGATAAACAGAATATTAGGATGAGTATGAGAACTAGGAACAATTTTTCAGTTTGCGAAAGAGGATCTAAATCAAAACTATGAAGATTCAATGAACAAAGCGTGCTGTAACAATACGTCTCAAGCACCACGAGATTAATTTATATTAATTTTATAAAAAAAATTAAGAATAAAATTGAATGAAATTGGCATGAACTGGGACATAATAAGTCTGAGAAGCCTCATACCTTGAGATGGAGAAAATTTCAAGAAAAAACCTATGATAAATACCGAGTGAAATGAACTCAATGAGTATTCGAGATCGATCGAGAATAAACATGACAGGTCAAACTACAAAAATCTTACTCCTTTTTCAGAATTTTGTATTTTTATAGGTAAACTGTAACTTTCACTCGGTCGCTGACGCTTGACCTCCATTTCAAGAGATAAACTTCAAGTTGATGAAAACTCAGCCATCACTCTCATTCAATCGCCCTCACTCGTCCACCTTCCCTATTTTATTCTTTCCCTGACCATTACTTTAAACTTTCCTTTCACCCTCCGTTGACCTCCCTCCCTCTCAGTTCCCCCTCATTTCCTCCATCTATCCCCCTCCCCTCCACACACGATGTGAAGTAATGTTACGGATCTAGAAGTTATAGCTGTTGACATTGTCAACATTCCGTTCCGTTCTACTGATTTTTCTGCTTGGCAATGTCAATAAAGTGTATTTGTTTTACAATAGAAGTATCGACACATGAGAACAGATACATCTTCGTGACATTGTGAGTCTGTCTCACTCAGTGATGAATCACAGACAACGAATCATCTCTGGAAAATATCAGACAATTTGACAAAAGATACTAATTCTCACGCACGAGGTATCTCATATTAGCGATAGTAGTAGGGGTTACTTTAACCTTCATCTGTTTTATTGACAAATTGTCATAGTTTTAAATGAAAGTACACTTCTCAAAAGAACACATTCCATAAGTTTGGATTGGTAATAAGGAAAAGGTTATTAACTCATCATTGAAAACTGGGATCATAGTAGAATGGTACTTAGCATCTTAATCAGGATTGTACACGTATTAATATAAATTTAAATTTCGGCAACAAATTCTATTCGTTTATACAAAAACAAATTGCTTCAATACTGAGGCCTGTAGATTCCCCTTCTATGTATCACATTTCTTATTGCTGTAGAATATTCATGTTGATATTATTCATCAAAATTATATCAAAGCAAAACAGAAGCTGCTATCATTGAGATAGACTACATTTCATCAATCTATAAATTAATTCAAGTGTTGATTGCATTGGAGCTTTAAAATATCAATTACAGCCATTTTATTTGGTTCCGATATGGGCACTCAGAAATCAAAAAATAATATGAACCTAATGTATTTCACACAATAACAAGAATGAAAACAATACTCTCTTCATCACAAACTGAAATAGAAATGAAATTTTAGAAGATTTTAATCAGATTTTAGTTAAAGTTTCCAAGTTGAATTTTAAAATTAAAAGAAAAATGAAATATTTGAAGTATGAGTGTTCTTCAAATAACAATGATTAGAGTGAAACAATTATTACTATTACAAATTAATATAAAATATGATATAAAAAATGGTATTCACTACAAGTAGCCATTCCATGGTACACGAAACGTTAGTCCCGACACTTCGAATAACTTCCGAACTGTTGCTTGAAATACAACATTGCTGGAGCACGGTATTAGTATTCATTTGGCTGCAGTAGCAATTCCAAACAGGATCCTAGTTGTGGCTCAAATATTGCAAATAGAGTTGTGGATCGGAGTGCAAGTGGCCTAATTCAATTTGCAAAAACACAGTGACAGCGGAAAGTGGAGGGTGATTCAAGTGGGAATAAGACGGCAGGCAGGCAATAGCATTTACGCAAGTTCTTCAGCACGGCTAGTCACTAGCGGAAATTACAAGTGATATTATTGTTCAGTCGGACTTGAAGATTCATAAAGGTTTAGAATGGGAATTGTTGGTGCCGTAATGCAGTTGTTATTCATATTTAATCATGCCAGTTTTAATAACAAAGTTTTAACGGGTCTGTTTTTGAGGAGTGGGGGGAGGCACAACCGCCATTATTTACAACATATGAGGCGGAACTTTGTATTAAAAGTTGAGCCCATCAAGAAGTTACAGTCTTAATGTGTTTCAGTCCCCGTTCTGTGGCCCCCAGGAGTGCGCGGCGGGCATTCGCGTGCGTGCGTCAGAGCACCCCCCGCAACCACCATTGCAGCTTCTCTTGTTTTTCTACGTTTTGTCCCTCATCATCCCTTCCCTATCTTCCTCCCTCTACCCCTCCCAGCCTAACAACACCATCACCAACAGCGTCTTTTGCCGCTGCTTTATTTCTTTATCTTTCTAATCATTCCATTATGGAATGAAAGTTAGATGGCAAAGGCAAGAAAGAGCTGAAGAAGGAAAAGTAATTTTGTCTTCCTCTGCCTCAGCTGTATCTGATGCCAGCTAACGGTGTCCCCTAGCAACATTGCCACACCCCCCCTTTTCTCCCTCCCCTTTCCCTTTTCCTTCAGCAGCCGACACCAGTTCGTCTTTATCTTGTCCGTTCTACATTGCGAAATTAACATTAGGCTAAATTGCAATTTGGCCCATTACTGACTTCCCGCGCCTTGAATAAATTTCATTGATTCAACTTCACACATAATTCATGCCCAGGAACAGTTTAAAAGCGCTCTTGTTATCTTGCGGGCCGAATAAATCATGCGACAAGTGCACCACCAAAAAGATTAATACAATTTTTAATTGCTCGAAAGAATGGACAAAAGATGTAATCTTGTGCCTAGTAATTGAGATTTCCTTACACCAACTATGAAAACAAGGATACCCGTAGGAGGGATTGGTTATTATTATTTTTTAATTACAACATACAAAGTTAACATACCCGAGGTTTCGAAGCAGTTTCTGTTCCATTACCGATTGTAGCCCGTAACACCATCGAAAATTATCTGAATATGGATTCGCGTAAGGGGTATTAATTCAAATTCAATTTATTGCCAACAAAACTCACAATTATAATTTTATAATTATTAGACAAAATTAGAAACGCAAAATACCCTGGAATACATAGGCTAAATATTTGATTAATTACTATTTCTCATGTTACATTGTAACAATGTTACAATACCAGAGTTATCAAAGTTTTCAATACATAAATATTTGATTAATTACTATTTCTCATGTTACATTGTTGCAATGTTACAATACCAGAGTTTTCAAAGTAGTTTTTGTTTCCCTTTGCTGTTTGTAATCCATTAAGGATAATGTTCTCAAGAGAGAAATCAGGTTGAATTGGAAGTGTTTCACGATGAGACTGTGTTTCACATTTTCTACATTCATTAGACAAACTATAGTTCCAACAAGTGGGGGTATGAGGGCTTGGGGGGGGGCGAAATCCACATCTCTAATCCTTTCAGCGTTTTATCCAGAAACAAGGAAAATAATAATTTGCACCCTATTAAGTTGGATGGACGAATACGGTAACTAGTTATGATGTGAAGCCGTTATTGGAAGGGCGAAGAAAGTTTATAATCTAATTAGCAACTAATTTGTTCGTCACAATTAACATGCTACCTCCATCCCGACTCCGACTGTTTGCTGCGTCGAGCTGAATAACCTTTATAATTTAATTTGCCGTGAAAAAGTGCATCGCTAGCTCACTGAATGTTCATTAAAGAGCAAACTGATGATAAGAAAGGGTTATTGGTAAGGGTTTGTGAGCGCGCGTGCGCGTGCGAGGAGGGGTAGAGGATGAAGGGTAAATAATGGGCGGGTTGGAAAAGCAAGTGCTGGGAATCTTTATTTTCCAAAAATGGAATTCTGACCATGAATAATCAAATATGATTATTTATGGAACAATAACTTTAAAAAAGTGTATTTGAATGTATTCATAATACTTATCAAAAATACTTAGGGGCCTACAAGTCGCGGATGGCTATGATGATAAAAATGGCTATGATTTTAAAATCCATAATTATTATATTATTAGCAAACTACTCTCAAATTATGTAATACAACAAACATGTATCCATCGTAACTAATGTAATTAGTTGCATTTTAATCTAAAATATGAGGATATTAATTCATAGAAAACAAATGAAACGAATGCCCAATTATTGATCAATCAATTACGAGCCACAACCTCCACATATGATAAGTACTGATTACCATTACTATAGAATCATTGGAAAATGACAAGAATATACTCAATAAATATAATGAATTGTGTTTTATCTTATCATCTAATCATGGAACAATTTTACATCTCTAAGAACAGTGTTAAATTCATTAATAATAGATTCTCTGGCTGGATTATTTGAACTAGCTCTTTTGGATTGCTGAGAGCTCATTATTTATTACAAACGATGGCTGATATCAGTTGAATAAAAACGCCAGCCAGTCTAGCTTAAAATAAATATCGTATCAAACGCCCGAAACGAGAGAAATCAAGAGAAGCGGTTTACAACGCTTATTGCGTACGAGGAAAATAATCTCCAGCCAAAATGGAAGGCGGTAAAGCGCCTGGAAAGCGCTGAGACTGAGACACATACAGAGAGACTAGCGCCGCCACAAGAGTTTGAATGGACTAATTGAATGGGAGAGAAATCACGGGAAAGCAGACGAGCGGTCCACCACCCACACTCTGCAGAATATTTAATATCACTTCCCAGAAGTGACTACGAGGTACACAGGACTGTTTTACCCACCATCACTCTCTTACTATTAGTCCCACTCGCTTACTCTTTTCTCACTCCCCTCTCACAGAAAAATACTTACTAATACTCAATCCTTCTCTCTCTAAATATACTCATTTCTCTATACCATGTAACTCTCTTTCCAACCCTCTCACTCCTTCTCTCTCTACATATCTTCCTCTCTGTCACGGTAAAGTGTTGATGAGTAGGATATTCTTGTACGTTCTTTTCCAGGAACAGACATTTAGGCTATGAGTTCTAACTTCGCGGTTTCATGTAGGTACGGAATGTAATACTGGTAAACAAAATCATATTATCATTTTGTTTGGCATCTTTATAACATTGTAAATTTAATAGTTTATGCATTATAAAGTATTAGCTAGTTTAATATTTTACTACAACAATCTACAATTTGAGCTGAATTATTTGTAATCTATATCAATAAAGTGGATAATCTGATCTAAATAATCTCTTTATAACAATGCACTCTCTTCCAATCTGCCTCTTCTAGAAAAATTCCTCTCTCTCAAAGTATCTCTACCAAGACTCTTTTACTTTCACACACTCGCTCTACTTATTCAATTAATTGCGAACAATTCACACTGAAAAAAAAACATAACAATCCTCCTTATTGTTCATCATTGACATTTATCCTCTTTGTCATTAGATTATAAATTTGATGTTTGAATTATTGATTCAAATTCAAATTCAAAAGTTTATTTATTCATCAATGTACACAACACAACACACAATGTCTTCATACAATAATATTTGTTAAAAATTTAAAATAAATATTCCATTCAATTTCAATTCAATTCTTGAATTCTTTTAAATGAAGCGGTTATTGCTTCTTCAATCTCAAAGATTCAGATAGATGTGTATATGTTTTATGCTATGAGAGTATAATAAACAGAAATATCCTTCTTGAATTTATAAAGATGCGACAATTGCTACAACAATCTCTAAAATTCTGTGTATTCCATAGTTTTTGTATAGGTGTGTATATGAATATGTGTGGACGGGAGAGTAAGAGAAAGATACGCCGACTTCAAAGCATTTCTTTTTCATCAGCGGTCGTCGGCAGCAGGGGTGTGTGGGAGGGGGGCAGGGGGGAACCCCGAATTCGAGTCTGTCTGTGCACGCCTGACGCGAGCAGAATAAATGTTGCACACAGCGAAGCAGCCTGCAGCACTTTTTTGCACATGGCTCTTATCAAATTGGAAAAAGCAGAAGAGAGTACTTTGGCTCGGTATTCTACAAGTGGCAGCCAACCATAACTTATATGACCTCAGCGAATACTAATGGCTTTGTACAGTGAAAAAGTTTGAAAGACAGTCGTCAACAGTCTCCAATGTTGGAATTTTTGTTAAGATTATGAATTTGAAAATTATTTGTTTCTTTATAGAAAAATCTCTTTACTAGTCATCACTTCAATCTATGGACCGAGATCAATGTTATCAACTAAACTGCCTACAATCTTCAGTCGATAGTCTAATTCCGGGTTTCACCAACCTTATGCCCGGTTTTTCAGTCGCTCAATAGACAGTTTATGGATCCAATAGCACTATTGAATCAATAACCGTGTGTTTTCAAATGCAAAAAAAAGTTATTGATTCAATAAGTTTATTGAACGACTGAAAAACCGGGCATTAGTCGAATAGAATTTGACGATCTTCAAAAAAGGCCATGGCACACACAGTAAAAAAGTTGTTGCAAAGCAACGGAAACTCCAACTGATCTTTTATAATGAATTTCAAGTGATTGGAATTCTCATACATAAACAGCAGGATTAAATGCTAATATAGCAATGCACCAATGCACACAGATCAATTTTCTACGACAACTGAAAAATTTACGGTCAAATATTCGCATAAAGTGATAATAACTTTTTCACCTGTTGATTCGTTTGAACATGGTTAAAAATTTGACCAATCTTGGTGAAACCCGGCATTTGGTTTTGCCTATTTCATAATGAGAGATTTCTGGATTGAACTATTATTAAACTATATAGAGGGAAGGTGATTCCAAATTTATGGCTGATACGTAACAGAATTGTAAATGTATTTTAGAAAATCTATCGATGACAAGCACTTACGAGATGAAACATTTGAATAGACAGATCCAAAACATTAATAAATATTTTGCTTCCTCAGCGATATTATTTTCTCTTTCCTCATTTTTTACTATTACTTGTAGGTTATCTGCTGTATTGTTTATGATACTGTATTGTATTTCATTACAGTATTGTATTGCAACATTGTATGATAATATTATATTGAAATATCACCTGCTGAAAAATCTAAGGGTTTAGCAGGACCAATGTTATTAATTTTTGATAAAATTGATTGAAAGATTAAGTAGAAAGTGATCCATATTCTGAATTTACTTAATGCAGTCGAGGTGTTGAAAGAACAATATTTCAATAAATATCAATTTTTTAGAAAAATCTAAATTTTTGGAACCGCCAGAGCAAGACGAAAAATTGAAATGCAAGAAGAGGAAAAATTGAATAATACATTTCTATGAGTGACTGAAAAGAGATATTTATAACAAAAGATATTGAGACTCACCCTGTAAGTTATGACAACTCAGTATTCGAAATACTGTATAACTGCAATTACCTGAAACAAGAAGAATATTGTTTATTATTCATGAATTTCATCTCATAATTTGAGTACTTGATTTGAATGCTTTCAATCATTGTTAAAGCTAGATTCCAAATCGACATTTGAGATCAAATCCCATAATCTTATGACTAGCTTATCACACATTCTATTTGTAAATCTTTAAATTTCAGCATTTCAGAGAAAATTAGTGATTCAGTCGAATATGATATGACTCAACCTGGATTCAGACTGTTTGTGTAATAATTGGGAGAAGAAAATTTTCGGCAAGTTGATAATTTTTAGATATTGAAAAATTACACATATGTAATGATTGAATAAATAACGATGACGAAATCTTCAAGAGTGAGAATTTGTTGAGACGATGGATCTGTGATACCAAATCAAGTTTGAAATACCATTGAAAGCCATTAGTAGCAGACAAACACTTATATTCAACTTGAGCCACTTCTCCGGTAGAGAACCCAACCGTCAAGTACTGCTCTTAGCAAACCAATTTGGGGGCAGCTATGCAATAAGAACAATCGTTGCATTGCGTTTTGCCTATCCGGCTCCCGGCTAGAGACGCGACAACTTGAGAGCAATTTTTTCTGCGTTTAGACCGTTTATGGCACATGAATAATCATTACACTAACGAGAGTTTCATATTATTTCAGCAGCTGAAGAAAAACTGCCGTCGGCTAGCTGGGACCCCGCCATAATTAGGCTATTAGAGCCAGTAGAACAAGAACGATGGGAAGAGGAGGGAACACATTAGTACCAAATAACCGAGTGTCTTTTAGAACTCAAACTCCACTACCACTGCAACATAACAGCTCTTCTCAACCATTATCCATCCAACACTGGCGGCGTTAGTTTTTTATGGCCGCTTATACAGAAATGCAACGTACCAGATACTGAAGTGTGATACACTTTAGTAAGATAGGCCAGAACAGACAAGAACACTTCAAAACCGATTAAATTTTCATAAAAATAAATGTTATCTCAAAGTTTAAACTAGAGTTGGAAAATTATTTGAAGAATAGAAACGCTAACCCTTTATATTATGAACTTATATTGGCAAAGTTGTTGTTAATTTGGTTGGAATGTAGCTATCAGTAGTGTAAATATAGTAATTTACAAGGCAGTACTTCTTCAATATAATACATGCCATGGATTTTAATTTCCACGACTTTGTAAAGAATTGTTGAGTCCAATAAAATTGATTCATATCTATATCAATTCATAATTTATTGACCTGCCAAATAAATAGAATTTTGGAAGGCATGAAATGTTTTAATCATTCATGAGGGGCACCTGATTCTATTTCAATTGATTAGACAAGTAACTTACCAAATTGGAAAAAAACATTTTCTCCGAGCTCTCAGAAAATTCTATTTCTTCATCTGAACAGATACTATTGAAAAACACAAAATGAGTTCTACACAAAATCACTCAATTTGAAACTATTTTTATAAAGAAATTTCAGTGTAGGCTACTTATTGTGTGAAACTGGGAACAAAATACGATATAAGGGCATCCTTGCAAGAGCATCGATGCAATTTTTTCATCATTTTTTCTTCCCTCATTGTAATATGTATTTTCAATAAATGAATAAAAATATTACCCTCAACAAAATCAAAATCAACAGCGAAATTCATACAGATAACATGAAGAAGCCAAACAAGTTATTCAAACTTAGATTTCCTACAATAGCATTCTAATGCAGGCCTGCTTTTACAGTTGAATAGACCGATTAGCTAGCTGTAGAGAGTGTTGAAATTCATGAAAGATGAACGAGCGTGGCAGTTGGCAGTTGGCGGCAGTGTATGACGAGCGATGACACGCGGTAGCGAAGACACCTCGCATGGCTGGCAAGGCCAGCTTCACACTGACGCCGCATAGTTGCCGCGCCGGCACATAATCGTAATGCACAATTTGCAGCACGTACGGCGCGGCGGCAACGGCGGCTCAATAAAGCCCGAGCCGAGCGCACACACAAGTCCTGCTGGATTGCGTTTATCTTTTCACAAGTGATATATGGGCTATCGGTATGGAGAAAGTTGGACGGGCATCCTGGGTGTAGGGATGATTTGTGAGGGCATAAATCAGAGCTTTGTTCTGGCCGCCATTGCCAGGTCACCCCCATCAAAGAGGGCGGAGGGTGGAGAGAGGGGTATGGTCTCAAACCACCACATCATCAGCACACGCACACATACAACACACACGGCACTCGCGAGGATGCTCTTGTATTAGCCTTTTTATATTATTTCGCCCTTTTGACCCCAAACAATCTCAACGGCCACTCAACTACCTCTTTTTTACGCACCCTCCCTCACTACAAATTCTTCTCTTACTCTTACTCCAACCCTGCAACACTTCCTCTGCATTTTGAAAACACAAATCATCGTAAATTTTATCCAATCATTTTACCAGTCCAATTTTACTTAAAATTCATCACCTTTAAAACGTCTGTATTCAATTTTCATGAGAAACATAAAACACGCGTTTTGTACAGCAATGGTTCACAGGCCGTCTACCAGCCATGTTTCTGTTTCTCATGAACGTTTTTAACAATTTTATCAACACATCTATATTCCTCAAAATTCCAACATTTTTTCAACATAACTATTATTTTTCCTTCTATCAGTTACTATTTTTCCCTCTCTTGAATAATTTCTTTCCCTATCCCACAACAATCCTATCAACCCTATCCTTTTCTTTTATCAATGATAGCCTTTTTCTTTCTCACCATTATCTATGGCCTTTTTACTTCCCACCTAAGTTTCCCATGCTTGAAGAATGGCTTTACCCATTCACCAACCATAACTCCCTATCTACATTAATCTTCAAAATCTACGTATGGTCTACTTGTCTTTAATTGTATTTTACATGACGTGTCTAAACATAGTATTGTTTGTATTTGTATTTTGTATTGTGTGTGTTAATAAATGGATGAAAATTAAAATCACAAGGCATCTCCATCTATCATTCACTCCACCCTCCATCCCTCTCATTTCCACTCTTTCATTCTCACTAATTCCCGTGGACTCTGGAACTCTCCAAACTCTCTGAAACTCTGGCTCCCCGCCACGGCTCATCCAAATGCGCGGCAATCGCCGACTTAGCAATTATTGTGCTTTCTGCTGGCGATCACAATGGGCGGTCCTGTTGTGTAATACAGAGGCGGCGGCGGCCGTTTTATCTGTGACACTGTATTATTTTTGACTTGCGCCCGCGTCATTTCACAGCCTGCCATCATAATTCAAGCTGCACAGTTCATTGTTTTCGAGTTGATTAACCTCTAGCGGTGCGGATTCTGTGGAAGAGCTTCGAGTTGACGGGTTGGCGCGACACTTTTGTGTGTACACACACGGATAGATTGCGTCCAGTGACCAGTGAACATGTGAACCATCTGATAACACACCAACACTTGCTGTTGCCACTTTTAGCAACAGAGCACATTCACATTTTGTGTAAACTTTCATTTATAATCATTCCCAATATTTCTAGTCTCTGTTTTTTGCAATCATTAATTATTAGACTATTTTGTGTAAGCTTTCATTTATTTCTTGCGACCATCAATTACGAATTCAAATATTTTTAGTCTCTGTTTTTTACAATCATCAATTATTGGACTATTCATTCCCTATAATTTCAGTTTTTTTTGTAGTTACAAACTACAAATGAAATATTATCAAATATTCATTTCCAACAATTTTGGCCTTCGTTTTCCAGTTATATGTTTCATTTGGAAGGAAATGTCAGTAGACATCTATTATCCTATTATATTGAACAAGCAATTTATTTTTAAACAGGGAAGCTGGAAGGTATGAGATGCAGCCTTTGAATCCTAGAGAACTTATATCATAGAAATTATTCCAAGCAATCTACCCAGAGAATCCGCTACTGTTTAGCAACTAGATACATCTTATTCAAAGATAATTTGAGAAAAATTATTATTCCGATTAAATAATTTCATTTATTAAATGAGCTCTATCCCCAACTCTACATTACTACAATTTTCAGCTCGTTCCTTCTATATTGAGTTCAGCCAACATAACTCATCTTTCAAACCTTTTTAATACAGATTGAAGAGCAAAAAGTAAAATATTCATCTCTAAGAATCATAACACCCATAGTGGATGAATTTAAAACTCGTTATGAAACATTTTACGTAATTAGTAAAGATCAACAAGGTTGAACTATTATTCTTAGCTGTACAAAAAACAAAATCAAAATTAGTTTGGAAAAAATGCAAGCGCACATGTTGTATCTATAACACTCATTACAAGGCTCGCAACAGCTCTTGTGAAGAAACTCTTTTTCATAACTCGACTTCCTCGTTAAGGCCTCTCCCCTTTATACTTTTCTGTGTCACTCTTTCTCTCATTTTCTTTCATTCTGGCTCACTTACTCAATTAATATCTTTCACTCTCACTCCAAATCCTTTTCTTCCTCTATCTTGAAGCATACTTTATTACAAATTTTCCTCTCACTCTAACTTTCTTCTCCCTCTATCTTGAAGCATTCTTTATCACAACTTTTCTCTCCCTCTAACTTTCTTCTCCCTCTATCTTGAAGCATTCTTTATTGCTACTTTTTTCTCACACTAACTTCCTTCTCGCTCTATCTTGAAGCATTCTTTCTCACTACTTTCTTTCCACTCAAGTTTCAGCCGAGAAAAGAGGCTGCTTGAAGAAAGAAAGGGTTTTGAAGATCATCTTTTCATTTCGTCGCATTTTTCTCGGCTCTGATGGTAATTTAGTAATTATATCTAGCTTTGCAACAGCTTTGTGCAGCAGCAGCACCACTTGGGCGCCGTTTTTCTTCTAATTGATCTTTTGAAGCGGTTGCCCTTTTCTTACTTTTTTATTCTTCAAATATACATTTAATTCGAGCTGTGTGAACCTATTTCCAGAAAGCCGCCACTTCAATGGTTTTAAAGATAATCACTTGTCTAATTCATTGGTCACAAACTAATAATTTGAGAAAATAAAGCTATTACAACAATAAATAATTTATTCGTCAGGTTTTTTCACGGTTACTGACGACCATGCATCAGCTCTAATGGTAGTGAAATAATAAATTGGACGGTCTCCGGGTAATAGGAAATAAGTCAATTTTCCAAATTTCTTTTATTATTGAAAATCAACTTCTTTGACAGCTTTATCTTCGGGTATAAGGGTCCATACTCCTATATAAGAGCTGCAATTACCCATGTGAATATTGTAATAAGTATTAAGTGGATAACTTTGTGAGGGTAAATGGTAATAAGTGTATTTTTGACTTATTCCCTTTTACCCGGAGACCGTCCATATTAATTCCAATATGTTTATGCTCTATTATTCTATACTTTCTAAACTTTTATTACATACCTTCTATACTTTCTGACCTACTGACCTATTTCCAGAAAATTCATATTTTTTCTAATCTGATAGGACAACTTGAAGAAAATTTAAATCATATTCACTTCAATCACAATTTTTACCGACATAGCAGTCTTGTTTAAACGAATATTAGATGAATACCACTATTCACATAGAAGAGTATTAGAATCATACTTGTATTTTTTCTAAGGATGATGCCCACCTGACCCTTAGACTTGTGCTTGAGTAATAGAAAGATGAGATGAATTTAACGACTGTTAACTGAATTTGAATTTTCATTGAGTGGTTGTAAGTATGCTACCAACTATTATTTTAATAATAAACTTTTCAACAATATTCAATAATAAGAAACTAAAATCAGAGATTTGAATCAGCTCTCAAAAACTACAAAAGCTATCTCCGTACAAATTCCTAATTTGTAGTGGACAGAGTAGGTCTTGCGATGGAACATGGTGTAGCAAAGGAGTGAGTATTTATGGTGCGAATGAGACTGAAGCCTAGTTTATGGCTAATAAAGCGAAGTGGCTGAACAGAGACCCCCGCTCCTCATCACGTGACAATGACCCCCCTCCTCACCTACCTTGCTTGTCACCACTCTCTTTGCTTCGTGTAGCCAGCCAGCCCTATCACTAAATCATTACATTCAATCACGATACGCCTTTATTACTCTGTAAATACCAGTCTCGGTTTTACACCGCAAATACATCATTGCAACCACTATTTCAGATACGACTCACTGAGCTGAACTCTATATTTTCTATTTATTACCTTGCTCATACCGGACAATAACTACATTTTCATGAAGAGGTTTTACAACAATATCGTACGGTTATAGAGAGGATAAAGGGCACACCTACGCATCCGATCATAACAAAAACCACATCATTTTATTTTTCGGCTGTAGTAAGCTTACATAAAAAACATTACATTTTGAAATGAATTGCTGACCTTTATATGGACAAATTCCTTCAAATTGTTTGTAAGTCAATTGATTTTTGATAATTTAACTCAATTTTCATGTGATCAACTCATCATATAAATCATAATGGGTTTCTTGACATCCAAATCCTATTTCAATAAAAGTGTTGGTAAGGATTTAAAATTCTACTTAGATAATCATTTGATTTTTAAATAGCGATCATTATTACTGCCTTATATTCGAAGCTTATAGTCATTGTTGGATCTTGAAGGATGTGATGATGTGTTTACCTTTTCGATTTCCATGGTAATGATGCTAATCGAATTTATTCCATTGTATTCGAATATTCGATTACTTATAATCAGGAACAAACTATTGACTTTAAGAAGTCAGTATATGAGTAATGTACTCATTGAACAATGCGTTTCTATATTAAATAATGTAATAATGTTGTATCAACAATTCAACCAAGCGTTTCTCTGGCATTGATTGGATATTCCAAGAACAACCACTGATTTGTATCCTAATAAACCTTCATACTAAATAAGTTTATATTATCATGAAAGACAAAACAATGACTACCAGATTTCAAAATAACTAATCATAAGTATCAGTTAAGAATAACCTACAGTGTTTCCTTTTCAATACAATTACCCAAGGGATTTCACCTAGAACTGCGATAATATTTCTCAGGAAAATCGTGATGATACTCATTAATTGAAGAAGAAAAACAAGAAAAAAACTAGAACTACAATAATATTTCTCAGGAAAATCGTGATGATACTCATTAATTGGAGAAAAAAAAACATGAACACTACACATCAAAGTTTTTATTTGGTAATAATGTTATTCAACTTTCAAGATGGTGGTTTTAGAAAGTCCTTCATGAATTTGTATCCCTCCATGTAGACCTTCAATGAGTCTAAAATGGCAGACATGAAAAGAAACACCTTCTCAGCAATGGCAGGCATGTTTTTGAACTGCGACTTGAGTATCTCAGAGTAACTTCTGAAAATTCGGTCTATTAGATCCTCGAGATCCGGTTCACCTACTGAGCAATCGAAAACACACATAATCAGCATTGCAATCGCAGAACAATTCAACAACGTTGATTAATTGAACAATAGGATTTCAATTTGCAACAATTAGATTGAGGGAGAAAGCAAACACCACTGCTGATTAAGCCACCCTGTACCAGGGCTAGACATGAATTATTCATACTAAGAGCAAATCATCCCAGCCCGTAATATGGATTATTGTGAAGCATAATATTTATTTGGAAACGGAAACAAAATAAATATTGGATGAGTTCGTTTCAAAGTTTGCATATTACTATATTTCATTGGAAAAACATACAATATCATAATACTTGACAATCTCTACTCACAACAAAATCAACCAACCACTAATCGATATGTTTAGACTGCTTCACGCTAAACCCATCAACATAACTTCATCGATAAGTCGATCAGCTTTAAACATTTTCTAATACACTAGAATTATTTCAAAATACAATATTATTTTTTTCTAATTTTACAATAAATTTGAAATTTTCTCTTCAGATCTATTCAAGAATTTTAATACTGTAGTAGATTTTTATAAAAAAGTTGAAATCATGGTATGAACAATCCATATTACTGGAGAATTAAATTCAGTATTCAATAAAGCTTTTCCCTCGGGTCACAACACGATAAAATTGCAACCTTCCATTTTCAAAACACCTATTACGTACATCAATATTCAAGTACGCTGAATTTGATAAAATTTGTAATGAAACAAAGTTGAGCGTAATTTACAAAATTGTACTGGTTAAATAAAATACCAAACTAATCACTGGATATCAATCATTTATTGAACTTGACAGAAAGAAATTGTCCAAAAGCAAATGTGAAAGTGATAAATTTCAAAAACAGAGCATGAGCATTGAGGAGGAAGTCGAGGGCATCTGGCAGCCAATCAAAAAAAGTTGCCAGTACTTTCGATAAACTTTCAAGATCAAAGTTCAATAACCAGTCTCCCGAGGAAATGATCTCTCTAATTATTTCATCGTCCGTACCTTCAGGAATAGAAAACTACGTTATAAAGTATGATAGGCACTAACATGATTTTTTAAATCATTAGAAACATGCATTTATGTACGAGATTATATCACGTATATCACGACATGTGCTGCTAAAACCTATATAAAGTTATTATTTATTGTATTATACAGTTATAGATACAGTTGTTCATGACAGCCTATCTTGATTATGTTCCAAAAACCTATTAATGAACTATGTTACTTCAAAATAATATTGGGAGTATTTTGAAATACAATATTATTACGACCATTTTGATTGTTAAGAATGCACATGAATAATTTCCTTCTTGTGATTCTAATTCATCAGATTTATTAACAGATTCAGATTTTTACTTATCATTATAAACAGATTCATATTTTTCTATATAAAGTACTTCAATATTTTCCTCATGATTAATTTTTACTTATTTCATAGAAAAATTAAAGTTTCACTTCATACAATTCAGAAAAGTCAATTAAATATTATTTTTCAAGCTGAATAGTGATTTTGAATTTTTACTTATGATTTACATTTAAATTGAAAGTACATTAAAAAAATCTTAGGTATAGGTATGAGTGTAACATAGCCTTTAGAATAAATAAACAATATAACTCACCCATAGGATCGGAGATTTGAGTCCCATTGGTTTTGTGTTTATCGATCTTATATCTCTTTTTACAATCTACTTCGATTATGAATGCAGCCCATAAATAGAATGCTAGAATAGTGAAGTTTAGTATCCACCATTTCATACCTGCAGATTCCTTGAATTACTTCGAATAGTGCTAGAAAATTATGCAATCACCATTAGGACACTTCTATTCATGAATTACATTTCAGTGAAATATTTCAACATCGAATTTCTAGAGATTCAACCTATTATTCCATTGATTTTTATAAAAAGACTATCCTAATTTTTGAGAATTTTTCAGACATTCATTAGAGATTTTTGTAATATTTTGACAATACACCATTGTTACATTCTTTGTAAAAAATGTGTAAATAGAGAAATTCAATGAACTTCAAGAGTATTGGGGGATGATTTTGAAGGGATGATAGAAACATTTTTAAAACAAAGGTATTTAAATAATCAAAATTAAAACACAAGGATTTTATCAATTTAATTCTACTATTCATTTGTGGTACAAGGACCATGGTCAAGCTGATGATGTGACCTGTGCGGCCATGAAACCATGGTCCTTGTACCACAAATAATAATTAATACGTAGTAGATTGAAAGAACCCTTGTTTTCATCTCAACTATCATGGTACAGTTCTACAATAGTGAATCTTTAGAATTTTCAAAGGTATTTTCCTTAACCAAGCTTTACTATCAATAACAGAGGCAAAAATTGCCTTATATTATTAACTTCGCTCACTTGAATTCTCCTGCTCAAAGATTTTTAGTAGACTTTGAAGTACTGTGAAATTTATTATATCCTATGATGAATGGAATAGGCTAAGTAACTACCATAATAATTCGTATTGGAAAAATAATTTTTGATAACACAGTAAATATTCTGAGATATTGAACTATAGTTGAAGAATTCAATGGGAAAATTATTATGGACAATGTAACAATGTTCAATAGTATTAATGCTTTAACGTACCTTACTCAAGCGTCCAAACAGGATAAGATTCTAGAATTTTAAGATTCAAATCTTCAGTTGTCAAAACTAACAATTCTCATGACAACATCACTGTAAACTGTTCATAAAACTGATAAACGAACTGCAACATGAAACACGGAATAGCAGAAGAATATTGGAAATGGAGATCCCTGATTGCCGTTGCAAGATACTATTAGCAATGAACATGAACAGACTTCCAAGGTAAATGATGGAATAAAAATTCGCACGGCTTTATAGAGGAGAAGATTGAGGTCACTAGTGACATTGACATAGAAGAAATTGGCAGAGAATTTTTCCAATTTTTATGACTAGCGATGCACTGAATCTCATAAATGAATCAATAGCTTCAGAAAGATTGACTTGAAGGAATCTTTTCAGGGTGAATTATTGAAGTTTTATACTGCACTTTTCAAGTCTATGAAGACTTATAAAGAAAGCATGCATACAAAATCAGAAATATATTCAAATCTATTCATCTACGATGATCTACAACAGCGTATGTTACAAAGGAGAATGATAAAGTTCTTGGATTGAATTAACATATTCAATTAGCCAAAAGTGAAGTACAATTCACAAGTCAAGTTCGTTCGTCTCATAGAAGCTAGAGAGCAGTTCTGTATTTCTAAACTATCCACAACTTTATTGCTCTCTAAACATAATCTACGGATAGAAAGTGTATCAAGTTATCTAATTCGTTGGAGTGTTATGTAATATATCAAATTCGTTGGTGTTGAATAGCAAATTTGTTGAAGTTTTAGTAAGAATGTTGTGTCCGAAATTGGAAAAAATCCACACAATGTTAAATTGTTTTTCTTGAGACAAAGTAAACATTTCAACTAGCAAATTTTCTCTCAGCAAGTTCGATTAAAACTAATACAAGTAATTCAAGACTTGGTCGTACATTCTGAAGAGTTTCTCTTGGAAAATTAGGAAAAAGAGGTTGGTAAGCTTCAAGACAAGTGCTTACGATCTACGACAAGGAAGAGAGTCGAGGAAAATGTTCAGCCAAGCTGAACTAAGTAAGATGTTCAGACTCAGGAAGAAGTAAAGTTCAGCGAGAGCTTTGAAACAGAAACTCTTCTAATTACGGATAACACTCGAAAAATATATTGTTACTTATAACAAAACTTGAAACAAATTTCACCGGAATTGTACAATGAGACATTTAGAGGACTCAGTTCAATGTATAGTTGTGTAAATTTCTAAAACTTTTCTACCAAATTTTGAACGATCCATTTTCCTTGTCAGAAACTTTTAGCAGGAGAGGGTAATTCTAGTCAAGAACAAAATCGGGTTGCAAATTAACGTTTCCAGCCAATTATCGTACACCGAACCGTCTAGGTGATCGTTGTTTGAAATTGAATTCATCATAATTAAAGTCATGAAAATTAATCAAACAATGAAATTTCTAATTTTGTTAACTTATCTTTTGGTCTTTGAATTATCGCAGATTATTTACGATCATAAGTCATACCTCTATGCTATTTGCTGTATTCTGAAACTCGAAAGTATGAATGAAAGTATCACATCAGTTTACCGTAGCATGAAAGACATCCCTTGGGTCATTCGTTCTAGGAAGTAGATTAGGCAATAGATGGATCAAGAAGTTTGAATAGGATACTCGTGGTTTTATTTCAAATAATTTTCAAAAAATTAAAACTTTATTTCATAGTTAACTCTTAACAAAGACAATCAATCCTCGGTGACCATGATCAACAAAAACAACAAGAATTCCAATCAATCATTCCGAAAAGTTTACTTAAAAAGCTCTAATGAAATTTCATGATTTGTTTTTTATTTTTAATTTGTTACGAAGTTGTTTTTACACATTTGTTGCAGATTTGAAACCGTTCCCACACATTCATATATCATGGAAGAATGGAAATGCTACAATAATGTATAAATCTGGAGAAATTGAACGTAACTTATAAATTTGTACTTATTTGTAGAGTTTCTGTTGATCTTGTGGAACTCCATGATACAAGAAACCACTGTTTGACTGGTGAAGCCACAAAACCGCCATCCAGTATTGTAGTAGTGACAACATCAGTGTTTTCTTTTATAAATTCGGGTTTCCAGTAATAAACAATATTCCATAACTCAGCAGGTGTATATTGAGATACATTACGGCACCTGCTTCGGTAGTGCGAAGATAGCGCAGCCCCTAATCCGAGCAGCGGCAGCAGTTGGATAGACTACAGCTCTGAAAGCGCGTCTATTAGATGGCGGGCAAAGAAAATTGTACAGATCCAAAATGAGAGCTGCAAATCCTAGCCCAGGCCACACAATTCGGCAACAACGAAGATGGCCGAGGCATTGATATTACCCACCTTGGTGGGAGGGGGGGGGGAGGATTTGGGATGAGAGCCGTGCACACGGAACCCGGGAATAGGATAGGCTTCCTCTGATATTTTTATCGGGCAAGAAATTTATGGTTTAGAACCTAGGAATCCCTTTTCTGGAGGAACTGAAGATTATCAGGCCAAGTCGAAAGGCGTAGCAGGGCGAGGGCGGAACAAAAAGAAGAAGAAAAATGAGGAAAAGGAGAAGAAGAAAAAGAAAAGCGACAGAGAAACAGAAACCGGTAAGGCCTAAAGTGTATGGTGTGTTCTCTTTTCGACTTACTTCACCAGCCATGAAGGAGAGGTGGCGAGAAAGTGTGCGTGCGTGCACTTCTCCCGTATAAAAGGGTTCGCATGTATTTGGCGCGCTTTGTACATTTTCTCATTCTATTGCTTTCTCGTTTACTCTCTGTCCGCCCTTCAATTCCTCTCCCCCTCGCCTCCCCCTAGATCCGCCTCTCGCATTTATCTCTTCAATAGCAGCAACCCTACACCTATATCTTCATTTAGTATCAACGATTTTGTGCTCTCAAGACATTTATGTTTATATCACGGTAATACGTTCTGATATTTTCTAGTGTTCTAGAGGAAATTAATCAGCCGCTCCAGCCGCTGGCAAGCTGAATGCATGTTGAAGGAGGTGGCTTAACCAAATTACATTGCTGCTAAATCTTAATTCAGTTACATCAATCCATGGAGAATGAAAGTTCTACAGTCTGCGATTTGGTCTGGAATAATGATTCAATTAGACAACTCTTCACAACACAACTCTTCAAGTATGTATGTAATTGACATAGAAATTCCTTATTCTACTGAATTTCAACCAACTGCGTTTCCATATTAACTACCCAATTGAGTCTAGAATTTTTCACTGAAAAAATGCGAATAAATTAAGATGGATAGATTTCCGAGGAAGCAGCAGTAATACTCAATGAATAACAATGATCTACTCACCATCACTCACACCATCATAGATCAAGTTATAGTTTCTTACCTGTAAAGAAGAGAAACAATAGATTAATACACATATCAATTACAATGTTTTAAAACATTTGAGATATTGTTATGATTCCACCAAACTAAAAACTCAATTGAATAAAATAATGAAGAGGTTCTACAATATCAAAATCAGTTCTTCTTTATTTTCTCTAATTACAATGGACATGAACTAAAACCGAGATACATTATTACACTGCTCTCAAAACCTTTTAATGAAATCCAGTATGGCTTGTATCACAATCTGCTTTGGAAATTTCAATAAATATCTGAGCCATATTCAGGATGAGTTATTCTTGAATTATAAAAAAAAGTGTCCAATATCCTATTGATTTTCAGATTGATGAATTCAAGAACTGTTGTCGCTAATTAAAAGTACTGAACACTATCACAAGAGTTTCCGCTCAATTTTTGAATCAAACAACTAATAATTCCTAATTCATTCCAGAATCATTTAACTGAGGAGTTCTACTCAATTTTATAGTTACGTAATGAAGGATTCCAACTTTATTTCTTCTGACTCCAATCTCGATTCAGTATTTACCATTACAATGTAAGTACTCAAAATTGAGTTTCCAATCAATTTCATAATAAAAGCCTGAAAATCTCAAAAATCTAAATTAATTTAGAAGCTACAAAACTGACTTCTTCATTCGAGAACTGAAACTTTGAGAAATTATACTTTGTATAAAAATCATAAATAAATTAATCCTATTCAATTTTTAAATAAAACATTTCTCATATACGTGTAATGTCAGTGCCACAACAGTCGTGATACTTTCAGTGTTACACAGAACCGTTCACTTTTGCAGTTCAGGGGTTAAGAACGAGTGAGAGTGATACGATGTCTTATTCCGAGTCTGTGTGTATGTGAGTGTAAGTAGTGCAGCCTCGAAAAGGGTTGTTTGCAAAGGTTACTTCATGGGGAGTGACGTGCTAATATCAGCGTCTAGCCTGCTAGCTTCCACCAGTCACTTGCAGTGAAGTTTTCCCCGACAGAAATAGCGCCGTGTCGGAAGGTTTTATCTGTTGGGTATTGGTGGCGGCGGAGGCGTATGGAAGGCAGTGGCATATCGATAGCCCCAGGGTAGCGGGGACGGGGGACGGGTGAAGTGGGTTACACAACTTGAAATTGCAACCGGAAAAGAAGCAAGAGAGCGCCTCTTATTGGCTACTGCGGCAAGGTTCACACTATCACACTAGCAGGTAAAAGCACACATCCTCAGATGAGGTCGTTTCACCAAAGTCGACTGAGATTAGACGCTCGGAATTTCAATCACTCGTTTTTTCGTCTCAAGAAATATTGAAGTTTAATGTTTGACTCTTCTATAAGAGAATATATGAGTTGTAACACTAGAAGTGCGAGATATTATTTATCATACTTCTGTGATTGATGACGTTTTACTAATCACTCACGTTTTACCCAATAATCTTTCGAAAGTAAAAATTTGAGAAATTAATTTTTCCAAAATCACGTTATTAAGACGCCAAGCAAACATTGTGAAATCAACCAGCAAAAACCATTAATTTACATACCATGAAATTTAAGACAAGAGCTGTAGAAACTCCAAAGTGGTAAAGTATTGATTTATGATGATAGAATAATGAATAATGATGCAGGGTGGACATCGATATAAATTGTCTGGAATGAGACAGATTTCTTTTAATACTGTATGTAGTAGCATGTTTTAGTACCTGTTCCAGCGGAGTGAAGCATCTTTGAAAATTTGGAAGAACGTTTGGCAGATGGAACTATAACATGTTACAATATTAAGAAGCTATAAGCTGCTAATTTGACAACTATATACAGTCTCTTGATCTAATATTCTAACAAACTTAATAACTATAATACTTAAAAACCTATAACAAACTTATTAAAGATAAAAGTAAAATAGAATTTATGTTTCAAATAACTAAATCGAATTTACTTTTTGATAACAGACCACAAACATTGCAATATTGTAGAATAAATATTGTTTATTGCAATGATTTTGGAAATACGACTGGAATGAAGTAAGAATTAAGAGTCCTCATGAAAGTAGATAATATGAGTACCGCAGTGATTTTTCATGTCGAGGAAGGAAGTAGAGGGATACGTTGAAAGATTATTTCGAAAATGGTTTCTCGCGAGGTAACCTCTCGACACGAGGCAATAGATATGTCAAAAAGTAGGAAATAACGAGTGTAGTAGATACGAACATAGTTTCCGTATTTCAGAAGAATTATAACTTGGCCGATAAATTAGAGCGACCCGGTTAGAATAGTTGGGACGCATGTGAAGACACTTCACAACCAGAAATGCGCTGCTCTCAAGAGTGTATTTCCGTTCAATGGACAGCATCTTCGGGGGATGATGGTGGGGGGGGGGGGGCAGGACAGAGGGTTAGGAAAACAGGCGCCAGGACATAATTTATAAAAGTCGCGAGGTGAAGAAAGAGCAACGGCGATTAAACGAGGTAAAAGAGACGGAGAGGCCGCCCATTACAGACGGCAAAACTTTCAATGGCCATTTGAAAACAATACAAACGGCCGTGCTCGTAAATAATTCGAAAACAATGGTGAGAAAGAGTTTATGAAGGACAAATGTAACTTGCAACCCCGGCCATCGCTATTGGAGCCACTAGCACAAAGCCGGCCCGTGACAAAAAACGTCGCCTTTGCTACCCCCCTAATCCCCGCCCCCCTAGCAAAGGTCACTTGCCCGGCGTGCAGAAAAAAACTAATGAATGTTCACTTCCGACTGCTACTAATCCGCCACTAGAAAAACTCTGCCTCCGAAAAATAACATCGCTTTGATCGGCTTACAAGCCGAAACTTGCTTAAAACCTATTCATCCGCTACTGTAAAAGACACTCTTTTTATTTAAAAACGTCAAAATGCTACAAATGTTTGAGTAGAAAGTACTGCGCTACAATCTAAAGTCCGTCTGACAATTTCAATATAGGTACTACGAATGATTTATAAATTGGTCAAGTTGTAAAAGTGCATTTCCAAAAAGTACAAACAACTTATTCACTTAACACCGCGAATGATTCCAGAGCAAGCCAGAGGCTTGTACAATGAATAAGGTTAAGGAGGTAGAATGATGATATTCATTTTCTGATCAACATCGAGAATAGTGGCGAAGCGTGGTATACTTATTTGGTATATTTCCGGCGATGACCAAATAAGTATACCACGCTTCGCCAAGGATCGAGAACCATATCTGGAGTTGGAGTAGCAGTTACCAATTTATATATTTATCAATTCCAACGTAGATAACAATTTTTCCAGTAAACTTTAAGATCATCGGTTCTCGGACTTCTTCTTGATCAAATGATTGGAAAAAATTCTTAATCGTATTCGAAGACCTGCTTAAAATATTAATTGAAAGATCTACAAAAAATGAGTTTTGGTACTAATTGTAGTTTCAAAGTCACCTCCTTCGCAATCAATCTTCTCCTTCAATGTCTTCGCAAAGTCTCCTGTCAATAAATCTCCTTCAACTATATAATCATAAAAAGAAATACAATAGCAAGTCCTATGTAAATTAAGGTTATCTCAATGTTCTATCAACGTTTATTCCAAAAATCTACAATTGTCTTCTTAAATTTTTTCGCTATTATAGGATGAAGCAATACTTTTGGAGGAGTTTCTTTTAGTGATCTGTCTACAATTCTGACAACAACCGATTCCAGAACCAGCATTTCCTTGAGTCTAATTGCAAATATACAGTGCTACGTGGCAGTGGAAGCGAACAAAATAGGAACTGAAGTACGATAATGACAAGCATTATTAGTGAGGATAGAAAGTAGAGCACAAGCAGTAGCAGCCGCATTCATTTGCCGAGATCTTTTCAATGTGAATACGAAGGCAGCGCAGCGAGAGACTTATTTCACAGTTAGCGCAAGGAAAGATTGCACACAGGTACAGAACAAGAAATATAGACGAGCTCGTTTCAAAGCAACCAGCATCCCTATATGATTCCAGCGAAATTATGCAGCACTTGCCGGCGAATAAAACGAAGAACTGTCTGTCTGTCCGATTCCTACTCCAACAATTTCTTCATCTCAGATGGATGGAAGATGGGGAGTCAGAAGCGAGCCGTCAAGAACAACAAGAAGAAACATTTCTATCTCACAAGCCTGAAATTGTTTCCATCCTATCGGAAAAACTTAAATTGTAAAATAGGGAGCGAGAAAAGCAGTTGCTACATCTTTCTCTACTTCTATGCCTTCGCTTTTTGCAGTCTTGACTTTCTCGTACCCGATCAAAGAAAACTCTTCTCATCATAAGTCGTAGACATAGATGCTTCAGTTATTACCCTTATTGAAACAGCTCGAGTTGATGTTTTTGGGTGGAATCGGATTATTTTGTTTTGAAAAAGCTACATTAGATCCTTTTGATTGATGAAAATTGAGTTTCTTCCAAGTGATTTTGGTCCAGATCATGGAAAAATTCCCTGCAATGATTGAATTTTTACAATAATTAAAAACTAATGGATTCCTCATTTTTCAGTAAAGATCTAAAACGACAATTCCGTTAGTCTTCCAGATATAATTCAAACAAATTATACATCACCTTACATTCATTCAAAATGAAAAATAATCATAATAGTTATTATTTGAATATTTATGGGTTTAATATGTTATTCATTATTCAAAATGGATAATATTTTTCAAACAAATAAGGGAAGAATATCAATATATGTTTTTTTTTTTGCTTTTTTTGCTGTGGTGATGCCCACATAAGCTCTCAGCTTTTGCGTGGGTAATGGGACAGATGATGATGAGAGATGAGTGGGCCTACAGCTTTAGGTGGGTTCCAAACCACCGGGAAGCGATTTTGATTCTCATGAATTACATTCAGCGGAAAAAGGTCTGAAGTGGTCACCCTTACTATGAGAATAACAGGTGCAAGTCTCTTATCTAATCTTGCGATTAGACACTGGCACGACCACGAAGCCAATCGCTTTCCTAAGTAAGGAAGCTATCCCTTACTCCCTAAGTAAGGAAGCTATCCCTTACTCCCTAAGTAAGGAAGCTATCCCTAATGATAGCTGAAACACAAGCTTGGGTGGGTTTGACAAGATCTACTGCAATACAAGCGTCATCCTGAATTGAAGATTTTAGAATTACTAGGGAAAAATGGGAATTTATATAAAACATTACGAGACAGCAAACTTTACGATATCAGAAAATATTCTTGCTGTTTTGCATGACGAAATACTTGTAGAAATTTCTATTGAAGTTACAACATGTATTATTATTTACAGTGAAATACAAGTCGTGACAAACAGAAAATATTGGTTTTCCGAATGCAGGCTAAAAACAAAATCGAACGAAACAATAGCTCTGCACAACAACAGGAAAATTGACTTTTATTTATGTCGAGAGGACAAAAAGCTAATTTGTACAAGTTGATCAGTAATATTGTGAAACAATCGAGTAACATGATTGGATATTGGCTCGTGTAGCTATTAGCATTAATAATGGCGGGCGATGACAAAAATGGCCATATCCTGTGTAACAGTAGCACGTGTATGCAGCTAATTATTCGCATCCTGCTGGAAATTATCGTTCCGATGCAGCAAGAAGAGTGAAGCGAGCAGGCCGTTCACTGGCGATTTACAGCGATCCATACGTATCGAGCGCAATATCGGTGAGCACATAAACACCTGAAGGTGTCCACATGCATGAGAGTTAAAATGATGGACGCACACTCACACTCGCTCATGCCAAGTAGTAAAGCTGGAGGCAAGCTAGCCTCTACACCACAAATTACGGGGATCGCCGATTTCATGGTCCCATAGGATAAGGATGACCGGTATTCCTTGCATGAGCCTGCTACACGATCGCGTATAGTGTTCTACTATACACGCTTACTGGTCCCCAGCAAAGTACGTCCATAGTCTGATGACAAACCATAAGACATTCGATAGACATGAAGTAAAAGGGAATTATTGTAATCGGTGGTGGATTTTTTTCATTTATCATGCACATTTTGTAATCTGTGAATGATTGTAATCATTCATCAAATACATTATTGTAATCGGTGGATTCTTTTTTGATTTAGCATGCACATGCTTTCTAAAATACAATATTATACCATGCAGTAAAAGGAATGTTGTTTTGGAGATCCTATTGGGAACAGTTTAAGACACCATAAGATAATATGAGAAGATAACAGCTCACTTATTAAAAATATTAACACACGTTAAAGATTGTATTGATTGCACATATTGGCTGTTTTTTAAGAGTTCGATACTAGAAGTAAGATGACATAAGAAATTTACGAACATAATTTTCTTGAATATTGTATAATCTAGCAAATAAATTCCATTTGTTATTCATTAGTATAATTTCAAGTTGGATTATTGAGTTTTCTGATTTGAATTTTTAGAAGAAGTTATAAACTTCTAACTTTCTTTAGAAATTTTCTCAATAGCTGGTAGATGATGGCTGTCATTCCAAATAGAGGGACTAATCCTAGACCAGCGTACAATACAATTCAGGACAACAATCTGATACAGCAAAGTTGTTTTTGCAGGAGGACACGATGACGGATTTGCAAGCGAAGGGAAATGACAAACGAGCGGAACTTCTTGATCGTACGTAGTTTTGATGCCGTGGATGCTCTCAAGATGGGAATATGATGACCTCGAGAGCCAAGATGAGATGATTCACTTGAAGCGTAAGGTCGGGATTGCAGAGTGCAGAGGACAGTTATGACGTAGCAGACATCATCGTAGCCGTATGCAATCGGGTGTGTGATTGAAAATAGCTTCAACCGAGAACGGGCAGGGGCAGGGACAGTATTGTGTGCTGCTCCACGCTAGACTGGGATAAGTCGCACGGGATAGGGAGGTACGGAAAATGACCTGGGAAAAGTGGAGAATAAGAAAAAGTAAGAGGTGTGAAGAAAATGAGAACGAAGGAGTGATAGAAATAGAAAAGAAAAACCAGGGAGAAAAATAGAGGAACGGATCCAAAGAAGAGACGATTAGGGAAAATATAGGGAGAAGAGTAAGAGTTGTACATTGCAGAAGAAAGGAGGAAGAAATAGATGGAGAAAAAGAAAAAATGGATGAAAAAGTGAGAAAGTAGGAGAAATGTATCGTGAAAACTTGAAGAGAGGGAAAAGAGATAAAGATAATGGAAAAGAAAGAGGAGTATAGAAGATGTTGGAAGAATAGAGAGAGGGAAGGTTCAAGAAGAACAGATGATGGGAGAGGAGAAAAAAGTAAAAGAAATATACTTAGAAATAAAATATTGAAAAGAAAAGATAAGGAAACAGAGAACGATAGATGAAGGAAAAGAAGGAGAAAATACTGTAGATTGATTGAGAAAATCATTGAGTGGAAAAGACTTGAGGGAGAGATGGTCGAAATAGGTAGTAGTACAATAGTACAAAGCGAGCTGCGAAGTTTGAGCACGTATATGTCTATTATTGGAAAATAATAGGCATAGGCTACAACATTTCAACAACAACATTGAACAATCAATATTCTTAAACAAAGAATATTGTAGAATGACAATCAACGTTTAGACAGTGAACATTTCTTCAACATTTGGATTTTATAAATATCTTACTATTGATATACCATGAAAAGATAGAGTTATTGAGTGATAGAGTGAAAGAGAGAGAGCATGAGCCAGATAGGAAGAAAGAGGGAAAGAGATTGAGGAGATTGAAAAGATGAAAAATGAGAAAAAGCAAGTCAAGAGGCAAAGTGAGTGGGAAGGGGAGTGAGATCTGAGTAAGAAGGGAAACGGTGGGGGGGAACACAAACTGATGATCAAAGAAAAAGGTGATAAATGGAAATATGTGAAGAAGTGAGAAAGATGTGGTTAGGAGCCCAAGTAACCATGTTGAAGGGTGAAGAAATGGTGTGCTGAGAAGAGGATCAGAGTGAGAAATGGAAAAGTGGAGATCTGGCTGGCAAAGCGATGGAGACAGAGTGGATTCTGCATTGCAGACAGAGTACAGCTATAGCTGCCACCCCATCCCTCCTCCAGCTCCAAACTCAAATATTAACGGAGCTCCCCCTCCCATTCTACATTGTCATTCTTTTCTCTTAGCCACTCACCCCCTCCCTGTCACATCTCCTTCGGGGCAGAATGGCAACGGATTGACAAACTTATCTCAAAATTGTCTCAAAGTCCATCTACAGAACACAGACGGCCCCAACACTTTCCGAATGGCTGGCTGCTTCCTATCGACAGTATCGATTAGACAACTGCTGAACTGTAAAAACGTGTATCCAGCCAAATCTCTTTTCAGCAAGCAATTCACTTACACAGAATATTCTGACGCTGACTATTTTTGTTGTTACAACGTTCTCTCACATGAAAAATACTTGATGATTGAAATTTAGTTAACAGAATCCAACATTGGTTGAGTGTCCTAAATACAGAACAGAAAATTTAGAACAATGTTCCAAATCGGTCCTGCGATGATCCCACTCAGCTTCTGCAACTACCAAATTATATTTAATTTTTTTGAATGAAACATATTGCTTGTCTTTTAATGCGGTGTTCAAATGAATTGAATATGCAATAATTATATAGATATAAATTATTTTTATTATTTCTGTATTATTATTAAATATAATCTTATTGAGTTCTTCACTTTTTTCTATGGATTTTCATGGACGTAGTTCTAAATTTGATGTGAGACAGTACGAAAAAGAATTATTGCAGTTTTGGAATGGGATTATTCACTGTAAATTAATAAGGTAAATTGAATAATAAAAATTTCTGAACCCTGTTTCCATGTAAGCAGAATATACTTTGAGCAGAGGATTAAGTGAATAAGCATGATTTCATAGACAAACGTAGATCAGTAACAAAATTCAATAACAAGTTTTTCTTAAAAAATATTGAACTCTGGTAGACGATACTGTGAAATGTAGAAAAAATTAAAATAATAATGCAATGGAACTAAGATTTCATGCTCCCTTACTTTTGAATCATTTACTCAAAATTAAACAGTTGAACCAACAATATTCTTCTTGAATACATTTTAGAAACGATAGTTTGGACTTGGTTTTAACTGTAGATCCACAGCTTCAAGCAAGTTACTTATTAAATGTAATTTACACCAAGTTTAAGCTATTGTTTCATTGAACTTAGTTTAAACGAAGAGAGTGTATACGAGCCTTAGTATAAACCAGTTTAACCAACTTCATTCATCCTGAATACTCGAAACAGTAGCCGACCAAACAAATAAATTTTTTGTCAATAGGAAGCAGCATTGTTGGGCTTAGAAAATACTCAAGAGACATGGTAAACGCATTGAGAATATGTGATGGATGCCGTGGGCATTACACATAGTGCTTGGTTTTGTTTGGTTCTGTGTTTGGGAATCAGAGGCACCACTTGCAAGTACAAAGAGCAAGGTTTTAGCGAGGGAGAGTCGTGTGGCCAGGCCAATCGGGCGTCGCCCGGGACCATTTCGCCCCCCCCCCCAGACCAGAGTTTGAGGTTAACTCTCCTCTCTTCCCACAGATACTTTGCTAAGAGCCGTGCGGATTAGACAAGTATAAATTCAGTACTTTCTAGACCTGATCTCACGAGATTTCTCCGGGAACAAGACGCGTTCTTTGGCCAATGGACTTGATATATTTTGGATAAATTTAGTAAACTTGTTCTCCTCTGGGCGAGAGTTCAATGAGGCGAGCTTCCAGTCTCTGATTTCCTTGAATATCACATCACTTGTGATCTGAACCCAAATAATAGGATGACGGAAAAGAGAAATGAGACTGCTTTATAGTATTCATCAATATTGATTTCGAAATAAAAGTATGACTTGAATGACTCCTATGTTATATATTCTTGTCTTGAATATTTATTTATCCTTTTAAATTATCACAATCAATTAATTATTATTTAAACAACAGACATTTGCCCAAAACTTTTAGAATAAAAAATTTAAAATTCATCTAGAAGAAGGTTATTTTTTGTTAATTTTGTTAACAAAAGATGTGATAAATTTCATTTCCTTTTAAATTCCAATACTCTTGAATACTCGTATTATGACCATTAAACTGCAAACAATAGTTTGAAAATATTTTCTCCAAATTCACATTTTCTACAATTATTATCATATATCCTACATTCAAGCTCATCTTTTAAGATCTTAAGATTATAAGCTTTCATGAGTTCATAAGCATGAACTCGAGAAAGCAGTTCAAAACAATTCCGACTATCGATATTTCGATCTTATCTTGAATTCATCGATATTTTAAAATGCTCAAAATTGGGCAAGATGACTAACCTCTTCAAATTCCTTTTCGATCCCTCCATGTCCTTCCAACCTTATCTTGAAATCCCAAAATTTTTAGACTAAAAATCGGGCGCGCTGCACACCTACAGAGGTCAATGCCATAAACTTTTGCGGATTTTCACCCAGTTAGCATCTTTTTCGCATTTCCAATTCACGTGCTCAGCAGGTTAAAGGAGGTGCTCTCACTTTGAAAATGTACGTGCAGAGAGCTAGGTTGCAGTTTAGGGCAGGCAAGTGCGCGTGAGACCTTACAACACCCAAGGCGCGTTAATATCAGGAAGGGAGACCAAACGACAAGGGAATTAGGACTATAAAGAGGGATCAGGTGAGTGGAGGCGCGTGCGAGAGCGCACATACGCGACGTTAATATTTTGCCGGGGGACGGCAGGCTGGCTGGCTGGCATAAAATTCAGCAGCATTCTCCTTGCTGCCCTCGGTCACACCAGGTAATGAGATTATGCCACCACCCGCCCTGTACTAGTGGCGGCTTGTAGCGTAGCACGGGGACTGGACCTGGACCTCAATACCCACGCATACGCCGCCGCTTATCTAACGCTCCAGTGCTCCCACTACTGCTGCTGTTGCTGCTGCTGCTTCTGCTCCTGGTTCCGATAACCTCATCATAACTTGCAAGATTCCACAAATGCTATTAGGATTGTTATTTCTCTTAATGCGGCCCCCAAACTCCGGAAATAAATCACCGCCAGATAAAAGTTACTATCACGTAGTTCTTCGACGGCGATATCGGTGGTGGTTTTCATGAGAGCTTATATCGAGAGACAACTCGCATAAATCAGTTACGAGTTTGGTTACAAACTACCCAACAATGTTTGCAGGATATTGCTCACCGCAAAATACAGCAGAAAGGTGATAATTGGTTGGCTAATTCATGAGAATTATGGTATTATTCAATTCTTTTAAAACTTTTTTGATTTTTTCTAAAATGGTCAAGTTATTTGAAATTATTGAACTTGAACACAGAAAAATAGTTACATTCTACTTCTATCGAATTTTTACGGTCAGCATTTTTTCTTCCCATCATCTCCATCTTTATTTCTCCAACATCCAATGGTCTTTCTTTTTTTTATTGAAAATCCATGGAAAATGATAAAATTATACTAATGCAATACGATGGATGGAAATGATCACCAAGCTTCGATGATGTAGGAGTATCATAATTTTTACAAGTCTAAGAAGTTTTTCTTAGTAATTACTGTACAGAATTATTGTACTAAACGTGACTTTTGTATATTTTAACGGCTTATAAAATTTCATAATTTAATGTTTAAACCAGTATATAATGTAGTTTTTAGTTCAACAATATTAGGCAGGCAGATATGCAAGCTAGGCCGTGCATCCAATGGAAACTGGAACTCTTACAAACAGTGAAAGCTCCAATAAACAAAACAAGCAGGATGAGTTTCAGCCAATCAGCTTTAAAAGCAAATTTCCAGGCACCATCAACAATGTCGCTGTCAAAGATTGGATAGTGTTCGTCTTGCAGTTTGTATTGAAAAACGTGGTGGCGGGCTGGTAGGGAAATTTCAGATAAGCCATCAGCAAGAGGGGGGGGGGAAGGATACGCCGAACGCTGATTTATGAAGACGTGTGGCGCACACTCGCACACACACACAGGCCGGCTCGGACACATCCATCTCAAGCCGGGAGGCCGGTCTGATTGAGTGCTGATTTATCGGGTAGGTCTTGCCCTCAGCCCTGACGACCAGATCGCTCTGCCACTCACTCACTCTCATTCAGCTTTTCCTCCCAGGTGTCGAAACCGACAGACATCTTCCATTAGTAGTAAACACTTGACACTACACATTATCTACCTTTCAAAATGTTGCTTCAACTGAATAATATTGCAGTTCTATATGTTGCATCTTTACGAATTGCACACCTTTTTTGGTGGAAATACAGAATATTTGTTGCTCGAGCAAAGAAAATATTTTAAGCAGATATCCAATACAATTTTATAGTCATAAATGACGGAGTCAAATGACTATTTGATGACATCATCATCCGTCTCATTACCCACGTACAAGCTGAGAGCTTATGTGGGCATCACCCCAGCAGAAAAAAAATACAATGAATACCCTATTTCCCTATTCAGTTCCATTTGATGACGTCATTCTATAGCGATTAAATTTTCAGGCCTTTTTCCGCTGATCAAATGAATTTCCTATTCATTTCCATTTGATGACGTCATTCTATAGCGATTAAATTTTCAATTTACTGTATTTATGATTTCTTAGCACACCAATTCTAAACTCCAATACGATATAATTTTTTTTAGATGTAAAATTATTTTTCAAGCTAGAAAATTATTAAAAAGACGGCAATAAAAGAGCAGAGTTCAATGACACTAAGCAGGAAAAACACAAACTCATTCAAACTATAATGGCAAAAAGTGGATTGAGTAATCCTCATTCCCTCTCTCTCCCGGCTTGCATCTGAGCAAGGAGGAAGGAATGAGATGGAAATTGAGAAGCATAGCACGAGGAAAGTGGGTCGCCGCCACATTGCTAAATTTGCCTGCGTGAGATTCAGTCCTAACACGGCCCAGAATACACGTTTTTGTAAGCTGGTGGTTGATACATATTCATGCCACAGCATTTGTGATTTATGACGTCTGCCTTCAGAATACAGAAGGCAGTGCATTGCATACATACACTCCACAATTACTATACAGAGGCATAGGTAGCGTATACGCCAGCCCGCCGCCCCTACCTTCATGTCTGGTCTGGTCTTGTAATTGAATATTTCCAAGTATAATGTCATGTGAGGAGCTTATGTGACGCTGTTTCATGTCCTAATACTTTTATCTGAACGTTTTCAGCTCACTGGATTTCTAGTTGTTTGAATAAAATTTGGAATGTACGCAGAGATTATGTAAAAGTGGATAGGAATTTTAACTAGCAACTCACTAAGTGTTTTGCTTCTTTACTACATTATTATTCTACATAGAAGAATTTGTAAAACTGCTGATCAGGTTGAAAAGTAATTTGAATACTAGTTCAAGAAGACATTATTTATAGATATTAGATAATAATAAAGTATGAAATAAGAATTAGAAATACAGAAAAACAAATTGCATTGTTGTATTACCCATAAATAACTAAGAAATCTTTATCAGTGAATATCGGTTAGTTGATCCGCATCTATCAGTCTCTACCACGTCATCAACACTCCATCTCTACAACACTCGGTCTCTATAACTCCATCTTCATCTCTATCAACACTCCGTATCTATAACTCCATCAACACTCTTGATTCTCTTGAAAATGTCATTCTATGACGAGACAGTTTGTCAAATTCTGAAATTAACACTCTAACGGCCTATACGTAATTCAATTATGGTGGCACTTATGAGTACCGTACATGAATGACATTAACTGTAAAATGTTAATGACAGTTTATCTAATTTTGACATTAACTCTAACGGCCGTATACGTAATTCAATTATTGTGGCACTTATAAGTACCATATATTATTCTTATCGATTCTCAAATGTCACTGGAGTCGAGTATGCATCAAGTTTAAACCATAAATACGGCCCGAAATCATCAAATTCCCAACACTTCTTACAAGAGCGCAGTATCGATTCGCTTGATGTTGCATTGTTTGAAAGCAAGCTGGGAATATTCATGAAAACGGACGGCCATGAGAAGGATACAATATAGGCCAAGCCTTACGGCTAGAATTATGATAATAAGGGGCAGTTGGGAATGCAAATATGTCCTGATGAATGGATGAATAGGGAAGTGGAGTTATGTAGGAGATATGACGAGAAGCGTTAGTACCTTATTAAATTTTTCATAAATTTTTTTCATTTATTGAAGAGCTTATTTGAAGGGTACTCACACACAGTAAAGTGGGGTGTCTACGATCAAAATGCCATCAAATAGGAGAGCTTTGAATTTTATCAAATGTGATAAAAAACTATTCAATTATGGAAAAATATATTTCAGCTGATTGAAGAACAGGCATAAACTTACTGTGAATTTGAGATTATACAATAATTATAAAATTAAATCATATGAGACTAGTATTAAATTTGATGGCCTTGAAAGTATTTATTATTTCTATAATTTACTATTGGATGGCAATTTGATCGTGGATACACTGTTATAACATAGCAAACCATGACTTGCACAGTTACAACGTTGCAAACCATGATATACATGGCTATTGTATTACAAGTCATCTGTTCAATTCAAGATTATTTTATTAATCAATGTGATAACTTGATCAATCTTTGTAATAATGTCAAACTTTAATCGATTTGATTGTGTGGAAGATGAAAGTTTGATCATGCCTTTAAAAGTAAGATATCAATAATTACTTTATAACACAAAAATAATGGAGTATCAAAGCTGAACAAGCTATTCATCGTGAGAAATCGAAAACAAATTACGATGAATCAGCGTCGAAATGATAACTTTTGATGAAAAAAATAGAGGTTAGCTCATAGGATAAGTAGAGCTAGAGGTTGTGGTAGAGGTAGGCTGATCACACCTGTCGCTGGGATCAAGCGTTGAGTAAACAGAAGTCAGACGCCGGCTGTTTGTTGTTTGGATTGGCCCGGCCAAACTTGTTTTGTCAATAAATTTCATCCTTTGATGTGAATAGTGAGGCATTTTTTGTTATGAAATACATTTCGGCTTTCCCAGATAAATCTATAAACTCTATGATACGACGGTATGGAACAAAAAATGTGATACAATATTATAAGTTTTAATTATCACGTTCACAAATTGATTTTACAGTGTAATTATTCTGATCAATAAGAGAGTTTAATCCTATGTTCATAATCTTTCAAACCTCATATTGGAAAAAAATTAGGGTGATGCTTAAATAAGCTCTAGGCTTCTGTGTGAGTAATGGGATGGCCAGAGGGGTGAGTTAACTTCTAATTTTTTGGCAGCCGGGACCGACGGCTTAATTTCCCCTCAGAAAGACGGAAGGGACCCAGAAAAATGTGTTATTAGCAACTGGGATTGAACCAGAAGCTCATCAGACCAGAGATAAGCGACCTCATTTTCAACAATACATATTTGCCACTCAAAATTTGCAACAATATATTTTATTCTTTGGTTCTTTGATGAATTAAAAGCCTTGACCTATCACAATATTTTTCTCAATTCATCTTGAATGCATGATTGAACGATTCATGGATTATTTACTTTGAATTTTTGACACATTACTCTAATATTGGGCCAACTGTTGAAATATTATTTTAAATTTTATAAATTCAGTACGAACTCCCTTCTACTAATTTTCTAATTATTTGAAGATGAAAACTGTTTTATAATAAGAGTGATAGATCATGTGATAAATTTTATACCAATAGCAAACTTTATGCAACTAGAATCGACTACTGCCTTCAAGTTTAATGAGATGACTGATATTCTACGCAACATTGTGATAAAGGCAACAACATTGTAGCCAGATTATATAAATGAGCATTAATTTGTATAACAGCACATAGGGACATCGCATATAAGACAGAACACAGCTATTGATTACAATGCAGTGTTTTACTCATTACGTTGAACAGTGAATGATGGTGAGAGGGGTGGAGGGTAGCAGCAGCAGCAGCAGCAGCTTATGCATACAGAGTACAAACCAGAACTCATTCATCAAATAGGTCGGATTATCGTTCGAATTCAAGCCGCCAGTGCAACGTTTACCGAGCTTAGTAACGCATTCTCGGTCACAGAACAAGAAACGTGCAAGCCTGATTGAGGCGCAACAAAGACGTCCTCGTGGCTCTCTCGCTCCAACCCGTTGCTGTGGGCAAATTAATTACCTTAATGCAGAGTACAGAGAGAAATCATTTAATTAACACGACAGCGGCGGCACTGCTTTAAGCTACGCGAGAGGGGGGACGATTGCGAGATGCTTGGGGGCGATTTCTGACTATCCCCCCCACAACTCAAACCAAACAACACAAAATAAACAATTTAAATTTTCCACCAAGCAACTCACATTTATACTTATCACTTCACTGCACTTGGAAATGCTTCGTGAAAAGCAGTAATTGCTGTGAAGCAGAATCGTCATCTGAAAAGCTAATTTAGAAATTAAATGGACAGAAGTTGAAAAGTTTGTCAGAAACTTGTATTTGGTCACTTGAAGAACAGGTTGAATCAAGGTAAATAGAATAAAGTATTAATAAGTATTCTAATTACCTTGGCTTGAATTGATGCGGTTGACGCTATCTGTTCTAAGATGATTTCGATTGCAGAGAATTGGATTTAAATAATCCAGCGGCAATAAGTAGCCACTGGATTCAGCTATAAAATGCGTTTATACAACAAAATATGATATCAAATACAACAAAATTTTACATCAAAAGCATTTTCATAAATGCTTTAAATGCCTAAATAGGAGAATCTACATGTTCAACATAAGTTAGAATTGGAAAATTCGCAGGAAAAGCATAACTTGAACGCTGGAATAAGCACTTGAATGAGCTCTGGAGAGAAAGAAAGGAATACTGGTCCTTTGAGTCAGAGTACAGTACTTGGTAAACATTATGCATTAGATCTTTTGCTAGGTTAGGAGAACTGGAAGCCGCAGAAAGATTGACGATTTAGTAGAAGGCTGAACGCAGGCAGGCTGAACGTCGTTCATTGCTTATCTGAGGCCGTAATGGAGACGTGAATGTTGATTGCAAGTGCGTGGGGTGGGGGGAAACGTGCGTTGTGCGTGCGTGCACTGATGTAACGTGACACCGCGGATGTGGGAAAGAGGAGCGAGCTAGTTGTCGAGGGAGGGAGTGAGGGAGGGAACTCGTATGTTCTTCAAGAGGCTCTAATGATGTCTATTAGGGAGGGATTTCCAGTTCCCCGAAGAGCCGGTGCGGTGCTGTGGCGACCAGGGAGTACGATAATAGAGAGAGCCAACTTCGGCCTCATCCAGTGAGTGTGGCTGCCTCCAGTCTCCGCGTCACGTATCAGTGCGCTATCAGTATTCAGTGGCGGCCGCTGCCTCCTCCGCCACAGCCACTGCCACTAGCCACACCCGATCAGCCAACTACAATCTAGCTTCCCTGCATAAACCCGGAAAATGCTGATTGTGTACGCCCTTGTGCAACCAGTTCTCTAGTTCGGTGCTAACGTACTGAGCAAATGATGGATAAAAAGTAATACAAATTACAGGAGAAATTGGAAACAAACTGATCCAAGTGCGATTGGAATCTTTTTATATATTTTTTCAATTACTTGGAAAACTTTTCCAAACCGATTTTTGATTCTCAATAATTGAGGGTGAAATTCTATCAGTTTTTCTAAATTCAATACAAGTATTTTTTGAGCTACCATTAGATTCTATAGAGCTATAGAGCATTTTAATTAGTACTGAATAAAAAATGGGAGTGAAATTAAGTATTTGATTCAATAAAAATAATCCAAGAGACGAGTAATTTTAGTCAAGACCCGATATTATAACCTATTTAATTGAAGGCAAAGCTGAACTCAAGTTCTATTACGCGACTATAGCTGTTGGATACTGCTGTTTATGATTAATCTATTATGCTAATTTTATGATTAATCTATGCAGTAGTACCGACAGCAGGAATAATGAAGCTATGTTGGCTGAATTCAGGCTATTTCTTCATGGACTACATTTATTCTTCCCTCCTACATACACATTAGACACTAAATACACATATAGATTATGATAACCAATCTTGTGGCCTATCAAACCCTGGAATTCTAACCCTACTATCCCTGATTGGATTCACTAAAGGCTTAATGGATTGCAGTATTCATGGACTGCATGGATTTTCACTACACACCTTTATATGAATACTACTGAGTATGATAGCCAATCTTGCAGCTTACCAGACCCTGAAATTCTATCACTACACCTAGACTCCACATAATTATCCACCTGAGGCTCAGCCGCTGTTGACAAATCATAGTTTGAAACACCTTTCCAGCTTCGTGATTACTTGTCTGAAGACCATTAAGAGGCGTGTTCAGTCAGCTTCAATATTTTAATTTCGACGCTGCGCAAATTGTCTAGTGCCGCCACTGTTGTCACAGCAACTTATTAAAGATATTACCCGTCTAATTATCTTAATCTGTCAGCAGGCGGCGTGCACATCAGACGCCTCTTCTCATCACTGGATCACGTGTGAGTGTGTGAGTGCGTGTGCGACGCACGCACATAATTAAAGACGCCGCTCTGCGACGTTGCCATTAATTTGCGTTGCCGTTCAGCGTTGCGAACTAATTCCATCTTCAGCCTCTGAACAACCACCGATGAGTAGATGGTGTTTGAAGTTTGGATGACGATAGAAAAGCATAGTATTGTATTAAAAGGTTAGTAGTGTTGTAGGCGATCAGAAGAGTGGAAGAGTATCAGGTGTTGAGGTTCGCGTTTTTGAGAGGAAATGTATAATAGATTCAGTACTCAAATTCAGTACAGAAATGAAGTACAGTAATATGAAAACGATGTTACATCAGTGAGCAAAAAAATGGAACGTCAATAAAAAATTATTATAGCTTCATAGCTCTGTAAAAATATACAGACAGTCACCAAAGGAAAACATAAATACTTGCAGTGATATTCAATTAGAAGATAGATGTAGGTTACACGATAAGGTCAATTATTGATGAAATTTTACCAACTTTGAACAGTTTGTAAGAATCTTCTAGCATCTTTCATAACCGTGGCGAAGCGTGGTATACTTATTTGGTCATGACCAAATATAGGGTATACCCGGCGATGACCAAATAAGTATACCACGCTTCGCCACTATTTCATAACTTGAATTAAAGTTGTAGGTACTGTATAAATATTAAGTTATGGGTATTGCATAAGTATTATTTAGGTTTTAAGGTTACTGCATACATAATTAAATTCTGATTTTCTATAGTTTCTACATGTTTTGTTTTTAGTGTAACAAAACATTGTGATATCATATGACCTACTCTGGAACGACTGGAACTATGAATTCGATCAGTTATTGGAACGGGATGAGATTGCAGGAGCAGCTCAAGATTAGATTTGCAGTTTGTAAAGCACATTTGCCACATTACCACATTTGCGGCACTCTTTCCAAGTGTTGCCAACCAGGTCGGTATGTGGTGAAAACAGTGACTATATTGGAAAAACAAAGCCAAGCAAGTTTTCTCGTTGTTGATGTTTGCAATACTTTTCACTCGGCACCAGCCAGGTTTGTTTTCTCGGGCCCAATGGTGCAAAAAGGGAGCGAATAATGCTAACAGCAAACTTGAATTCACTGCTCTCCAGTCTGGAGAGCTATTAGCATATTGGTTAGTGCAGGCTCCAGGCTGCTCTACGAATGCAGCCATTTTTCATCGAACTGCGAAGGAAACGGAAGCCATTGCAGCGCACCGAGTCTGTATTTGTCGCCGTAACATACAGTACACTGGCACACAAATATTAATATTCATTATACGTAAAAACACCATGGTCTTCTCCTCGATAAATGCAAATGGAACAAGCAACATAACAGACCCGGGCGAGCACATTCTTATTACCAAGCCTATTGTTCGCAAGCAAAAATGAACACTGGCCACTGCCACACAGCAACACAGTAAGCAGCCCAATGAACACCGTCAGCCTGTTGCAAACATAACAATGAGCGTTTCATGGCTGCTTCGAATGCGCTTCCATACTGTTTCAAGATTTTACACCTCATAAAACTTATTATGCCACTTGCTGAGCACCAGTTATGTCTCCTTATAGCTTCACTTGTGCTGCATCCTTCTAAAGCTGCGCTACAACATCACGTAGCCTATTGTGAATTCTCAACACACGAATGTAGTTGTCAAAAGCACAAAGAGAAAATATCTATTACCGAGAACATTGAAGAAAACAAGTCAAACGATATAGTGCAGTTGAGGTGTGACTGTTAATTCGGACCTTCTTCGAAGCTATAAATGAATTTAATTTATCTTGGAAAAATTGAAAACTATTTGCTACTTTAAAATTATTCAATGTAATTTAATTTCTTTACTTATTCGTGTCATTAACTCAATGAATATTAAATATGCTATTATGTATTCAACCTTAAACTATAAAGTGGACTAAAAGTCCATGATTGGTGTGACACCAAAAAAAAAAACTTTCAAGTCCATCAACTCTGTTTAAAGACGATTCATTTTGATTCAAGAAGTTTTCATATAATAAGCAATAAACTTAAGCTAACCCATAAACCGGTAGTAGGGTACAGAGTGTTTTGGTGAAAAGTAAATCATTACTTAGATGGTTGGATGATATATTTTCTCTACAATTATTTTTATATTTACTCATACCGAAGCGAACTGCTTAACATTGAATCAAATGGACGGAAGTTCGTCCGAACTGATTCGAATGAAAACGGTTCCAGTGGATGACGAGCCCAAGTCTGTTGTGATTCAAATAACATTCTTGTATGTTCTTATTCATGCTTTGATTCAACTCAACACGTACAGGCGGTTGATGCCTGCAGCTGAATATTTCAACTTGAAAATTTCGAATTTTTCATTCTTAAATTCCTCTAGATTTCTGTTTAGGTGTTGAAAAATTACATAGATTGAAGAAAATGGAAGTCATTGTGTTTTGTGTGTTAAACAAAATCTGAAAATTTTTAAAAGATTAATTTGAAAAACAAATCTAAACGTCAAAAGCTCAGTTCCCGTGAAGTACCAATCTGAATACAGAGAGAAAATTGTTCCCTATTGATCCATCACATCTGATAGCCAACGATCATCTTCATCTTCAGCCATCAATCTTGTTTGAATGGACAATCTTCTTGATTGTAATAACGCAACGGTTATTTCGATTTGTTGGAAGAGAAGTCGTCATCGTCATTGTGCAAAAACAGTTCTTCTTGATGTAGCAATATTCTTTTCGGCATCGAGTGAGAAATAGGGAGAGTGCAGACCGTGAAAGGAGCGGAAAAGGGTGATGATGGTGTGGGGGTTGAGGGGAGGAAAACGAAAGCAATTTTGTCCTATCTCGAGTGGTCGGCGTACGAGGAGCGTTCTGGAGAGATTTAGTCGCCGTCGGAGAGAATATCTGCTAAAGCCGGGCGGCGTTGGATAGAGGATTAAAATTGAGAGCGAGAAATAGAAGCAGCAGAACGGACCACACGCACACGCACGCACGCACAGCCGCCGCCGCGGTCTGTTTGGAGGATGCAATTAATTGCACGGCTACTGTTTCTGCTCACCGGCCGCAATTTATGTGCGAAATTAATCAGAGGTTTTTATGGCGGCGGTCAGCACTTCCAATTACCGGCACCGGTATGCAACACAGCCCCGACCATCGGCACTCAATTCGGCGATGCAGTGCAGCGTCCCCAGATGTGCTAGTCATTGAACTTCATCATAATGTGCGATAATTTACATCTTGAATCTATGCAACTACCAATGGAAGGAGAGTGTGTGTGACAAAGCAAAGCAGGACAATACAATTACAGGACGTTAGTTATAACGTGTGAGGTTTCATCAATACCGTACATTGTATGAAATAAAATAATCAATGCACTCAATTTCACGATTTCTTTTATTCATCAATTGTCACAATAAAACATAAACTGAGTTATACCCATTTGACTGGTGACTTGTCGATTGCTAACTTCACTAAAATAAAAAGTTTTTACAATGTGAAGTTTGGTTAGCCAAACGGAATTAGAATAATTGAAGGAGGAAGAAAAAACTAATTTGAGGATGTTGACAGCTGTTTGCGGTGTTGATAAGATAAAAATGAATAATTCAGGGGATAAAGTTGTGAAGAGAAGTGAGAGAGGAAAAATGGAAGATTAAGTTCATAAAAATTATGTAATAACTCAACTGCATTTAATGTGAACTTGAATAAGGAAAACATATTGCAAAATTATGAAAAATTAAAATAGTAGGATGATGTGCGGGAGAATAGAGGTCAAAAATGAGAGGCGGGAAGCGGGGAAAAATAAGGTAAGAAGAACTTGATCAGAAGGAATAAGAAAAGGATAACGATCAAATAATTGAATAGGGAGAGATTGAACAATTAAGGAGAAGGAAAAGTTACACGAAAGGATTACATGAATTGGAAGGGTGAAAAGAGGACAGAATTGAATGGAACTACTATCTTCAAAGAAAAGAGCAATGCAATTTATTTGTTCAAAATGATATTCAAGAGATCCGTGATCTTGAGAGGTATCAATTGAAAATTACCATCTTCATTGATGACATAGAAGTTCGACTGTGAATGGAGTATCGTTTAAATGAGGCGGATATACCTTTGAAAGTATTTCCTTAGAAATCAGGACACCTCAAGAGGCATGTAATCGATACCTAACATCACCTATCCTCTAAAGGAAACAATAGGAGGATTTGAATTGCAATCCTTTATGGCTCCGATAACATTAGTGTACGGAGCAATAGTACTTGAGTGAAGCTTACATGTAGCTAACACGATAGTTCTGTTTCACAAGGAGATACGGAAGCTATCTAATCAACAAGTAAGAATATCGGATTGCCTCTTTCAGCTTAGAATTACTATTTGAGCTGAACGAAAGTTTCATCTCATGAGATCTATGGAGTTGGAAGACAAAGGAATGTTATAATAATTATTGTAGTCTTGGAAATCAATAAAAATCTCCATTCTATTGCAGCATGAAAAAATTCAAAAAAATTCAAATGATTGTTCATTATATCAAATTTCATGAATAAAAATGATGACAAATTGCTGAACATAATTGGAGAGAATGAATATTTTACTTAGAATAATGATGTTTGATTTATAAGAAGAATGGGATGTTTGTCTAATTTTTTTTTTATCGTATGGCTTTTATTGGAAAAGATATTCTTAGAATAATGATGTTTGATTTATAAGAAAAATAGGATGTTTGTCTAAATAAACTGATGAAACATATCTGATCACAACAATGTTGATTTACATTATTAAACAGGTATAAACAAACCAAGGGTATAAACAGGTATAAATTAGACCCAGACAATCAGACTATTTTCAGGTAGAAAATAAAACCAAACTTTTCTCAACTTCAGCATGCTCGATTTACAGGTAGGAAGACTAAACTTTTCTCTATTACAGAATCCTCCAACAATTTGTGAGATAATCCTTTGCCATGCAACTATTAGACAAGCAATTGTTTCCCTAATCTTTGGCATTCCAGAGAAGATCTCGTCGCTCGAAATGAAACGTTGTTCACTCGGTTGACAGACAATCGGTTTGTCTGTTGGATAGCTAACTGGCGGCAGCGGCCAGAATATTGTTTGCGACAGGGTGTGGCTCGCTCTTATGGCAAACTTAGCAATCTTGCAGAACACGTTCGCAATCCTGCGTTTGGCACGTCGACTTTGCAGCAGCCTTCTTCCATTTCGACTATTTGTTAAACATGATCACGTAGGAGAGGAGCAGAGAAGAACCAAGAGGAGGAGAAGAAAAGGAAAAGAAGGAGAAGGAGGTGATGGAAAAGAAAAGGATGGAAAGGAGAAGAAGGAGAGGAAGGAGAAGGAGGAGTGGAGGAGTAGGATGGAGAGCAAGAGAAGGAGAGAAGATGGAGGAGAATGAGGAGAGGGAGTAGGAGGAGGAGGAGGAGGAGGGAGGAGGAGGAGGAGGAGGAGGAGGAGGAGGAGGAGGAGGAGAGAAGCAAGAAGCGACACCACCTTATCTGCACACATACCGCTGCCTGCCTGCCGTCACCTCATCGTCCTTCATCCGTCTTGGATGTCTGTGACAAAAATCCCGCTGTTTTCTTAGCCAGCCAATATAGGCACCCCAGCATCGTGCATTGCCTAGATAAAACTTGCATTCTACCTACCTAACGCTTCCTTCAATTCCTTCATTTGCCCACATACACCTTGTACTCGTGAAATTCATGATTTGGGTGTAAATTTTGATGGAAAGTGAGAAATTCACTTCTATGAACTAGTGAATTCTGATTTAGTTTAGGAACAAGTGGATAATTCATTTTTTAGGAAAAAGCCATGGAAGAATAGAGGATGTGATGATACCTTTGTTGAGATTGAGGTCATCATCAACATCTTTCCTGCAAGAATTAGTTATTTACCTTGCTCCGACTTTCAAAAACCCTATGTTACTTCCACGTTGGTTTGAACTCATTTATTCTTTATTAAATTGAAGAATAATTTGTTTTAATAATTAAATTTAATTGAATAAGAATTTGTTTAATAAATTCATGTATTGGAGAGGTAGAAGAAGATAGCACGGAGCAAATGTTTGAATCTTCAAATTTTATATAGCACAATAAATTGGAAGAGAACGCACACTTACAGCTTGATCTAGCTTCTGACAATCGATAGTGGGGGAAAGCTGAATAATCCCAAGAAATAATTACCCACCTCCAAGTCCAAAAGCTCTGAAATCCAAAAGATCTTTTCCTCTCATATCAAGTCAAATGGAGAAGGTATTGAATATTTACATGGCATTATATTTAGTTTATCATAAGAAGGCTCAGAGGGAAAGGACAAGTGAATACAACTCGCAATGGAATGTCTACATAAACAACAGTAATTGAAGGTAAACTTACGAATATTAATCGTGTATCACTTATTAACAAGTGGGGTACAATGAGTACATATTTGAAAGGCAAGAAAGTTAATAATTATAAACATTTCTTTACGATTATTATCAAGCAGTTTCTAATGGGATATGTTTTTAACATAAATATGTTTTTAATGTAGTGCTTATACTCAAAAAAATGTATTCAAACTAGGAAATACAATTACAGACATGAAAGTTAGTAAAAGATGTTTACGTACTTTCAGCTTACTATTTTGTAAGGAAACTACTAAACTAACAATTTGTGAAGTGTTTCATTCAAAAGTATTGTCAAAATAGAATGACGCGTGTCATCAATGTGACGATGCTGACTGAGCTGTTTTTCGGGGATGGAGGAGCCATCCAGTCAATAACACAGGGACAATGACCGCACCATATAAATGATGATGGCTGCTAAAGTGGCACCACGGGAAAGGGGGGGGATGAAATAGAGTGAGGGGCAGGGTGGGGAGTCAAGGCAGGCGGTTAATCTTGTCAGGTGGCTGGGGGGAGGGGGATCTCACATTCGGAATTAGCTTTGGGGGGAAAAGGGGGGTAGAGTGTTGACAATGAAGGGCCATTAGAAGCGAGCTACAAATCAGAGGCCAGGGCTCAGCGGGTGTCACCACCCCACACCAGGACGGTGGCTCGCTCCTCTAGAGGTCGCAAAGCAGGTCTGTGGGCCCCCCAATAGAGGGGCCACCGGGCCACTAAATCTACACGGCCGTCTTACTTTGGCCTCCATTGTCTCAACAGACAGGCAGCCAGCAGCCCTGCAATGTCAAGTCACACCTCAGCATACACCTGGATTCCGCTGGCTTGGCGCCTTACCACTCTCCATCATCCACTCCCTCACACTCTTACTCCTTCTGTCTCTCTCATGTACTCTTTCTCCCTTTCTTGCTCTCTTTCATTCTTCCTCAACCCCTCTCACTCTCTCACACCCTATCACTCTCTCTCCTTCCTTACTCTCTATCTCTCTTAATAGCCAGCTTTAATATTTCCGACTTATCGACTTCGCCCTTCCACTTACGGCTTTCCATAATATCGACATCAAAGCACAGACCTACTAACTGCTCACATTTCATCTAACCTTTCAAGAAAACTGATATTTTCTAATAGTTCAACTCACGTAACACTCAATAATTGAGAAATTGAAAACGTTAAATTTTGAGTTCAATTGTTATTGCACTTGTATTGCCCTCTTCATGCAAGTCGGCAAAGTATATAAGTTATGTTTGAAAGAGAAGTGGAGTTGATGTTTTCATTTTTTCATTGCATGAATTATTTTTCTGATGACTTGCGGTTTTTGGGCTGTGGCGGTTGAAAACGGTTACCAGCGATTCCATGTGTGGGAGAGAGACAAAAGACAGTTGGAATAATCTTGTCTCTCTCCCACACATGGAACCGCTATTAACCCCCACCGCCCAAAAACCGCCTGTGGGAAACGAGACTAACACCAGATCCCCAGTAGGCCTACCGTATATCAATTCTTATAAGACATGTTATAATCTATTTTGGGTAACGAAAATATCATATTCATCATTATCATTACCAGACTCTCAATATTATAATTATTTAAGAATATTATCTTTGAGTCGACTTCAGAGGAGGTCTGCACAAAGCAATATACGATATTCTATGGAGCCTTGTGATAGAGTATATTATAAAATGCCTTCAGTACCCACAATTCAGTCACCATTTCTCAATCATTACAACATTTTCACAAATCTTCTCTCAAAGAAGATCAAGTGAGAGAAATTTAGACTTTTTGAAGCAAGAGGAATTCATATTTACATAATTATACGTTATTATAAAACTTTCCATCCTTTCTTTCTTCAATTATAGAAATATATTCCTTATAGTGTACCTACAATATATTGTAGAACTAATATATAATTGTACCTAACTAATTATCTGTTTTCTACTTGAATTGGCTTCATTGCAAGATCTGCGATACCGAGTAAATAAGTTCAAAAATCGATTTTAAAGGTTGGGAAACAAATTAGGAATGAAGAAATGGAAAATCGGATCTCTACATAAAATTAAAAGATGTTTCCGTCTCACTCTGGGTGCAATCTGTCTCTCGATTAAATTATGACGAAAATTAATCTTGCGATCCAATAATCTTCCAGAAAGTGGTGGTGAGGAGAGGGGATTGGGAGGCTCTTCATCCTGAGAAATTTCATTATTTATTCTATCTTCTAATTGAAAAAGAATTGGAATCAATTCATGAAAAAGGCATCCGTGAGTGGAGAAAGTACAAGTAATAAGATTGAAAAGATGATTGAATAGAAGAATTGAATACTGAATAATTGTATTGCTGGAAGATATAATTACATTTTTGATTTTGATTCAAGAATAAAGTTAGAGATTGATAAGCTCTTAAGACTCAGATCAGGACAAAAAATCTAGAATATAATACCTAGGTTTATACAGGACTAGATAATTGAAATAGAAAGTAGTTTGGAAATGAGAGTATTCACTATCCAATGATTTCTCTACTCTACATCTACATGACAGGGGAGTGCGCATAGAAAAACATGAATTAGCTTCCTGATAAGAATCAAGCGACTCATCATCAAATTCTTAATTATGATCATATAAAAAATATGTTCGTTCCACCACAAATTGAATTATATTTTCCCACATCAGCTACCTATTCACTATGCAACTATTTTCTGAACTAGGAAATCCATCAGCCCCTCATATAATAAATCTAGGTTGCTTTGATTTTCACAGGTTTTCTATCAAATTACACAATGTATAGCGCAATTCCTACTTGAAGATGAGCACTACTTTTACCACAGATGAAGCTTCACAAAAATTGATATAATATAGCTGGAAACTTGGGAAGCTTCAAGGAATTGAATGGAAAAATGTTTAATTACAAATCAATGAATTGAACAAAGAGTTGCCATGAATAGGTTTTAAAATACTGTAATGAGTTTTCAAGTTGTATTAAACTGTGGAAGAAGTAGATGAATATTGTTAGTCATGAATTTAAAAAACAAGTTTATTAATTTTCATTATTTTATTCGCGAATAGTAGTTCAAATGAAAAATCAAGGGTGGAGTAAATTAGATCGGTTGCAAGCAAACCTTGAGCTACAACGCGATTCAACAAGCCATAATACAGGGCTATTTAATGTGTGGTATCAGTGACAGCTATGTGAAGAGTATTCAATAGTGGGAGGCCTGGTTGAAGATTGTGAAACAGATTAATTTATGGCCACGTGAGTAGAGCCTCGGCTATAAACTGAAGTTTATTGACTGTAAACTGAATTATAGGACTTTAAAGCGTCTGCGGACACATCGAGTGATAACGACCATGTCATAGATAGCGGCGAACAGTGCTTCGCAGATTCCAACTGCAGTAAATATAAACTTTCCGACATTACCGACAAACTGGCGCAAATTTTCATCCCATATCCTCAAATTGATTATCGTTGAACTAGCTTTTCATAAGTGATAACTTTTGTTATTCTCATAGTTTCCACATGAGATCATCGACCACAAAATTGATCAAAGATAAAACAGCGCTTAAAAGTTTGCGGTAAAGTTGTACGAGTAATATCGCTTACCTTACAAAGTTCCATCTAGTTTGGTGGTTGAACTGAATAAAATGATGAGTTTACCTGAAACAATAACAATAGATTGAATTTGAACATGAATTTTGTTCAGATTATTGTTTGAAAATGGAGACATTTTTCGAAGTGTAAGCTAACCGAATAATACTCAACTCGTACTCTCGTGTACATTATTTTGGGGTGAATGATTCTGTACATGAAACCAACCAAGTGAAATTTGAAAATTTCTGATAAGCTAATGCAAAGGCAGTTCTCAAAGCAGCTAGCGTAATAAACGCATATTCCGGGTACAGATTGCGCTCTATTTAGACACAGTTTCCAGGAAGATCAATTCCTGGAACACTTCTCCAACCATATTAATTAATACGGTGATAGAAAACTCGTCAACATTTATGTATTCATTGATAAATTAATTAGAGATCAGCCTTTGTAACACAATATATTCAACATCCACGTGCAGAGTATTGATGTGCAATATAATTATGAGATTGTGATTGTGATTGATTGGAAATATAAACATTATACAGAATACTCTAAAATAACCTTAAACACATAATTCAAATTGAGAAAATAAGCTTATATTTTTCAATGTATGGTTTTCAATGTTAATAGGACAAATTTTTCTTACAACGAATCTGCTTCTCAACTATACAAACAATGTAAATACGGGATCACGAGTTTTTAAAAACAATGGAACCATATAATTTTCACGATTTCCAAGAGAAGGTTATGCATTCATGCAATCAAATGGCATAAAAAACCAATAGTTGATTAATTATTAATAGTCTCTAATGACGAAGGAAACATTTTTTCAAATTGTTTAATTCACCATATATGATGGTCTCTAGGAATGAATTGTATCAAATAAATTGTATCGAATAAATGTATCAAATTCACTATTTTCAAAAACAATTGTTAATTTAGTCTCTAATAATGGTGGTAGCATCCTTTTCTGATAAGCTGATACTTGTTTGATGAAAACTAAATTTTGAAAAGCGTTGGCCATAGTGTTTATCCTTCATCTTAGTAGAATATTACAATTGCCTAGTAACGGATAGTCGGCGAGGTAAGTAGAATTAATGAGCTCGAAGGAATGGAAGAATTGTAATAATTTATTATTAGTAGTAACTTGATGGGATGCCGGCGACTAAGGGAGAGAGAGAGAGAGTTTTGAGGAAAGCTATCAAGGAACTAGACGGCACTTTGGCCAAGTGCGCCAGCAGTAAAGAAAGACTATAAAATCAGTCAAAAATTCTGCCAGAAAAGAGAGAGCGAACGTCAACTAGAAACAGAGAATCGTTCGAAAGAGAGAAAGAAAATAGTCGGATGGTCTTCTTTTACAGCATTTTCGGTGGTGTCGACCTTAAAAGCTGTAAAAGCAAGTCGTACGTTTTCTTACATCATTACACGACTGCCTCGACAAAGGTCTCGAATAATCCTTACATTTAATTCCAAATTACTCCCCGTTTTACAACGTCCCAGCCAACTCGTTTCATTGCAGATCTCTTACCAACCCGCCACAGTACAGCTTTCACCTGCACTCATCACATTTTTACGCCCTGAACATTCCCTACAAGCTCTGAACCTTCTTGAGAAAATTTTTCTTCAACAAAAAAACTTTTCTAAGACGACAAGAATCATATTAAAATGCTCATCGCAGACTACCTACACAAGCATTATGGACTCCAGAGCAGAAACGCTGCCACGTATGAAATTACCTTTTATATCAACTGTACATGCCTCAAATCTGCATTAGCCAGGAAGGAGAAGCACAGCAAAATACTGTATGTGAAAATGAAATGTGATTCATTTCATCTCAGTTACTGAAATATCTCTTGTGTATGAGAAATTGGATCGGGTAAACCCCAGTAAATGTGATTTGGTTGGATGTTTTTACACAATCTCAAATAATTAAAGCTATCATAAAATTATGGATGTACAGGTACATCGAATCAGATTAAAAATGATATTCAATTGAATTTAGTTGAATCTTCAGCTTGAATATACCTTGAATCTGCAATCACATGGATGAAAAAGCGCCAAAATAATGAAGAGCATAATTTCATTGTGATAAATTCTATTTAAGTCATTGGAATCAGTTTAAATTGCATCTGCAATTGAATGAGTTCTTCACATAATATTCTACAAATTTATAGCTTCCATGAAATTATAATAGTTGATGACATTCTGCCCCGAAGCAATGTTTGTTATGAAATGAAGTTAAGCGAGAAAAACGTTTATTCCAGGAATTCGAGAATAATTCAATCTATCCAGTCCCGTATTAATTAAAATACAGAGAGGTACAATTTCAGTCGTAGCCAATAGCTACGATTTCAAGCAAGGAAAAAATTCACTTCAAGGTGAATACATATTAGAAACTGATCCATGATCACTATGGCATTCTCATCAATCCAATTGGGGTACTCACTTTATAAATGTTCTTCCTTTTACTAACAGCACATAGGCATTACATCTCAGTTCATTAGTTTTAACAAAATAACAGACAAATTGAATCACACCCAAAGTAAGAAGTGAACTTCGAATTTCATTTGATTGAAATAGATATAAAGCAGGGAAAATGAAATAGTACAAGATAATTAGAGAATTGTGAAACACAAGAGATACAAGACACCAGAGAAAAAAGTGAAAAGGGTGTTATGAGAAAATTGACTACAATTTTGATGGGAAATTAACAAGAAAATCATTTAACGAAACTCCTCAACGAGCTTGTATAAGGACAGCAGTAGCAGTTCCAAATTCAGCATGACCGCCAAAACTCTACACGCTGCCAAGTTATCTGAATCGTATTAAACAATAATATTGTTCTTAGATGTCGAAGACAATACAACCGATAACCGTTTCAGATTGAAGTAGAGATAGCGACTATTTTCCCCAGCTGCGAGAAGAAACCAGGGACGACAGGTTGAAAACAATACGATTGGCGCTTAATGAGGCTTTTCGTGGGTACCGGCATTGAATATATACCCTATATACCATTGAATATATACCCTAAAGTGTATATATTCAATGGTACCGGGGCCCGGCGAATAGAGTCGTTACCCTGGTAGCAGAATACTTTTTGCTAAATGGAAGTCGGAATAATGTTGGGCTGGTTTATATCAGGAGTGTCAGGTGGAGAAGAGAAGGTGGATAGTACCGGCAATAACCACCAGAGGGAGTCCAAATCACAATGGCTGACCCACAGCAATCTACGCCTTGGCGGGTCGAGACACAAAGCCGGCTCAGCCAGTCGCTGAATCTAATGGCTACTCGGTAATTTATAATTTCATATTTCGTTCGCAGTCGACGACAACCTCCCCCCCCCATCATACCTCACCACCGACCACCACTCTCATGCGCTTTCAATGCTGGCTGCTTCCTAACATTGCACTCTCCACAAAGCTCGACAAAACAGCCGAGTCAACATTCCACCGAAACTATCCGACTGAGATTCACATTTATTTTCTACAGCTTTTTTTATTATACTCGGTAGAATTGGGCACCCTTTGTTTTCTCAACAAGCCGGTTAAATAGAGGGATGATAGCAAATTTTATTGCTCTACAAAGAAAAAAGTGGATCTTCTATGAAAGTAGCCTTCTATAATAAAAATATACTTTACTCATTCATAAAGTGATGCAAATTTGTATAATAAATGCAAATAAAGTACGGAAATAAATTCAATGTATCAAAATTTATAAATTTGAAAAAAAATGTTTTTTTTTATCATGTGGAATGGATGATTGGAGAATGATTTGATCACACATCAACTATAGCTATTCAATACGCGGAGAAATAGTTTAGGGAAACTCAATTTGATTGATCTATAAGTTAATCACATTTTAAAATATTAAAACATTTTGCAAAGTACCAATGATTAAAATAAAGGCAGACATTCTATTCTATTCTATGATATTTACCAGAGATGTTAATGATGCGGTACGAATGCAAAGAGGCTAAGATGAATACTAAGGGTGGGTTTATGAGCTCGGGATTTACTAGTCCACCTGGGTTATCTTTTAGACTCGAGATGATCTGTTCTTGGACTCATAAACCCAACTCTTAAACCTCGGGGTTTCCCTGCGATAATATTGCTCTTTTACGCCTGGGACTTGCTAATCTCGAGCTCATACACCCGATTTTTAACACTCCATGCAAAATCCGATTTTTAGCCTCGGAATAGAGATGAACCCGAGCTCATAAACCGCCCCTAAAGGTACTGGAATTGATCTTGTAAATTCCCTGTAAGTTTAACTTTCTATGTGTGAATAGACGTTATTTTGTATACTGTCAAGCTAAGTACAGTACAGTGTACAGGGTGAGATTTGTTGGTAATGGAGTAACAAAAATAAACAAAAGTAAATAACGATAGTAGCGAAAATACCGTTTCTGTGAGTAAGAAGAGATCTTCAATTGCAAAGGAAAACAAATAGAGAAGAGAGGAGTTATAGTGAGATGCGGTTGGGAAGGAGCCATCTCTCCTCAAGTATACTATGCTTTCGGAGGCTGTGGTCTACGTTGTAAATCTGCCACTGAAAAGCGAAAACAGGCAGAGACAGAAGATAAGGAGGGGGAAAAAGAGATGGAAGAAGGAGGAGAATAAGAGGAAAGAGAAAGATGAAGAACAAGATCTGGAGGGAATGGAAAGGAGGAGCAGCCCACAGAAGAACAGAAGAGAGTCTGGCAAACCCATGCCTTATATTATCTATCCACTAACGTCTTCTAAGTGTCTTTCTCACTTTTCTGCTGGCTTTAATGCCGATCATATATCTTAGCTAGAGCTCCGGTCTGAAGCCTCCCCCACTCTACTTCCTGCCTATGCCATGGACCACTTCTACATTGATGCAATGTAACCAATAGTGGCCAAGTCTATGCCTCATCCAATAAAATTCCAGCTCAACCAGATACTAGTATTGCTAAGTTTTGCTTTGAAACACATTTCAATTGAAGACAATAGAACGATGATATTGAGGAGGAATTTGACACTATAGAGTACATGTTTGTAGTTAGTGCATGAAAGAAAAATCAAAGACAAGAATAGAAAACCTATAGAAGCTACTAGGCGCCACACACTAAATAATAAAGATTTTATAATTTTATATTTTTCAAATGATGTAAATACATTTATTTTGGATATGCTATTAATTCGTAAGCTAATACATATATTATGTCATTATATTATCCTATTACATTATTGACCTACATCGAATTAATCTGGAAAATAGATGGCAAACATTGTACACCAACTCTATTGTAGATCTATTCTCACCAACATCTTTCCCCACACAGAATAAATCGTCAACATATATACACATGATTACAAAGTCCATTGGGAAATAGAAACTTAGAATCAATATTATTAAAAATTTGCCCATCTTAACTAATTCTATCTTAAACTATCTAATCGATAGTAGTTCCACTTAATAGCTAGTAATATATAGTACCAGTTCAATTTTATCTTCAACTGGATGATATATTTTGTGTTATAAAGGCAATAATAGGGTCTCCGTGTTGCCCTCACATATTGCAACTTTTCAATAAATAAATTATTCTAGTCATTTGACGGTTTCCCTTGAGCCAATAAAATCAGCGAACAAAATTCAAATAGTTCACTGGGGTGTTAAAGAAGCATTTTACAATGGATCGGTCCCGTTCTGCTGATAGTGTGGCAAGGAAGTCTTGACGGCCTATTCCCACACAGATATAAAAGTGGAATAAAACAATAAAGAGGAGACAGCAATATTGGATTTCCCCAGGCTCGGCCACTGCAGAATATTTCAGCAGAGACCGCTGCCGCGAGAACCAGGTGTGGCAGTTTCAGTCCATATCCTTGCCTTTTTATGGCCTACTTGGGCTTCTCTCACTCACAGCCAACCGTCCATTTCTGTCCTTTGCACGATCTTCCCTGCGCCGCGCCGCGTTCGATGGGACACTTTTCATGGACATAAAACCAAAACAAAGCCTTACTTATGGAGGCGGAAAAATACTATCTTGATGACCGCACAAAAGCAGCGTTCCTTCAATGTAGAGGAGTTTTATGTGCCGGAAATGGTCGGAAACACTTGTAAAAAGCGAAGAAGGTGGATCTAGGAATAGAAAGAATAGATAAACTTGCAGTTACTGTAATAGCTATAATCTGTATGCTAAAATACGTTCACTTATTACAATTCACCTCTACAAATCCAGGCATATAGACAGTGATAATTTAGCCTTTTTTGTGAGATTCTTTCTCCTTATTATCACTGTTATTTTGAACTAAAGTGATAAAGATGTCGCTACAAATGTATCTTTTATAATCAATTGAATACGGAGAAGATGATGAACTATTAGATAATTTTAAACGGCTCAAGTTCTATTTAAAGGTTCTAATTTTAAAGTTCAAGAGAAACTTAATAGAAAACATTGGTGAAATATAAAGGAGGATGTAGTAGATGAAATATGCATATAAGGAGAAAAACTATTGCGAATATATTCTCAGAGTTTCTGGAAATGACAGACATACCCAGGTTTAGGCCTAAAAATAAGTAAATGAGTAAAAATAAAAAATCTTGCTTTAATGTTAGAGTTACATTCCCTAGTGAAAATAAAATGTATTGAAAGTCTTAAAAACAGATATTAGATCTATTAGGTCTATCTAAAATATGATCTATGATACATTTTTGAACTATTGATTAAAAAATTCTCCGATTTTTTCGACTGATGAATCTTCTACTGTACTTGATAACACCTATTTAAAAAATGATAACACCTAACTGGTATTTGACTTGAATCTCGACATTGTTAAGCTAACTAAGCCAATGGCATGCGTCGAATTAGCCTAGTCGACAAGCCACAACAATACTATTGTGACAGCCTGCCTAAACAATGGATGCTGGCTAGCTCATCTTGGACCACTATCTCAGCATGTAGTTCGGCCATTATCTATCTCTTGCAACCCACAATATGCTCGCCTGTTATTATTGTCAATACACATGGTGTGGTAACGTTGACACGTCTGGAATGTGCGCATGTTAGTGAAGAGCAAGTGACAGTGTAAAGCAAAGCGTACAAGCTGTTACTGGAGATACATCAACATTATGGCCTATGTTGACGTGGTGTAAAGCTGAGCTACATTATAACACAAGTAGTGTAAATGTGGAGAAGCTGAACATTCCGTTTGATCTTTACCTTTATACCCATACCCTTTACCTGCGTGAGATGGATGATGAATCTTTTTCAAGTACAGCTTCAAAGTATCAAAATAATTTTACCTATATTTTTAATAAAAAATCATTCTCCGTACAATGTTACCTACAGCGATAATAATACAATTATTTCATGTTCTCCACATTCTGATGACTGTCATTATTATGAAACAGCATGAGTAAGGGATGTCACTATTATATGAATACAGCATTCTAAATGAGTAATCTACCTAGGAGATTTTTTTTAGGATTCAACGTTTTTTTTAGAATCAAACGTAAACATACGGTGAAACGCTTGCCTGTCAACTTTGATTTCAAATCATATAACTTTATCTTCCTGGGAATACACTGCAATATCAGCTGTTTTCAAATGTAATGCACTGGTCATCTGGAACTTTACGCTCCCGCAGACCGCTTGCAGACTGCCCTCACAGAGCTGAGCATCACCCGTTACCATGGCAATGTTGAATAACAGTCATTCGCCCGCCGTCTTCCTAAAAAATTCTACTTTTTCATATTTGGTGTAAATTTCATATGATGAATACTCACTCTGCCTCTACATTACAATTGAAAATCTACTGAGCTTCAATTGCTAGTGGTACTGACATGTTTCTCGTTTATTAACAACTCCTCCAATACTGACTGATTTTACAACTGTATTCACATACTGACATGAGTGGAGAATAAGCAGTAAAAAATAGTGGGGAAATGAATTGAAAATTCGGGGGAAGAGCAGGAAAACTTCATGAGAATGATCAAATGCCGCATTCTAATATTTCTCTAATACCTTCTCATTTCCAGAACTTTTGCTTCTCCACTATTCTCTATGAACTTTTATTCTTCTAATTTCAATTTTCAAATTATCATTTTATTGTTATTTCCAGAACTTTTGCTTCTCCACTATTCTCTATTTCATTCCATTTTTCTAATTTCAATTTCAAATTTGACTCATTTTTGAACGTGTCTGTTATAGTTTACTATTATTACCGATTATAGTTTTAAATCACAATTATTGTTTTCAAAACTGGTACTTAATACCGGCATTCCATCTCGTGCCACTTTGTTACTAGCGATAGCTCCTTACACCAGCTGTGGCTCTACACCATGCATAGGAGACTGCTTAAGAGCACCACAGCAACGGGCCACGTTTCATTATAGCCGCCAAAATAGATGTGCGGTTTGGCGAAAAGGCATGATCGACGATTGACCGCACAAGTCATCGATCAAACAAGCCATCGCCATCAGACTAGGAATGCAGCAGCAGGTCGGTGGAGGGGGGAGGGGGGGGGTGAGGGCAATCCTAGCCGATAGATAGCCTCGGCTTAGCTGCGTTGCGATCGCACTTGGTGCAATGAGTTATCACATGACTAATGGCATTATAACGGTTGCAGCGGCTTGAACAGTAGGATGGCGTTAATTGAATTACGACCTCTGCTCGTGGTCCGCGCGCGCCGAGTCCCGATTTAATTATAGGAGAGGGTGGGCATGGACACACAACTGCCCCGCATTAGTATTCTTCGGGGATAGCCACTGCCACTAGGATAACAACAGTCTAGACGTCCCAAATACTAGACCGGATTACAACTGTTTCTCTTGTAGCAAGCAGTACGTGATTTCGGCCCCGATTCTTCTGTCTCCCGGGAAATAAACGGACAACGTTGCAGGTCTTCACAAGCAACGCAAATAACCGATTACATTCAAAAAAATGTTGGATGACTTTTGTTTCAAATGGTAATCAAATGGCTACAGTATTGGTTCGTTTATTGAATTACAAGCAGGCAAACGTTTCGATTATGACATTCTGGTACTTGAATGGCAAAATCAAATCGAAAAATCTAGAGCCTCTTTAAAAAAAAGGACTTCTAAAAACTTCTAAAGTAAAAGTAAACTGAAAGACTTCTAAAGGACTTCACAGGACGTTTTTGAAAAATTATATGAAACAGGAAATAAAATATAAAATTATAGGAAATTTTTATGAAACAGGCCCCAGCTCTCAAGTGCGACACACTTTTCACAATCACACAAAAGTGCGAAAAAACCACCCCACAAAATTTCATGACTGATCATTGTTGTTGTTATCCATACTAAGTGTACTACAGTAATAACCTACTACCGATTCAATACAATTTAATTATACTTAGTGACCCTAAATAAGATGTTCAGCATAACTGCATGTATGGGATGTTCATCACCTTTAAATCCCACAGCGCCAATAAACACAAATCTTTCGAAACTGTAGATATTGATGGTTCAGTCACGAGAATCGGTTTGGAGCAAAGTAGGCCCTGCGGTATAAGGAGGAACAGTAGGAAATGGTTACATGGTGAAGCTCTGTAGAACAGACGAATAGAGAAACAGAGTGAGTGTCGCGCATGTGCACTAGTCTGTTCCCTTTACTCCACTGACATTTTCGACGGATACTCAAGACTGAACTATCAAAGAATATTAGTTTTCATGGAATCACCACTTCTCCATATCTATATTAATAAAAGAGAGTTGGTGTCTGTACGCTCGCTTATAACCACTACCACCTAGAGTTACAAAGCCATAGTGCTAGGTTATGACGTCATCAGTGGTCGATGGGCTGAATGTTCATCAGCTTAACAACTCAAAAAGCTTTACTAGTCGTAATACGGTAATAGAAACTATTAGAAAAACTAATTCAAAACATCTCATTTCCCAAAAATATTTCTCTTAGTAGAAAATACACATTAGCCTTTGAGAAAAACCAGTTCCAGCTCCTTAGTTGAGAATTATATTATGTTAGGCAGGTTGAATGTAGGGAATAGAATAGAATAGAATAATCACTTCATTCACGCAGATTACAAAATATGTCGTTTAAATTCTAGGTCAAAAGAGTCATTACAATGAACGTCATTTGAAAATAATAAATACAGCATAAAATTAACTGAACAAAACATGAAGTAAGAAAGATTTTAAATGAAAATATATAGGTATAAATTTTAATTCAAGATTTTTGAATACAACTTAATACTAGTATGATATATTTTATTCAAATAAACGTCGTTGGAAATATAAGTAATTGATTTTGTATCTAGATGAAATGGCGGAGTTTAGACATATGAATGTCCATTCTTTTGGAGAAGGATGTGCAAGGACATCCTTCCCATCAACACCCAACCATAGAATGAGGGATGGAATGAGGAGAGATTTGTGCTTCAAAGTGTAACTCAGGTTTAATATGAACCAAGTAAAAATTATAAGTACATATAATTATGTATCATTAATAATACTGCAGATGAATTCCATATCAATCAATAGGAACTATTTATAGTTTATCATTTTATGGATTCTATGTTTTTCTGAATTCTAAATTAGGCTTTGTTTAATAATGTGCAGTACAATTTGTTTAATAATTTACAATATGAACTGTTCTTATTCAATCTTTTTAGAACACTATTCACACAATATCCTGCAAGATAGGTGGTCAGTAGAGTTATCTCTGTGTCCAATTTGTTCAAATCACCTTCAGTTATATCACCATTTTCATGTGGCATCTGAAAAAAAGATACAATATTCAGTCAACTCCAATGATTTTAGAACATTATTGAGCATGAAATGATGATGAAGTTATTGCAGATTGAGTTATTAGTACTGTAATTGAAGCATCCAATCAAATGTATTTTAGTGGGATGGTAGTCATAAAATTTTACAGAATGCTGTGGCATGGCTTACAAACCCATGATCAACATAATCATTAGGCTGATTGCATATAGTTTATGAATAATTATAAATTTCGTTGATTACACAAAATGCTCATGATCACTACAATCATAAATACACAAAAAAGCATTCGATGCTATTAAAAAATGACATCTCAATTAATTTTTTCCAATTAGCTTTCACTAGAAAGCAGTACATTACATTCCAGAAAAGGAAGTTAACTCAATAGGATTGTTGTCAAATCATGATGCATGGCTACTCAATCCATTGAACGAATGATGAATTTTTGTTTCTGTCAAGAAAACAGTAACATTAACAATCACTTTACTTAGAAAGTTGTCCATTTAAACAGCATTCAAATTCTTTGCAAAAAGTTTATAATAATTGAAACAAAACGTTTCAGGTTAGGTATGCCATCAAAGCATTTGCAAAGATTGTAGAAGTATTTAAAAAAATTTATGAGTAGCTATTACACTTAAATAGTTTATTAATGTTTAGTTAATGATTAGATTTTGAAACTTACCTTGACTCAGTGAGCAAAACTCGTCTTTAGTCTCTGAATTCACAAAATATACTCCGTACTTCAAAGAAATCAAACACCATATGTAGCTGTAGCTTATGTGGTTAGAATGAGAAAGTAGAAAATAAACAACAAGACTGCCCATCCACTAATAATGACGTCACAAGATTTTGAACAAGCAGCGCTATGGCTTTGTAAAACTCTAGGTGGTAGTGTTATAACTCGAGAACGGCTGAACCGATTTAGGCCGGATTTCACCAAACCACGCTAACGATTCGTTTCATTAACTATTCGTTCTTGCAAGACTGAATTTTGGCGCTGTATTTGAATTCAGAGCTTTTATGTTAAATTCAATTTTCATGGAGAGTTGAAAGTTTATGGTATCTTTTGCGGTATAAATCAAAACTTTTGTGAGAATATGATTAATATTTACGGTAAAATACAACATTTTTGCTAGATTTTTCTTTCTGCTTCTCCCCAGAAGATAATATATAAGGTTATGCTCGTAACTACATTTCATTAACTATCAGCTGGTCCTTAATGGTTTCACGATTTTAGTAGATGTTCAGATTACTGGGGGCAGGTTGGAACATATGATGATCTTCTCTATACAAACAAATAGGGCAATACACACTGACTGGTGACAAAATTTGATTACACCACACGCCGTAACAGATGGAAGACTAACGGTCTGTTAAAAAATTAACTTCCCAATTTTGGCCAGTTACTTCTGAAACAGTTCGTTAATGGTAATATGGCGGAGTTTTGTTTACTGATGAATCGAAACTTGTCTGTTGTATATTATGTTGATATTAGATCATTAGCGGTTTCTACTATTATGTTAATAAATAATAGAAAACACTTTAATAAACACAATACACTTTTGTGTTTATTAAAGTGGAGTTTGACAATTTCAAAAAGTGTTTTCTATTAAGGAAATATTCCACAACAACAAAATCAATTTGTCTACAAATTTTATGATTAGATAATTTTGTTATATTGTATTAGAGTTTTTAGAGTTAATATGGAAATGCAAAATCGAAAACTATACAATAATTCTTATTATTTGAATTTGTTAGGCTGATTTTTATTTTCAATTGAACACAACACTAATCACTCTTCAACATAAACACTGATCTATTCTCCAGGTTATATTTTATTGGTCACGTGTGATCCCATATTCCCATGCTTCTGTGATTGGCTATTGCAATGGAGTTACGAACATAGCCTTATAGGTAGGGGAGAAGCAGAAACGGAAAGGTGTAGGCCTATACGATTATGTCGGCCTAGAATGAGTAAACCTACTTCTACCCAAACCAATCTGAAAACTCAAAAATGATGTATTTTACCGTAAATATTAACCATATTTTCCAACAGTTTTGATTTATACCACAAAAGATACCATAAACTTTCAAATCTCGAAACTCAAATTTGAATGGCGTCATCCGCTTTTAACATTGGGAACATTGGGATCTTCAGTTCTCTTTTAATAATGGCTCCATGGTCAGTTATCTTCTAACGAAGCGTTTAGTTGTTGGTGAAATCGGGCCTTAGATGATTTTGGATTCGTTTGAATTTTTACAGCACTGGTTAACATAATATGTATTAAAATATAAGACAATCCCTTTATAATAATAAATAATTAGTACATCAATGACCTAACCTATCAAACATTTCACAGACTTCAGTTCAAACTTGCCGGCCAAGCGGCTACGGAAAGATGATCGAGATGGGAAAATCTGATCGCAGACCCTAAGCATCGGTAGCGTAGTGCTAGAGCATCTGCGTAGTAAACATGAGGTCCCGGGTTCAATTCCCGCTCCGAACCATTTCTTTTTGTACTAGGTTTTCTACTCTAATTATTTTTTTACGCTAGAATCATCAATTAAGAATAAGTTATAGTTTGTATCATACATGTTTTATTGTTTCTAATAATAAAATTGAAAAATATATATAAAATAAATTAAAACAAAAAATTATTGATAAGGCTATATAAAATAAAAAATAAATTGATTATATTAAATATATTTTTACTTCGTGACATTTTTGTGGGGGGGGGGTGACATGAAGGGGGACATTTGGGGAAAGAGGGTGAAATGAAGGGGAAATGAAGGGCGCATTTGGGGGATGACATTTTTTAGGGTGTGTCATGAAGAGGGGGACATTTGTAGGGAGAAGAGGGGGGACATTTGTGGGGGGGGGGAAGAGGGTGATACGAAGTTCGCCGGGACAACTAGTTAATTAATGAAATAGATTTTGTTCACTTCGAATAGGTAATACACAATAACCATTTCCGTTTCTTAGGGAGAGGATTTTCCAAATTGTATGAATTGAACTGGATAATACCTAACTATTGATAGGAGATACCGGTAAGGTATAGAAGTGTAATAAGTACTGATAGAAGTGTGATACAGATTGTGTCATCTCCTCGAAATAAAAGAATCTTATCAAATATGGAGTCCCCTTGCTTCCAAAATGGAAAAATATGAAATATCTCACAGAATTCGTTTTTTTTGTAACGGTACTCCACAAAATGACAGCATAAATGCATACTGCCACAGAGGGCAAACAAGAAATTTGAGTCCATTTGTTATGACTAGAGCCCGGATGTTAGGCAAAATGCCTTAATTTTGCCTATTCTGCCTTTTTTGGGTGTTAATGCCTATTTCAATATAAATAGCTTATTTCATCCTATTTTATATGTTTTGCCTATATGATTACCATTTTTTGAATTTTTAATATTTAAAAAAGTATTAGATTACTGGAAGAAGGAAATCCAGCGTGCATATAAGAATTTGAACTTGAGAAAAAGTCTATGATCTCTAGAGAAGATATAATATTACATTTGCGAATTCCCTAATGCAGGCTAAAAATATCCTTGAGCCCATAAATTGAAGCTTTTTGTTGTCAGTAGTCGTCTATTTATAAACAGAGAAAGGTATGCATGAATGTGCTATAGGTTACGAGAACCTTAAAAATGAATAAATAATTTTTATTTCAATCCATGAATCAACATAATTAATTTTGTCTAACGGAAGTTTTGCAAGAATAAAGCTAATATTCAATATATTATCATTTGAAGGTAACCCTTTTTTGAATCTAGCTTCAGTTCAAATAAAATAGTGTGCTTCAGATATGCAACAGTAACAACAGTTGACGTAGAACTTCATACTGGAAAATATTCTTCCAGAAATAAAACCAAATTTAGAGTCAAAAAAACTTCAAGGAAAACATAATTAATCATGTGCAACCAGTAGAATATACGTTTTTCAATTTTCTTGTATTATTTTTTCACATAAATATATAGAATACATTATGCCTTTTTTCGATTTTAGAGTGCCTATTTTTGTGTTTTTCAGTGCCTTTTTGCCTGCCTATTTCAAGTATTATAAATGCCTGAACATCCGGGCTCTAGTTATGACTGTAGAGTACGTGTTGATCAGACAGATTAGGGACATAGAAAAAAGATGCGAAGAAAGCAATCTAAACATGGCTATCATATAGTTTGGCTTGGAAGTTTAACTATGTTGGCATAATATAATAAATTATCTAGGGCAGCAAAAAATCTGATATTGACCTAATTGGCAATCATAGTCTAATGATTAATGAATATCAGGAATAATCGAGTAGCCAGCCCAATACCGGTGAAGCCATGCTTGAGGGATTTAGGGAAACGAAGATGAGAGTCAGCCTGTTGATTAGTCACATACAATGCTGCTGTGACGTCACAATGCTTCAATAATTGATTAACGAAGCAACAGTAATAACTAATTAGGCGTTCAGAGCTACATTTCTACATTTCAAACACGAGAGCACAAGGGATGAAATCGATACTACTTACCATATAATAGGCTGCGATAATAGGGTAGTATTATCCCTATATAATGCACAAGAGGAAGTCCCAATGGAATTCGACAGGTAGAAACCACAGCAATAATCAACCGTAACTACTACTGACGTATGAAGAATGCTTTTTGTACAGTATTAAAATCAACTAAAAAGTAACATGTAATGAAATTGAGAAAAACAACTAGTACGAACTAGGCTAGAATTTCAGAAAGTTCATTGCAAATGAGCTATAACCAGGACGATTATTTTTTTTAATTATTAGAGCAAAATATGGATAGATCAGGTTCATCATTACATGGCACAAACGGTAGTGAGGTCAACTTGCTGGCTAAAATCTCCCAAGATTGGAAGATAATATTATTATTGTGGATGGATAAATAAATTGATCAGTCATGCTATATTTCTGATATGGGTATAGTAGAATTTATTATTTACTCTATTTATTATTTTATTTATTATCTAATTAGAATTTTAATTAGAAAATAACTCTTTATTCAACATTTATATGGTAACTGTTTTGTTATTATGGACTATGTGAGTTCAGCCTTTGTAAATTTAGAATCTACACATAGAGTATTAATGTGCAGCGAAAGAATCCAAAAAATAACAGTCAAGAAAAAATTATTTTATACTCTGCTTCTTTTCATTTCCATGATAATTTTTATGGCGAGTAGTCTTACCTTTTTTCTCTCTCTTCAAGTATTTCATCTTTTTTCAGTCTATATTAAGTTCAGAATATTTTCTGTTGAAACTCCCTTCAGAGGTCCGTCACATGCATCTTACATGCTGGGTTACATTCTCAATCAATAAGTTACAATATCTTGTGAGCTAATCATCTACTTTATTTTCAGATGAATACATTCAAGGGTTGATAGAAATTCTGGATATTTACAATTTCTAAAAAGAACAATTTTAAAAAACAAAGATCATTTATATAATTCAAATGAAGAAAGGAACAGTCGACAGAAATTCGTTATTCTATACCGTAAATAACCTATTATTGTAGTTTCGGTGTCGAAAAGTAGAACACGGTTGAGGGGAGAACTAGCATCGGTCCTGGAAGTTGTTGCCAAACGGTATACGATATTTTGTTAGTTGTTCCGAAACGGTTTGTGTGTACGAGAAAGTGCGCCTGTAAATTTCAGGCAGCATTCGTGGAAAAACTACAGTTGCAGCAGTAGCGAGTCGGCACTTTCTCACGATAAATGGGTTAAACATTTTTCTCCTAAGAATTTGACAAAATTCCAGGTCGCGAGCCCCGAGCAGGACATTAGTGCCTCGTAAATTCACTGCCAGCGCAGCGCGCTCGGCTGCTGATTTACGAACTACCCCGCCTCCCAGGTCTGGTTGTTTGTTTGAGGGTACGTCAAATCCGTTGGCTGCTAGTCCTTCCAACAATAATCTTACTGGCATTCGGCGATCATCTACAGCAGCGCATCTGCCGAGATTTATGCGCGCTCGCTGAGGAGGTCTCACACTGAGGAGGAGCAGGTGCTTGTGACTTGATCAGAATGCCAGCGCCTCCGTTATTGTTTCCTCGATCTCTTGTGCCCTTTAGCCCCCCTTCGCCCCCCTCCCCAATTCACCAAGTGCCCTTTCTATCAACATTTGTCCCCTCCCCCACACCGCGAATGGTTCAGCTCTCAAGCGCAGCACAACACGCGTAAATTTGCTACGCTGCCAGACACCACTAGATAAATCGTGTGAAGGTGGCGCGATGACGGCTGCCTTGCTTCATGTCGCGACAGATGTTATATTGAAAACCGAGCTGAAATTTAGGTTGAAAATTTAGACATGAAATGATGTTTGATATAGTATCAGTACCAACTATTCATATTGGTGGTAGAGTACGATACAGCAAAATATACTGGTTTGTTTGAACTAAAACATTCTGAAGATAAACTCAGTGTATTTATGATGGAACTTTTAAATCTAGTGGAACGGTCGTTCCACCACCCGTCCCCCCCGTGATACGAATGAAAGACCGGGACCACTATATATTCTGTAACGAACTTCCCTTTGATGTTCGCATGCCGCCATCTCAATTTACGCGGAAGGTAGTGAAAATTTTAAAATGTTGTAATGACATTATTTTCTTAGATTTTTGAGCGCTTTCATTTAAGATCAGAACGAACTTTCTACGATATAAATTGCAAAAGATACTATATACGGGTATTTTGTCATTTTACTAATTTTGGGATTTTTCAATTTTTCAACTTTGAGCACTTGATGTGAAAAATCTGTAATGAGTTGAGATTTCGGACTACCAAAAGCGATTGAAGACATGTTTAAACTATTCACATCTAAAATCTCAAATCATTTAATGCCCGATTAAGCTCTGTAGCTCTGTCCGAATAAAAATTAAAGTTGCAATTTGAAGTTAGAATTTGAAGCTTTTTATCGAATGTAAACAGGGCCACCCAGGAACATGGCCTAGACACTCGAAATGTGACGTCACGGCTAAGAGGCCTACCACTCCACTATACTGTTCATAAACAGCCACTGATCACAACCAAGTTTGAATATTTAAATTTTTATTATTTAAAAAAAAAATAAATAGACCTACTTACCCACCAAAAGGTAATTGTGCAGTTGAAATAAACTCGAGACGAGAAAAACCAAACACGAATTCCAATTTTAATGCAGGGATGAGTTGTAAACATGAGTTGTTATGGACACGATGTGATGACGTCAGCTGCACGTTTAAATTCAGTGTCTAGCTAGACCATGTTCCTAGGTGGCCCTGATGTAAATGTCGCGATCCTAGCGGTTAAAAACTAAAGTTTCACACTGTTGCCACCGCCAAATTCGACCTTTTCAATAATAGCCCAGTAAAATTGTCATCAAAAATAGGGTCCACCTTGCGAAATGGGATAGTCGGTTTTTTAGTAATGTTTATGGTAGTCCTGGGATGCTAAATCCAAGTTTTCGACCTAGGCAAACTACCGGTTCATCTCCAAAAATCGTACAAAATGGCGGAATTTTGCACTTTTTACGTTTGGCCAATTTTCACCCTGAAGAATCTGTTTTCATAGAGGACATTGTGCATATTTCTTTAAAGTATATCAAATTACCTTCAATTTGAGGCCAAATTTATCATTGTAGGCCCAACCGTTTGCGAGATACAGCTCTCCAAAGTTCATAAAATTAACGAGAATTTACCCTTTTTTCAATTTTCGCAATTTTGACCCTGAAGAATCACTTTTCATATAGGACATTCAACATAGGGTTGAAAGTAAATTTAAATACCTACAATTTGATACCTGATTGGTTATTGTAGGCCCAACCGTTTGCGAAATACAGCTCTTCAAAGTTCATCAAATTATCGTAATTTTTCACTTGTTTTTACATTTGGTCAATTTTGACCGTGAAGCAAAATGAAAGTCACTTTTTCGAATGTGACTTTCAGCAAAGTTTTGGAATATAATTTAAGAATCTACAATTTGAGACCAAATAGATTATTGTAGACCCAATAGTTTGCGAGATGTAGGCCTTCAAATTGTTGAATTTTTCCACTTTTTCTACATTTCTTCAATTATGACCCTGAAGAATCATTTTTCCATATAGAACATTCAACATAGTTTTGGAAGCTGATTCAATTACCTACAATTTGAGACCAAATTTGTTATTGTAGGCTCAACCGTTTGCGAAATACAGCTCTTCAAAGTTCATTGAATTATCGTAATTTTTCATTTGTTTTTTGAATTTTGACCGTGAAGTATCACTTTCTCATAATATATGACATCCAACATATTTCTTAAAGTATGTAATATGGTGAATATTGAGTGGGTTATATTGTAGTTTTTTTTGTGTTCTTCTTGTGTGTGTTCTTCTTTTTGTGTTCTTTTGTGAACTGCCTCACAATTGCGTTTTTTAATGGATTTTGCTAACTTGCTGCTAGCGTTGTAGAAAAAATTGCAGTTTTCTGGCATTTCCACAGTATTGGTTTAGAGTTTGTGATTAAATTGCAACCGTACTTGGGAAGTGTTTGATACGAGCAATGACCTCTCTTGGGAATTTGGCGATTCCACTGAAAATTAGGCTCAGCGCTCCACGTGAAGCGGCGGGGTTGTCCGCTGGAGGGGGGATAATTTTTAGTGGAAAAGCGAGAGTTCGAAGCGAGACACGGCCGCGGCAACAAGTGAAATTGAACAAGCCTTGGCCTCTAAATGTGGCTTTGGCCCATTTAGAGGGACAACTGTAAAGTTTTTTGATAAAATTTTATTTTTGATTAATCGGTTAGAATTGTGGAAGAGTTTAAATTTCTCAGATAGTTAGTTCTAAATTTGTAGTAAAAGTTCAAGTGTGAGTCATGAGTTTTGAGGGAGTGATATTTTGAAATTTTTATTGCGAGTGTAGTTGTGTCGAATTAGTGGTTTAATTTTTGAATGGTGAGTGCCAAACTTTTGTTTTTGAATAGCTCAAAATGAGACCCATAGATTGACCGAGGCCCTAAATATTGAAGTAAAGAAATGCAGTAGTTAGCGAAATCCTATCTAAATTGAACTGTAAATTAAACCTGAATTTGAGTAATATTGATGAATAGATGAATTTATTGAGTATGTTAGTGTAAATTGAAAATTGAAAAAATAACTGATTGAAAGTGAAATTTAAAAACGTAATCTTGAATACAGCTTAATAAACCTAAATTTAAATGTTTCAAAATCTTTTATTGAAGTTCCTGGCTCGTCATAGTTTAGTTGCTAAGACAGGTGGAAATTTAGTAGTTTTAGAATCTGGGCATTTGAATGAACGAATCCATGAAAAGCTCTCAACCGACCAGATGAGGATTCAAACGTTTTAACAGCAAGATGTTTATTAACCGTGTGATTTCCAATTCATTGCCAATTGGAAGTGAAAATTTAGAGTAAAACTCGTCACTTCTGATTGACATTGATAAAAAGGGAATCACCGGTTAAATGGATGGTATCATTACTGTGGGGAGAAGAAGATCGGCCCTTCTATCTCTCCCCCGGTTACAAAATGGTGGCAGCGGTGGGATTTGTCTGCAAAAATGACAAACGTTCAAATGCCAGATCAATTTAGTTTTTTTTGAGAGATAGCATGAATAACTGAAGTATGGAAATATTATAAGTTGAGAACCACCTGTAGTGAGAAACACCAATTGAGCCTTTTAGCAACACGAGCAGGAACAAGAATTGAAGTTTTAAAATAGAGAACGCTTGATGAAATATAATTGAAGTATAAAGTTGCAGAAAATTTTAGTATTTGAAAAGATTATTGTTGTTTTTTTTTAAATGATATTTGAAGTTGAATAATTGGATAAAATTGATTTTCTGTAGTTGAGTTCTATGTTAAAAAATATCAGTAAAAAGTTGAATTTGAAAAATGGTATTCATTGTTTGAGAATTGCTGAGTGAAATTTAATACGTGACAATGATTTTTCCGCTTGAGAGAGAAAGAAATAAATATGCAGTAGTTAGAGTGAGAGAAATATAATTTCTGTTAGCTTCAAAGGGAAATAGGCGCAGACAATGAAATAGAATGCTGAAAGATGAGATTTCCTTTCCTGTGACTACGAAAACTGGCAACTATGCCTTGGAATGAAAAGAATGGAAAATGCATAGTTGAATAAATAGTAGAGAAAGATTATATCATTTGTGTTAGTAACTTTTTAATGTTTAATTTTTGTTTGATCATATTTTGTTACTGTTATAGAAGAAATATTTGTGCGAATGAATAAATCATGTTATGTGATAGAGTCCAAGGAGGTATGAAGTTGAAGATGAATTTAATTGTTATAGTTGATGAGTATGAGAAGTGGTTTGAAAGAACACAGATTATGTTGAGGAAATGATGATTTTCTGCCCGACTGTTCTGAGTACTTAATTATACAGCTGGATCGAGTAGGTTGTACTTTGGGAATTTGGATCAGTCTGGGCGGAAATAGGTAAAAAGGTAAACGGATTCAGATGTGAATCATTTCGGATTAAGTACTCAGCGGGACTGAGGTACTGAAGATGACACTGAAATTCCCGATTTCAGTGTGATAACACGCAGTGGGCGTACTGGTGTTATAGTGATTACGGATCGTGGATAACACAGTCGGGGTACTGGTGTTATGACGATTATGGTTCGTGGATAACACAGTCGGTGTACTGGTGTTATGACGATTATGGATCTTGGGTATCCAAGAATAGTTTTAGATGATCTTATTTGAAGGAGAAGTTCCACTATTTTGGGCCGCCAAGGTGGCGATAGGGAATGGACCTGAGATAAGTAGTAGATAGCTGATTTGAAGGAAGTGAGAGAAAGTTGATTTGATGTGTAATGTTGGAAAGAGAGATAAAAAGTGTAGATTTTGATTTTGTCATCGAGTGAGTGAGAGAAGATATTTCATGGAAATAGAAAGAAGTGAGATGGAATACTCCTTGGACTTAGCAGCTGAGTTTGCATAATGAGAACAATGAAAATTAATGTCAAAAGTAAATCGTTATTATTGTATTGTTGAGAAACGAGAGTGAAAGTGAAACAGAAGAAGAAAAATATGATAGACCGGAATATTTTATAGTAGCGATTGGAAAATTAGTTGAAAATTTGATAGAAAGTTGAAAATGCAAGCTTGCAAGCTATTGTTTTGTTCCGTAATGATGATTGATAAAGATATAGGTTATTTGTTTTGCATTATTATGACATTAAATTGATAGGAGATAAGGATTTGACATTTTGATTTGATAACAATTTAGGAATTATTTGAGTTTTATGAAGTATATATAATGTTTTTATTGAGTTGTTTTATGTTTGAAAATTGAATATTTTTGAGTTTAAATTGATTTTGTAAGGTCTCGGTCAATTCTATTTTGAGCTAGAGTGAGTATTTTGATGGGACTGGCACATCCCGAATTAAGTGATTGATAACTGTCCAGTGAAACAATGAGTAATCACGTCCGTTGCACGTCATCTACAAGGGGCTGCTGAATAAATGTGAGTTGGTGCTAATCCATCTTCTAAGCCCAACCCTCACTTTAGACAATACCGTTGCTGCTGAGCTTTCCTGAGGGAAACTCTTGGAGGCTGACGTTCCCGAAGACGATGGAGCCTGAGTCCCCACCAGCTGACTGGTTACCAACTGCCAGATCCAACCCACAGCTGTGAACTGTTGGTTGAACTGGAACCGACCATCAACCTCCAGACGGATGGAAGCTGCAGCAAGGTGCATGGGTGCATCCCCTCATCAACTCCCGATCCATCTTCAGGAGATGCGTCATATGCGGATGACCGATTCCGGTCCCCAATCCAGATGGAGCAACCAACAACATCGCCAGTGTCAAGACTAGTGTTCAGTGTGAAAAAGTCAATTGTGTTTAGTGTGGATGAAAATTTAGTGATACCGCCCTTTTTTAGAGGAGGGGGTAATGTAATATGGTGAATATTGAGTGGGTTATATTGTAGTTTTTTTTGTGTTCTTCTTTTCAGGTTATTGAACTGTTCTTTTTTCTAAATTCATTGAAATGAACTCAAGTGAACTTTGATTTTGATTTTTGATATATTGTGAGAGAGTTAATTCTTTTTCAAGGATTAACTGCCTCACAATTGCGTTTTTTAATGGATTTTGCTAACTTGCTGCTAGCGTTGTAGAAAAAATTGCAGTTTTCTGGCATTTCCACAGTATTGGTTTAGAGTTTGTGATTAAATTGCAACCGTACTTGGGAAGTGTTTGATACGAGCAATGACCTCTCTTGGGAATTTGGCGATTCCACTGAAAATTAGGCTCAGCGCTCCACGTGAAGCGGCGGGGTTGTCCGCTGGAGGGGGGATAATTTTTAGTGGAAAAGCGAGAGTTCGAAGCGAGACACGGCCGCGGCAACAAGTGAAATTGAACAAGCCTCGGCCTCTAAATGTGGCTTCGGCCCATTTAGAGGGGCAACTGTCAAGTTTTTTGATAAAATTGTATTTTTTGATTAATCGGTTAAAATTGTGGAAGAGTTTAAATTTCCTAGATAGTTAGTTCTAAATTTGTAGTGAAAGTTCAAGTGTGAGTCATGAGTTTTGATGGAGTAATATTTTGAAATGTTTATTGCGAGCGTAATTGTGTCGAATTAGTCGTTTAATTTTGAATGGTGAGTGCCAAACTTTGTTTTGAATAGCTCAAAATGAGACCCATAGATTGACCGAGGCCCTAAATATTAAAGTAAAGAAATGAAGTAGTTAGCAAAATCCTATCGAAATTGAACTGTAAATTAAACCTGAATTTGAGTAATATTGATGAATAGATGAATTTATTGAGTATGTTAGTGTAAATTGAAAATTGAAAAAAAACTGATTGAAAGTGAAATTTAAAAGAACGTAATCTTGAATACAGCTTAATAAACCTAAATTTAAATGTTTCAAAATCTTTTATTGCAGTTCCTGGCTCGTCATAGTTTAGTTGCTAAGACAGGTGGAAATTTAGTAGTTTTAGAATCTGGGCATTTGAATGAACGAATCCATGAAAAGCTCTCAACCGACCAGATGAGGATTCAAACGTTTTAACAGCAAGATGTTTATTAACCGTGTGATTTCCAATTCATTGCCAATTGGAAGTGAAAATTTGGAGTAAACTCGTCACTTCTGATTTGACATTGATAAGAAGTATCATTCTTCTTAAAGAGATTCTTCTATCTCGGTTACAAGTATATTAAAATACCTAAAATTTAAGAATTAATTGGTCATTGAAGGCATAATAGTTTGGAAGATATAGGCCTTCAAGTAGATTAGTAGAAGTCTATTCACATTTAAAATTTCAAATCATTCAATGTCCGATTAAGCTCTGTAGCTCTGCCCGAATAATAATTAAAGTTGCAATATTTGGAATTTGAAGTTTTAAAGAATGTAAATGTCGCGTCAATTCAACAATTTCAGCAATTAAAAGAAATAAAACTCTGACAGGAAATAGAAAAATTGAATCGTTCATTTTAGAATCATTAATGGGGAAAATTTGAGAATTTTGTTCCTGGAATTAATAATGGTGTTGGGCAAATTTTTACAAGGATATCATTTTTCGATTACAAAATATTTTTTTCATCAAAAGTGGTCATGTGACCTATTGTAATGGGTTAAAATTTCAATCTAAATTCAAAATCTCAATCTTATTTAACAAACTTTGTGGATAACTGCTTATACATGAATAATTAATGTTGCTACAATGATATGTCGTTAAAGTCTGGATAGTAAATGATAAGGTGTGATGCAACAGACACAGTCACAACGTCTTGTTTGTTCATTCAGTATTAACCATAACTGGCTCACTTATAGCTAGAATAATTTTGTAGCACCCAAATAGTGATTATAAAATATCTTTTATCAAATAACATAGCATTTCACTGTTAAAAATTAACTCTCTCCCCATCCTTTGTTTTTGCAGTGTTATAACTCTATAAAAAAAATGTGATTAAAAAAACTGATATCCTCTCAAAAATTCTCCAAAGAATTCGTCACCCGTCTATCCCCGACCCTAATGAAAACGCTGGTGTGCAAACTAAAATTTGTGTACCAAAGAAAAAAAAAAAATTTATAAGCTTTCAGTAAGAAAATGTTTTGATATAGCCTAAATAAGAAACCCGTCTCCCTCTGTAATATACATTTATACATACAATATAATAATTATGTGTAGCCAACCCAAACAAAATGAAAACTCTGTTCTGGAAGCCATTGACATTGAAGAAAAAATTTGGAAGAAATTTTGGGGAGGCGAGGGCGCTCAATAATTTAGAAAGTTCAAAAAACTTAAGCTCAAATACTGAGGTATGATTCCTGAAAGTTTAGCATATTTCTAATTCGTGATTTTAAGTTGGTGAGATTGAGCGCCCTCGCCCTCCCCCAAAATTTCTTCCAAATTTTGTCTTCAATGTCAATGGCTTCCAGAACAGAGTTTTCATTTTTGTTTGGGTTGGCTACACATAATTATTATATTGTATGTATAAATGTATATTGCAGAGGGAGACGGGTTTTATTTAGGCTATATCAAAACATTTTCTTACTGAAAGCTTATAAAATTTTTTTGGATTTTTTCTTTGGTACACAACTTTTAGTTTGCACACCAGCGTTTTCAATAGGGTCGGGGATAGGAGACGGGTGACGAATTCTTTTTTGGAGAATTTTTTGAGAGGATAGATTATTTTTCCATTATAACAATTATTTTTACCACGTCTATTCATATTATTAAAAAGATTATATTACCTAGTTTTAACTCCTTTCATATAAAAATAAAATCAACATAAGATGCGATTGAGAAGATATGCTACACGGGAAACTTTTTTCAATGGATAATCTCTGATACTTTATCATCCATTACTTCAATCTCATTATTCTGCCATTCAACTTCATTCTGACAATTGTTCATTTTCTTCGTTTTCTATTATTTTCTAATTGTTCAATGCTATTTTCTTTAAAAGTACATAATATGATAAATTGAAGATAATATGAAAATTTACATTGTTTAACGTAGTGCTGTACTTACTATCTAGTGGAACGGTCGTTCCACCACCCGTCCCCCCCGTGATACGAATGAAAGACCGGGACCACTATATATTCTGTAACGAACTTCCCTTTGATGTTCGCATGCCGCCATCTCAATTTACGCAGAAAGTAGTGAAAATTTTAAAATGTTGTAATGACATTATTTTCTTAGATTTTTGAGCGCTTTCATTTAAGATCAGAACGAACTTTCTACGATATAAATTCGCGAAGATACTATATGCGGGTATTTTGTCATTTTACTAATTTTGGGATTTTTCAATTTTTTTCAACTTTGAGCACTTGATGTGAAAAATCTGTAATGAGTTGAGATTTCGGACTACCAAAAGCGATTGAAGACATGTTTAAACTATTTACATTTAAAATTTCAAATCATTTAATGTCCGATTAAGCTCTGTAGCTCTGTCCGAATAAAAATTAAAGTTGCAATTTGAAGTTAGATTTTGAAGCTTTTTATCGAATGTAAACAGGGCCACCCAGGAACAAGGCCTAGACACTCGAAATGTGACGTCACGGCTAAGTGGCCTACTACTCCACTATACTGTTCATAAACAGCCACTGATCACAACCAAGTTTGAATATTTTAATTTTCATTATTTGAAAATAAATAAATAGACCTACTCACCCACCAAGAGGTAATTGTGCAGTTGAAATGAACTCGAGACGAGAAAAACCAAACACGAATTCCAATTTCAATGGAGGCATGAGTTGTAAACATCAGTTGTTATGGACACTATGTGATGACGTCAACTGCACGTTTGAATTCAATGTCTAGCTAGACCATGTTCCTAGGTGGCCCTGATGTAAATGTCGCGATCCTAGCGGTTAAAAACTAAAAGTGATTCACACTGTTGCCACCGCCAAATTCGACCTTTTCAATAATAGTCCAGTAAAATTGTCATCAATTAATAGGGTCTACCTTGTATGAAATAGTGAGAAAGAGATAGAAGTGAGAGGGTATGAAGGTTTTTACGTTCTTTATTTTATTTGTAGATTGATAAGTGATAGGTAATGTTGCACTGTCTCACATTATATCATACAAAATCAAGTGAAACCAGATAATCGGACTATTCTTTGCATACTCCGCCAGAGACAGTGTTTGACAATAGGTACACTGTCTTATCTTCACTTCAGTTCATTTCATTTGTAGATCAACGAAATAGAGTTTTTCTGCACTTAAGTGGTGTTGCAGTGAGTACACATAATTTCATTTCATAAGTGGTCATATGATCTATTAAAGTGGGTTAAAATTCACGGAGAAAATCGAATATTCCAATGAGAATATTTTTTGAAACATTATCATTAATGAGGAAAATTTGAGACTTTTGTTCTGGATGGTAAGAGCAAATTTTACAAGGATTTCATTTTTCGATTACAAAATATTTTTTTCATCAAAAGTGGTCATGTGACCTATCGTAATGGGTTAAAATTTCAATCTAAGTTCAAAATCTCAATCTTATTTAACAAACTTTGTGGATAACTGCTTATACATGAATTAATGTTGCTACAATGATATGTCGTTAAAGTCTGGATAGTAAATGATAAGGTGTGATGCAACAGACACAGTCACAACGTCTTGTTTGTTCATTCAGTATTAACCATAACTGGCTCACTTATAGCTAGAATAATTTTGTAGCACCCAAATAGTGAGGATAAAATATCTTTTATCAAATAACATAGCATTTCACTTTAAAAAAAAAATTAACTCTCTCCCCATCCATTGTGTTTGCAGTATTTCACCTACATAACAAGGATAAGCCAGTAAGAAAATGTTTTGACATAGCCGTCTCTCTGCAATATACATTTCACAATAATAATTATGCTGCCAACATAACAAAATGAAAACTCTGTTTGAAGCCATTGACATTGAAGAAAAAATTGGAAGAAATTTTGGGGAGGGCGAGGGCGCTCAATAATTTAGAAAATTCATAAAAACTTGTTAGCTCAAACACTGAGAGTATGATTCTGAAAGTTTACCATATTTCTAATTCGTGATTTTAAGTGGGTGAGATTGAGCGCCCTTGCCCTCCCCCAAAATTTCTTCCAAATGTTTTCTTCAATGTCAATGGCTTTTATTTTAGAACAGAGTTTTCATTTTTGTTCGGGTTTGCTACACATAATTATTATATTGTATGTATGTATGTATATTGCAGAGGGAGACGAGTTTCTTATTTAGGCTATATCAAAACATTTTCACTGAAAGTTTATAAATTTTTTTATTTTTTCTTTGGTACACAAGTTTTAGTTTCCACACCAGCGTTTTCAATAGGGTCGGGGGTAGACGGTGACGAATTCTTTTTTGGAGAATTTTTTGGAGAGGATTCATCCTTTATAGATTCTCAAATACTCGGCTTAACAAGTTAATAAAATAAAAATGAAGATCGAAAATGGCCGACGGTAATCAACACTCTTCTGTTTCGGCTGTTCAAGGAGTTATTTGTCATGTTATCAGCAAGTGGATTCACCGCAGCAGCTGAGAGGTTACGCCGGTCTTGGGTTAGAGAATATTTGCAGCGTTCTCATTTGCGACGTGCTGTGAAAGTGCAAACGCGTAAGTGGCTGGTTGGGTCCAGAAGCGCACACCTAATATATTAGCGAAATATCGGATGCAGCAGTTACAGTGGCAGCACTGGAGCCTAAATGGAGTTTTGAAAATATTGCCAGCCATTTATTGGCGCTGCTTTCCTTGTTCAGCCTCAAATAACAAGAGCCAAGTGCTGCCATGCCGCCGCTTTGATGTTGCCTCATCAATAGCTCGAAAACATCTGTTCAAATGTACGGATTATATCTACCCTCTGTTTCAACCCCATTGCTTCTCTGCTCAGTCAATTACGGCTACAAACCGACAAATACCAGATGACAACTCCAGGTTATTGTTGTACAGTATTTTCCAGTGAGAATAGTAGCAATGTGATAACAGTGCTGCCCTTTGAGTTTCGACTAGAACAATATCGTTCAATTTTAGATGATAAACAGAGATTTTGAATGGTTACTCTCTATTAATCCTGTTGTGGTCGATAAACATTTTATAAACAGTTCCGAGCCTACAGTTTAATAACAGCAATTCAGGGACATATCTCTACAGATAAATATTTATAAAGATGGATAAGTCAGCTACTTCATAGATAAATGTAGTCATGGTATAACGTTAACAGTTAAAAAGAGACAACAGTTCAAAATAAGGCCATTGAAATTTCTCAATTTCAAGAGTGCGGAGAAGGATATCTGTGATTCCACATTTATTTCATAAATTTACTCTCAATTTTATGAAAATGGTTTCAATTTTGAATAGGATTTTTCAAGAACAATACAGTTCAACAGATCAATTCAACACTTTTTCCAGAAGGTATCTTTTTCTCTAGCTAAAAGGCCTGAGAAACTGATAAGTAACCTGCTTCTAGTATGAAATTAAACCATACTCAATTAAAGCAGCTCTTCATCATTCATAACACGAAGTTATTCTGCTCTATATCATCGGAATTATTTGTTTATTAATTTTATTGTAAGGATCATTCGTAAAACGAAGTTATTCTGCTCTATATCATCGGAATTATTTGTTATCAATTTTATTGTAAGGATCATGTAACTCGTTGGAGAACAATTTAAAACAATCATAATTGTAATTCATAATCATACAATCATAATTTTTCACTCCACAGCTCTATTGATCGGTATTTTCCTTCTCAATCCTCTTTTTTCTTTCTTAGTCTTCTTTTTCCTCTCTTCTCCTCATTTCTACTCTACAATAACTCTACTGGTTTCAATGTTTCCATAAAGTGTAAATCTATAATAGCTTGATCACGGATAACACTAGAAATAAAGCTGCCAATAAATCAGATCGATAAATTGAGAATTTGCATGAAACAATCATTGAGTGTGAACGATAAGCATCGCTCGTGTGTCACTAATAACAAACGACATGCTTCAGCCGCTCAAAATGGAAAACATGAAGCTATTCAGGTGCGAACGCCAGTGGGCCACAGTGCTGCCTGCAATAAGTGCCACTTTCAGTCTGGCTAAATCACCGAAAAAGGTGCCGTTCCATAAAATAATGATATTTTTCCGAGTCATAAGCCCGGCAACTCGCAGTTAGGAGTTGACAAGCAATAGCCGATAAATAAGGGTGGATGTGGTGCTTATGAGATGTGCTGCGCTGCGCTGCCTCACTTTTGCGCGGTCCCTGCCTACCTAACCAATGCTAATCTTTTCCAGAAAGAACGCTTTGGAGAGATTCTGTTCTCACTATTTTGCAACTACAAAGGAATTTCTCTCATTTTATGGTACCAAGTACTAAAAACAGACTTCAGGGATTTGTATGCTGTGAATGATGAAATAATGAGTGATTTTCGAGTTTGGAACAAATTCTGTTCTCTTGCAATTTTGCCATCTTCTACATCTACAACATACATATTCAAACGGATTTCACTCATTTAATGAGAAATTCCGTTCCCTCGCTATTTTGCAAAATGAATATCTTTTGAAATGGTTTCCTCTCACTTCAGGGAAGCTGATGATGGTATGCTGTGAAGTGAATGATGTGAAAGTCAATGGGTGATTTCTGGGAAGCTTTTACAACTTTTCAATATTTCACCATACTGTAAGAACAGAAGCTACCTTCTACAATCTACAACATACACATTCAAATGGGTTTCTCTCATTTATATGAGTGACACCAAATGCTAAAAACACACTCCGATAATTCTTATGATGTGAATGATGAAATTTAAAATGAGTCATTTCCGAGAAGCTTTCAAACCTTCTTAATATGACTTCATGAGTACATAAAGCTTATTTCTTATAGTACCGTACCGTTTCTCTTCTATTCCAAAATAAGCTCTCTCATCCAAAACATCCATAGCAAATTCTGTTTTTGTTTCCTGATTTAAAACAAGTTTTTGATTTATGTGTGAAATCGGACAGGAAATATGAATCATAATACATTGAGGGAAATTGGAATAAAATAGTTGAATTCATTAGTCATTATCAATGACCCGACAGGGACTTATTGCGATCGTACTCTTGTCCATTTGCACAATATCTAACGAACAAATGATCGTAAACGTCTGAAATTTGGAATATATTCATATATCAAGTAAGAAGTCTATAGATTTTGAACATTGGGGGTTGAATTAAAAACAGTTACAAGCAAAAATATCTATTCTAACCTCAAAAATCTCAAAATGTGCTACTTGAACACTCCCATCTCGGGTCCTTGGATACTGCATTGTATCGGTTCATTTCCATGAATTTCTAACTCATCGCTGTAGAGATGTGAAATTTTGAGTCTTATTAATGAAATCAAGAATCGATCTGTAATTTTTCCTACTCAAGTTTTTAAATGGACATTTACTGTTATACATTTTTATTTACATTTACTGTTAAATGGACATTTACATTACCGTTCATAGCCGATTCGCTATGTCCTCTACCCGAATTCTAACACGCCATTAATTAGAGAAATTCATTCCATCATATTACAAGTAGAATTTTTCATATTTTTTTGAAGAAAAAAAATAGAAGCTAATAATTATCAAACAACAAGGTGACTCTGGAAAGTTCGATTATTTCTTTTTCAAAACTCAATATTTAGTCAATGTTTAATTTTGAAAGTAACGAGATGGAAACTATCTAGGTATAGTTAATGAAACAGAAGTTTCTTTATAAAGGAGAATATTCCCTCGGCAGGGAAACTCCTCAGGGTTGTGAAAACCTTGAATGCTCCAGTCTCTTTTGACACTGGTGCTACTGAATGTTGTGAGACAACACAGAATAGGAGAAAGCGTGCATTTCCACAGGTCACACCCGTAACGAGAACAGCCTTTCCGCTTTAATACAATATCACCGCAGCCTTAACATCATTTGCTGACTGCGGCTCACATTGCCAACTTTGTCCGCCAACAAAGCCCACCAGTCTTAACTTGACTCATCTATTTGACCAAATGGGAAGAAGGAAGCTGGGCTACAATGATTTTTCCTGACAGCTACTACAGGGAAGATAAGGTCAATTCTCACTTCTGAATTTGGCCAAAAAATCCCTTAAAGTATTACTAGATTGAGAGCTTGGAATATGAGCTGATAATCACTCCCTGAAGTTTGAGGAAGAAGATCAAATATCCACAAGAGAACTAGAAATAAATGTCCCACACAGTTCTCCACCAACAAAATAAGGATGAAATCGATGTTACTTCAGTTCAATAAATTCACTATTGAAGATTTGCTTTGAGTGATAGTAGTACTCATTTATTATTTTCAAAGTTTATTAATAATGAATTTTTTTGTACCAACTGAATGTAATTAGTATGTTATAGATAGTGAATACCTTTTGATATAGCAAATATACGGCATTTAATTACATTAGAAAAGGAATACTTCTCCATAACATTATGTTATGGGGTTATCTTAAACCAGTCGAGTGGGTTAAGTGCTGGCTTTGTAACCTAGAGGTCCCGGGTTCAAACCCAGGTCAGACCGTGAGATTTTAGCTCGAGCCACTTCTGGTGTTTCGGAGGACACGCTAAGCCGTCGGTCCCGGCTGCCTAAAAAACAGTCGTTAAGTCACGTCAGAGACCCTGAACTGATCAAGAGTGACCTGAAAACTCTGATACCAGACCTGAGCCAGCCAGGTTACACGGAATTATTATTATTCCATAACATTCATCAATATTTTTCTCATTTGAATTAAGCCATGGACTATTCTAATAACATGGAATAAATGGAGCTAGCATTCATTCAAACTGAAGCAAGCTATTTTCAAGCAAAAAAATACTACATTTAAAAAAAATCATGAATGTGCTATATGAAAAACATTATAATATGAAAAACTATCATCCTGGATAGCTATTAAATTCCTATTAAAATATTGATTTGGTTCTTCATCAAACATGAAGCAATCAGCAAATGTTTAATTGAAATTGATAATTCCCAAATGGACCACTCAAGCGAATAATGATTGGATTGGATTGGAAAAGCTCACTAATATCATTTCATCTACAGAGCAGAACTCAATGGGTATCTATGCATCAATGTGTAACATGACAGCTGCAAATTAAGAGAAAATAATTTCGTTCGATATGTAGTATGTGTTAGTACTTTACTATATTGGGAATGTGAAACAATGAACTCAGAGGTATTCATATTATTGTATTTATAAAACAGACATTGATCGATATCTAATGATCATAATATATAGATATAGAAGAGCAACCGGGTAATATTGCAGGATAAATTAGGAACACATAGATGCATTCGAATGATTAATGCCAATGAACAGGAAAAACCAATCGACATCAGTCTATTTACATTGGAAATGGAATGAGAGCTGTTTTTCTGCAGGCTTGCATAGGAGAGACTTCTGACTGAAATTGTCTGCCCACTACTCGCATGCGAGTGAATCTGTGCGAATGTACTTTTGTTTGTAAACGCAAATGTAAATAGTATTAGCAAAGACCGACGGAACGGAATGGAATGAACTACACAATCTCGTTATTTGCATAATTCTCGTGGCCGGGTAAGGCCTTCTCATCTAATACTCAGCGGCGCATATTCAGACGCAGGCAGAGGAAACCACCACTACACACAGAACTGCACTGACACTGGCGACGAATTACAACACGCACGTACGCACACACACACTCACACAGGCCACAATCCTTTGTTTTGTGTGAGTGTGCCACCTGGCAGATGGGTTCAGGAATATCCACGTCATCTTTGCAGAAAACCCTAGATTATTCATGAAAAACTGACTAACAGCTCACAAGAATGGAAAATGAACTTAGTTCAACACAACCCACAAGCTCATATTCAAAAGTTCATTATGAAAAAATAACACAATATGTTGTCTTATTATAATGAATTGAAAAGAATGTCAGAATAAAACCATACTACTGTACATTAAATTTCGACTCACCATACAACTGGAAACTCATGATTCCATGAGCATCGAAACTTTACTTTGTGTCATTTAATCTTTACAGGTGCACAACATATTGACGACAGACATAATGAAACATACTCCACAATATTTCTGAAATCAGTGTTGAACTCATTATAAAAAAACACAGATATCACATCTAATGAGTTTCAAATTATTGATTAGTGTTGAGAGGGGCTTATTTTGATACTCTTCAATATAGTTTTGAGCCTATAGTTGTATATCTCCCAATAATATTTTAATGATTTGTGCGTGCTTTTATAGGAGATCTTAGATATATTAATAGAGGATATCAATATAACAGAGACTTCTTTTATCAACCCTAATATAGATTAATGTAATCGCCTTCACTTTACTAATAACGATTACATGAATAAAAGTTCAAGTATTAGTAATAATACTGTATTACCAAACTTTACCAAGATACTACAGAGTTCAGGGCAAAATCATAATATCAATCTTCAAAATATGTTCAATTGGAATCAAATATCAGACATATCTGAAGTATACTTGCGCTCGTTTATAAGATTAACCTAGTAAAAGCATTTTTAAGGAAGAATGAGTTTAGCTGGTCTGAAGTGGCAGATATCGATAACTGGAAAACATTAGTTGTGGCTGTGGGATTACCTGAGTGCACTTGAGGCTCAATAAGTAACACGATCTCTGAATTCCATTATTCATTTAGCGGGTAACCGAATACATGATACAGTATTATGAGCTCAACACTGCGTCATTCATGACGTCAAGCGTCATTTGAGAATGATACAAAGTTGCTAGTAGGTGAGTGGAACATAACAACTTAATCGTGAGAGGTAACGTGATGAATTAACGCAAAATAGCTAGATAATCTATCTCCAAGTGAAAAAATATCTGGTACAAAGTATGTGGAGGATTTACTGATTCAGAACCTTTGTTGTTATGTTTTAGCCTCTTGTTGTCTGTTACTTTTCTGCTTTTTTACTATTTATCTACTACTACGTATTGCGTACCTACTACTGTGTGTATTGCAACTGTGTATTGTGGAATTGATTTTCTATGGAATTGAATCATCATCTAAATATTTTATTTATTCACTTCAGTTCTTCCTGTATTTATTGAATTTTCATTCTGTTTTTCTTCAATCTATATTCTCATTATATGTATCACTCTTTGCTCTAATCTATTCATCAAGATCAAAATAACATAGCACAGTTACTGAATGTCCTATATACATAGTTATCCTATGTCTTGTATTTGGGAAGGCAACAGCTCGAATTTTGCAATGTCAGCAATCTCGTCGACAATTCAGAGCACCACCGTTCATCAGAAGACAAATAATAATTGAAACGCTCATCAGAGAAATAATTGGACGGCGTGAT